>WBMY01014653.1:1401924-1509257 GCA_013397315.1 Donacobius atricapilla
CGCTGGCACCGCTGGCACGGCGCAGCTCCTGCCGCCGCCGGCGCGACCCTCCCGGGCCACCCTGCCCGCCCCGCGTCCTCCCGCACAGACCGGCAAACACAGCCAGACAGGGACGGCGTCTGCCTGCGAATCTGGCTCGGCCCGGCGGCAAACCAGCTGGGGATTCACAAAGTGAACATTACCCGTCTCTTCCTCAGATTACCGCACTGGGTTTTTTAAGGATCCACCTTCAAATCTTTCCGTATTCATTCTTAATATGGTCTCTTTCCTCAGCTTAATCAGACTTTTGTCATCCTGTATTAATGTATGCTAGTAGTTTATGCAATAGGAGCTCTTTTCCTTTGTTACAGCTGAGACAAGCTACTTCGGAGAAGTAACACCACAGTGTGTATAAAGGAAAGAAAGGAAGCAGGCGAAACACAGTTTCTACTATCAAGCTGATAAAACTGAAGAGACTACAGGTCAGCTTCTATAAGTGAATGCTTGTATTTTCACATCAAAACATCTCTGTGACAATGCTGTTCAGCTTCTACATTAGGTAACACAACCTTCCTATTAAACCTCAAAACAAAATTCTTACAAACAGGGTCAAGTACTGACAAAGAGCAAATATTGAAATGAAGATCTAAATCCTCTTTGGGATTGGATTTATTGCACCATAGTGGCTTGGCCACTCAGAAACGGGGGAAGAGGGATGGAATGGGATGTCCTCAAGGACCTGAAAGGAGTCCAAGCAACAGAAGCTTCACACCCTCAGGATTATTGTTTGGACTACTGTTTGTAAGGCACAGCCTGCTACCCCTCTATGCATATACCCAGCACTAGCATTCACGTACAAGTCCTGAAACGGGGAAAATTCAGGGAAACTGAAGCACAAGTTTGCTTTTTCTTCCCTGCAACATCTCGTGGCAGAGTAAAATGAAGGGAAAAAACACAAACCGCATATCATCTTCCAAAGTAATGGAAGCATCAAGAAGGAAAAGGCTACGGAGTGTTCTCTTCCATGGTTTGTAAACGGTGTTTCCTAGTGTGGAAATGAAGCCTACATGAATAACTGATTAGCAAGTCTAATTTGGGGAGTGTTCTGGAGAGAAAAATCAAGTGCAGCTCTCAGAGTTGGTAGTGCACAGCCTCCAGAGGTACAGAAGGAAGGATATCTTGACCCACACATTTTAAAATGCAACTGGTAAACTCAGTCAACTGCCAAGATCTATCCTGTAAAACACACCCACAGGAAACACCCAGTTTCCACTCCACTGAACCCAGTTTATCAGATCTAAGGAGTCTCCTTGAAGTCTTTGTAGGCACGTGAGGAAAACAAAATGAAGGACAGGAAGAGAGAAAATTCTGATGATTTAGGCTTGTGACTCATATTTCATTACAAAGGGTATTAATTGGACCCCATGAAAGAAATCTGTCATAATTTTAAATAATCATAAAACTACAAAATTAAGTGTTTTGATCTGTTTTATCTGAATTTTCTGTTCTAATCCTCTTGATCTATGAGTGAATGAAAACTGACCACTGCATCAAGCTTTCTCATAACGGCATTTCTATGTAGTTGTGGTGTTTTTTTCTTTCAAATGTGGTGTTCCAAGAAATCATATCACCAAAACTGCTTGCTACCCTTGCCCACCATGACACTTTTAAATGGCCGTAGTTCAAAGTAGTTCAAAGTAGTTCTTTCACATAAATATTCAGTTCTGAGGTAGCAGTGATGTCCATTGATGATGCATAAGATTAAAGTTCCTGCATGACTTAGCTATAGGAGGGTGCTCTAGACTTGGCCATGTCTTCACTTTTTAAAATATTCTGAGGGGGAAGGAGAGGGAGTTTCATCATAGAGAGTTTCTCTATGATGAAAAATTAATTACAGTCTGAATAGCAAATAACAACAGTGTGTGAACTATTTATATCAACTCACAGGCAGACTACCATTGAGCATTACAGTATTATCCCAGCCTTCCTTCCATCTTTATTCCTTTGTGAACTTTCAGGGTACACACAGGAACACATGGTATGTGAAAGCTTGCACATGTGACATGCAGAACTATTTTTGTAAGTACTTTGAATTTTATTGTCTCCAGTAGGCTATACAAGACATCCTGTTCTACAAGCAAATTCTTCCAAAGGAGAAAAAGGTCCTGTTTTATCATGGATTTCTTGATTCCTTTCACCATATACTAACAAATGCAATGCTATTTTGGCAAAAGATTAATGTATTTTTCAGGTGGATTTAATTAATTTTCCTAGACGTGTTTCAACCTGCACTAATTCTACCCTGATGATTATTCTATCAAAATACTATTTTCCCTTAAGTATCAAATGATGAGGAAATTTTCTTACATTTATAAGCAGGATGACAGTGTCAGTTGACTCTAATTTTGCTTGTGTAAAAGTGAATAATATATAAGTACATATGGAATATATGCATTGAAGTGACCCGCTAGGCAGATAACCACTAATGTCAGTGGAGTAACTTCTGTAAGATGTTATCTTAAATAATAAACCAATATATCTATTCAGTTTCACATAGAGGCAACGAGAGCAAACTAGTGAACTCTATCCTGCATAAATTGTGTGGTGGGATGGTAAAGGTGGAAGCCATTTCCATGACATTTAATACATATAAGCAGGCTGGAATGTATTAAAGTTTCCTGACATACATTCAACCTAAAAACAAAACAAAACAAAAACCCCTCATATTCTAGCCGACAGTTCAAGTCAGTGTTATTTTTTTTTCGGGCTGTAAGGCAGCTGTATACCAGAGACTGGAACTGTGGCATCATTAGTTTAGCTAGACTTGTTTTTTCTATTCACTTTTTAAGACCTTTAGACTTGCATAGTATTATTCATCCAGAAAAGAGGGAGCGGGAGAAGAGAGCCATATCCAAAACAATGAGGAGAGACAGAATAACCATAAAGAGATAATAATATAAAATAATTCCTTAATAATTCTCTTTTATTCATGACCTTGCTTTTCTTTGTACTTCTACAGGGGACAATACCATTTTTTTTTGAGTTCAATATCATTAAAACTTCAGATCTCATTAACTGCCAAAACGATATCAGAGTGAATGTTTTAAATCGCTTGGTTTTGGAAAGATGTTTCTGCTGAGGGGAATTTATGCCAAATTTTGCAAAGAAAAGCCTCACTCATTTTTCAAGATAACTTTTTTCTGCCTCTGGATGGTGCTGGCAGAGGTAATGAAAAGCTTCTCTCCATGGAATTTCAGTGCTCTGTCTTGGTGAGGCATGTGAGCAGTCAAGGGATGCCAGGGCTATTCACAGAACAACATTACAATGAAAAGCAGCTCATGTTCTAATGCAGAACAGCACTCCCAGTCGCAGCAGCTGCCAGGAGGGCTGTGCAGGGGTGGGCACCCCGGGCACACTCGGGATCAGCCTCCGCAGCCTTTCAGTGCTGCCACCTGGCTGCACTATTCCCACTCTACAAACAGAGTCAGGCCGCAGAAGCCAGGTAATCTGACAGAGGTACTCAACCTTTGATAAGGCTGACCTTACTGAATTAGATTCCAGATAGACTTCACCACCTCGGTTCTCACACAATGCCTGTGCAAAGAAAAGCAAACAGACCTGCAATATATGACGAGATAGTAAGAATACCCATTTCGTTTGGTAATAAGAACTTTCAAATGGGAGGTTTCCCTGTAGAACCTAGATAGGAACCTGTTTTTCTATTAAAATGCTGTTTGCCTTGTCCTTGGGATTTTATCTGAAACATTTATTCTTGTTGTAAAATTCTATATGAACCTTAATAAATTTTCTCTAAGACCTCAGGCACTAGCCTTACTGCTGTGTTTGTTACATCACAATCAATGTTGCAAGACTGTGTCACAGGAAGATTTCCTGAATAATATTAGACTAGAAAATAACTTTTAAAACCATATTGGATAAATGAAATTAATATTTGATTGGAAAAAGCCAGAATGCTCTCAGAAGAGCACACTAAGGATGGGAGCCTGCACACTGTGTGTAGGAAATTGCATGAATAGCAGTAAAGACATGGAGAATGAGTGAGTCAGGATAAGAGCACCATGGTCTGTAGCCAGGATGACTCGGTGCTTTTGGTTCTGCTTTTACACCAAGGGGATGAACAGTAATAAAGTTCATCTCTCTAGATCAAGATCTTCAAAAGAACCTGACCAGGAATATGCACCCACTAGGAATTTCACATGCATTCAACACACAGTATTCCCCACAGCACTTCCCAGTCAAGTACTTCTGCTATAATCCGATTCCTGATCAACACTGCTTCCATGAATTCCACCTGTGTAATCTATTCTTTTGACAGACCCGCAATTTGCCCAAACTTGTGACTTGCCCAACAGGAGTCATTGCTCAGCAACTTTGTCGTACAACTGCTTTGGCTTTGAGTGAAGGGGATATTGACCCTACCACTGTTATGTTTTGTGGCACCGAAGCAGAAAATCATGGACCTTGTGCAAAGACTAGAAAGGAACTGGAAACAGTCTGAAATCACAACTACAGACTGTGATGCCTATTCTCTGCTTTTCAGTCCGGAGCAGTTTCAAACAGTCCTAAAGAAAAAAGAAAAGGAGGGAAAAAATAAAAAAAAAACAAAATTTTTTGCCCTAACTAGGTAAAACTAATTAACTAAAGAAAAAAAAAACCCCAAAGCACAGGAGCTCTCTGTCCTGCCACAGCCAGACTGCACCGCAGCTGCCCAGCCAGCATTCCAGCAAGCAATGTGAAGAGATAACAGTTTTCAAAACAAATTGCACTCTAAGAATCTTCTTAAAGGTACAAAGCGATATACAGAACAGACGATTGGGGATACAGGCATCATAAAGTCACTCTAGGACAGGGTGCCGACAGAAATTCTTGATGGCAATAGAAGTAGGCAAGAGATTGCAAGAATCCTCTATGGAAGAACTCAGCGCAGCATGAAAGCAGATACACAGGACTCCCAGAGAATTGATTAAGGGTCTTGACCCTTAACCATAGGGTATCAGAGCCAGAAGAAACAGAGCAAAACAGCTTTATTACTCCACTCAAGCTCTGGTCACAGCAGAAGCGGCATGAAGCTCTCTCTCTCTCTCTACATGGCAACTCTGACACTGTACTATGAACTTTGTAATAGTCACTTGCAAGCGTGTGCTCCAAAAGCAGGGGAATGGAAACACCCAGGTTCCACTACAACGATTTCAAGTATCAGCAGCTGCATGGCACTAGGAACTTCCTGGGAAGTTACAACTCATAATGACTTCAGTATATAACAAAAATAGGGTGATTCCTTACAGTATCTTTTTAAGTCATGTACAGTTTTTTTCCCGGCTTTAATGTCAACTGAGTCAGCATAATTTATTTATTTTCAGTAGTTTTGTGATACATCTCTACAACTCCCCAGTTTGTCAACCAAAAAGTTAACCAAAGAGTTCTCGAATGTTATTAGTCTATAGGTATCATTCTGAATAATTACTTGTTTGGCTCATTCTGAACAAGTGTTTAGCAAGGTGTAAATAAGGAAATGATCTAGTCTTGTTAGACTAATTTAAAGCAGGGAACTTCTCTTTTATTACTAGGGAGACTGTTGCACATACACCATTTCCTTCCTGTGTTAGCTACTAACGCCTATTTTGGATGTCCTCCCCTATTTGATTTTGTGATTAAGAGACACCAGTTCCCCTTTGAGGCTTAAATAATGTACCTTCCTCTTACAGAGTATTAGAGACTTCAGATTGAGAACAAACTGGATTAATAATTCCAAATGTATGTCTCAAACCCATGCTTCAGTTGCCACAGTATATATTTACATATATATGTAAATATATCTATTTACATACATGTTGTGCTAGTTTGGGTGTGCTTAAGTCTAGAAAAAAAAAAAAAAAGAAAGGGTGGTAACAGAAAATCTTAGTGTTCCATGAAATCACTAGGAATTGTTTATTTATTTAGCTAAATGTACTCAATATGGTCCTCTCTGCCTTAATGTTACTCCTTTCAAAGCTACTACTTGTGTTTTAAAGCAACTCAAAACTACAGCAAGAGGAAAAAGTTACTTTGCTTTACTGGAAAATTTGTAGACAATTTGCTACAAGATGGAAAATTTTATATCACTTTTTTTTTTAATGTCTTCAATTTTTTTTACCTTCATCATCTCAGGTATACTTATAAAAATCAAAAGTAATTTTTAATTTTAAAAAATCACCCCACAAGGCTTTTGTTGAATGCATCAAATACCTTTGAGGACACATGGCACCAATATTAATTTAGGGATAGATAGTCACAAAAAATGAATGAATAACTCAAATGTTCATAAAAGTAACAGCACTTAGAATAATATAATTAAGAACTTTTGAAGTCCTTTTATAGTCCCAGACCATCAAATGAGGCTTTAAAACACACTGATAGTATATCACTGAAATTAATGAAAGGACTCTTGAGAATTTGGCTGATTCAGACACAGATATTGTAAAAAAAACAGCACCAGAACTTTTCAGCTCTCATTCCCCATATTCTTACAGGGAAGAAACAAGTCATGCTGTAAAGTTGAAGCATGGAGCTTAGAAGCCAGTAGAAGCCATAAAGGATACATATACAAGTTTTTTTGTCCCTCATCTCCAACGTTGAGAAGGTGCTTCAGAGAACATGGGGAAATCAATTATCATGTTGACCTCCTATCAGTAAAACCATTTCAATGTTTTATTAAACAGCAGCTTTTGTTTTAACTGAAAAAATAAACATATGTGACTTGTAACTCTCAATGTTACTAAAAAAAGCAAACAAACAAAGGCTTTTTGTCTTCACTACAACTCTTGCTTTTATCGAGGCAAATCTTAGTAGAAGCACATTCAGTTAACAAGAAACTTTAATTTCAGGGCCTAATGCACATGATGAAGTCTCGGGCAATAAAATGTATCACAGCTGGGATGTGTGATTCTTCCCTTTCAACACATAAAAAGATGTTTGTTCCTCAGCTATCAGACACACAAACCCCCATGGGTCAGAAGAAACAGTTATTGCAACTGTAGGAATTTATTCTATTAAAGAGTTTCCGAAATGTTGGAAAGACTTTTCTCAAAGTTAATAATGTGATGAAAGACCACATATTGGGTAAGTGGAATCAGTTTTGGTGGTGGAGTTGAAAAAAAAACAGGCTTAGGATAAAGATAATAAATCCTCATAACATTCTCTACTCAGTACTAAATGCAGAAATGGAGTCTTTGATGTAGAATTCAGTATTTACAATTAAAATAATTATCTTACTTTCCCTAATTCAATCCTTTTGACTTTGTTCTGAAAGAAAAATAACAACACAGTGTATCTGAACTACCAGTGAAAGGCATGATTATCCACTTTTAAGTTTGCTTTAGTTGCTGCCTAATGTTCATTAATTATTTTCGTGTTTAAAAGACTTTTTCTCCCCTACAATGCTAGAAGTTAATTCCCAGATGAACTGTAGCTCCCAGAAAGGAAACCCGACTCACCAATTTTACCTTAGTGCTGATGCTTGTGTTGCTACAGCTCCATGGGGGAGAATCTCAGCTGGCGTACAAGGATACAGTTCAGCTGATCCTATGGCAGCTGGGCAGCCTGCACTGAGGGTTTGATATTTGATTATGAGACCTCTGCTCAGTTGTGAGAGACAGTCCACTTCAGAAGAGAGTACTGGCTGCTTCTAGCCACCTTCCTCTAAGCTGTTAATCGGTGACTAATTAGTCATTTAAATTTACCTCAAAATAAATCCTCTTGAAAATTATTTCCCCTAACCTTGTAGAAGTATCAGCCTCCAACAAAGATGTTTCCTGATATTGAGGCAGTTCCCAGAAATATCTCAGAAAAAAAAAACCCTCAGGGACAATGCTGTGCTTCACTCCCTTATAAACCAACATGTTTCACCTGCAAAATTCAAGCCACAGGGTTATCACCAGAGCTCATCAAGGGCACACATTCTCACCATTCTAAAGTAATAGTGCTCTTTGTAATTTGAGAACTTAAAAAAAAAAAAAAAGCTCCTAAATTCAACTGGTTACTAAGCAGAAGTTTACCAGCACACAGAAAAACCTCCAGAATAGCACTTTGACACCATTCAGCCAGGGTTGCCATCTCCATCCAGTGCACTGCTTCCTTGAGTTCCTGAGCAGGACCTCCATTTTGAAGTGTCCTTGCATGGAATTCAGAGATGTGCTTTATTTACCAGTGCCATACACTTATCAGCTTTGCCCTGACAAACCCTGAGGACTTACATATGCTCTAATCAATTTCTCCAAACAATTGCAGCTGGCTAAAATACACTGATTGGTTTTTTTATGCCTTTGCTTTCACTTTATTTGCTTCTCCAGTGACAATATCCAGGCTCTAAGAGTGCAGGCACTATTGTTTCAATTCTTAAATAAATACTAGCAAATAACCACCCATGCAACAGTGTTGATCCATTGTTAAACTGAAAATTATGGAGCAAAGATAGCTTTTGCAACTTGCATAATTCATACTTTATTATTTTGCTACCATTTTCCACCATCTCATTCCGCTGGGGATTTCCTGTAGCATATATCTCACTAAAAAATCTTAATTTGCCCCCTGCCTTGTAACTTACAATCAAAGTACATGCATATACAACGTGTGATAACTAATAAAAATACAGGCACACCTGTTCCCTTGCCCTCTCCCTACCCCTCCATTATGGAACAGGTGAATTTTTTGATTGTTGTGAGGACTGTGGGGTACATTTGCCATTCTAAATTCATTTATACAAACTGGCTTAGTTTTGCTTAATTGCAAAAAAACCCTTCTATAATTCAGGCTGGGACTATGGTTTTCCTGTACTAACAGCTTTCAATATTGTCTCCATGCCCTAATTCAGAGAAGGAGCGCTGCCTATCTGGTAGTCACAGCCATAACTCACATATTTCTGAGATACTTCTTTCTTCATAAGGAAGTTAATTTCCTTCATAAGTCTAGGATGTGGAAATAAAGAAAATAATTATCCAATGTTCAGTACTTTTCATGTACATCTATGCATATAATGTGGAACGTTGGCAAGTACCTCACCCATTTTACAGTGTACATGTTAATTTCCATATTTGAAAACATTCCTCTATGTATATTTTAATCCTAATAGTGATATTGTGAAATAGGTTTTGAAAAAACTCTGTTGTTCTGTGGGCTCTAGCCTGCTTCTTCTGAACTCAGTTCTTTCACACAAAGACTTTTGGGAGTGCCTGAATACATGCATGCATGCAGAGAGTGACAGCAATGAAACGCAGTGAGCCTGTAAGATGAATATAATCACAGCTGAAAGGAGCTCCCCCAGAAACACAGGACCTACACTTGTGTTTTGAGACCAGAAACTGATCCTGATATGGAGGGAAAAGTATGACTGAGATTGCAAAAGCAGAGGGAGAAAAGCAAACCTATTTTTAAAAGTGTAAGAAGTACCTGAGAATTACAAATCACCCACCTGAATGAGATATCTGGGAAGATCCTGGAAGAATTGCAGCATTCTGAGAACAGTGATAAGTAAATAAAATAATCTCCTCCATGACGTAAACAGAACATGTCACTAGAGCAAGTGAATTTCCTTCTAGCTGGCTTAGTGAAGGAGGTTAAGCAATAGATGGGCCACCCCTCAGATTTAGTGAAGCATTTGACACTGACATTACAATAAACTGGAAACATTTGGGGTTGGCCAGTGAAATAATCTCAAAAATCAGCAGTTTATCAGACTGGAAGATTTTGAGACCTTTCAGATGTCTGCCCTGTGATTACTTTGTTTAATTATTCAACCCATAATACCCATAAATTATTTGAGTAATTATATAGCACAGAAAATTCACACGTCGCATTGTACTGGGATAATTTAAAAGCATATTGGAGGAAAATACTAAGATTTAGAAATAACCATGTTAAGCCAGAAAAGTGGTTTAAAGACAATAAGATAGATTCAATAAGAACCAGAGCAATGCACTGCCCATAGTAGAGAGAAATAAAGAGTGTAAATACAAAGTAGGGAAACAAACCATCAGATTATAGCAGGGAAAATTCTGGTTGAATAAGACCCGAATAGGAGTCAGCTTATTCTGAACTTTATTAACAGGAATATTGTAAATCTGAAATGGAGAAAACTACTTTGCTTTTCATCATCCTGGTGAGAACCCAGGTAGAATCATGACTGTAGTTTGGCCTGTCCGCTTAAGGCAGACAAAAGCAAATTACCAAATCCTGAAGGGAATATTAAGAGTCAAAGGTTTAAAAATGTGAACTAAAAGGAAAGGCTGCTTGAATTCAGCAGGGTTAGTCTAGAGAATAGGGATCTTACAGGTATGATGACAACAGTTCTATAATATGAAAGCTGGTAAAAGTGCTATAGCGATAAATTGTTCTCCAGTCTCATAGGGAGGAGGAAAAAGAGAAACAAACTTTGGCTGCTGAAGAGATTTCAGATGGAGTTTGGAAAAGAAATTTCTAATTCACAGTGTTTCTGTGTCTATCATTAGTGTCCAGGGAAGTTGTGTCACTGCTTAGACAGTAAGGGACAAAACATCTGTCATTAATGCTACCTCACTGAAAGGAGACAAGCTGCATAAAAAGGACCCTTTCTAGTGCTATACTTCTAAGATTTGTAAGCATTCTTTTGCTAAAGGACACAAAACAAAATACTGAAAAATATTGTACAGTGCTGGTATTTGCAGTTTCACAGTCAACATGTCAAGCTGTTTTTTCTCCATCTTAAAATAACTAAAAGCCCAGATGGTCTCTGAAGTGCTTAAATTGCATTGATCATCACCTCTTCTGCATAGTACATTCTTTTGCACATTCAAGCTGTGAGCACTGCACACATTCATGCAGCTTTACAGCAAGAATGATAGGTAATAGTAACTTTTCCCAGGCTTATGTGTATGCCACCCCTGAATAGAAAATTTTACCATCAGTAGCTTGTTCGGTTTTTAAGCTTATTTTTAAACCATTGAAAGCATTCGAGTAACAGCTAGGTTATTTTCTGCTATTCAAACCAAATATTTTTAACCTGCCCAGTGTTTTGTAGAAAAACTGTGTAAAAGAGATATGAAGTATTCACAGTAGACAAGCTCTTTTTTAAATCCCAGTCCACAACATCCATTGCTGTCATGTCTGAAGCCCATGGAATATGTGCTGGTGCTGGCTCTTTCCCCTATTTAATTATATGCATTATGAGGACAACAATGCTGTTTTTAATGCTGATTTCTCAGGGAAATGTCAATACTGTATAATTTCTCTCTAATGATATCTGGGGAGAACAGTGCAATTTTTAAAATTAGTAAATGGGACTAATAATGCTGTGTTCCTCAAGCCATTATGTCTGTAATTTAGCCTTGGCAGTTCTGTGGTGTATTACAAGCATATTCCCAAAATCCTTAACAATCTTACTGTCTCTGCAAGTGTTTGCTTAAGCTGCGTAAAGAAGCAGGCAGCCATATGTACCTGACTTCTCCTGACTGCTTGCTGAGTCACTTCTACCACCCTCCATCATCCATCACCCTTCACTTACTACCGTGATCAACTTCATGACCTAAGTTTTTCTCAGTTAGAAACCTCTTGCTCAAGTCGTGGGAGAAAAAAACTCAGGAGAACGCACCAAAACCTGAGAAACTCCCCACACACATACTCCTCCCCTTCAAACAACAAATTTATTCCTGGTGTCCTCATCCAGTGTTGGTGGCACAGCCAGAAGGCTGCAAGGTACAGTAATGATAAGTTGGTTACACAAATTCAGTTTCTCTGAATGCAGAAGTAAAGAAAAGGAAGCGGGGGGGAACAAGACAGTCAAAAGCCTGCAAATTATTTGAGCGGCAACCTGATGTTAGAGACTGACATTCAAGTTCTTGTTTTAAGCTGGCTATGAGTGGTGCCCATAGATTTAAATATTTTTAGTAGTCATCACAGCTGTGAAACTCTGGGTGAACTTCTTTCACACTTTTAGTAAAATTTTAAAATACCAAATTTAATCTGAGATGTCAAAAGAAAAAATCACAGTTTTAGTCCATCATGTTATTCCTGGAAAAAAAACCAAAATGAGTTTCCTAATAGCGCTTACCTGGAGAGCTCACACAGTCAGAAGGACAACTCTTTGCAGTGATAATGTAGAAGAGAAGAAGCACCAGCAACAAATCATGAGGAAGGGGCAGGCTGGCTCCTAGATGAACTACTGTCTAGGCACTTGCTAGCAGGGATTGATCTTTTCACTTCATTTCAGTCTGTGAGGCTTTTTTACCTTGCTCTGAAGTTTCCCACAAAAGAGAAGAGGGAATGAGGAGATCTCCTAAGTTTACATGAACCAATGGAGTTGCCAACTGACAAAAGAGCACTCCTCATCTCTCTCACCTGAGGGCCAGGGGCAGCTGCTGTCCTCCAGCTGCTCCACATTCACCTGAGGCTGAGTCAGCCAAAAGGGCCGAACTATTTCTTAGTATTCTTCTCCTTTGAAGGCAAACACATTTCTGTTCCTGCCAAAACAAACTCCTCTACACATCACTGGATCAGGAGCAGCATTTTGTGTTTTGGCAACACATCCCCATATCTTCTCAAAAAGATGGTGATGGGACAGATAGGACCTAAACACTCTCTTAATTAGGCTGAGTTACAGCATTGCATCTGTGTACTTTATTTAAAACACATTAAAATTATTCAGCAATTGAGCACTCTTGTTGATAACCAAATTCCGTAGCCTTAATTTTTTTAGAAGCTCTAATCAAGAACTGTTGAGAAGGATTTTATCAAAGAACATTAAAAGAAAGATTGTTCAAAAATGACTGATTGTGGATGCCTCAATTTTTTGCCTAAGCTTATTTGGAAGGAATTGTTCTGCAGAGCACTAACAAATATAAAACCTTATAAAATGTCTTTTACACAACAAGACAATGCAAAATTATTCATCATGTTTCAAAAATTGGGCTGTAGTATGTTCCCAGTCAAGACTGTGCTTGAAACTGAGATACAAATATATGAACTGCAGAGTGCTGCCAAAATGATCAACCCTGTTATATTTCTTGGAAGAGCATACAATCATACTGGTCCATAAATGGCTACGGTTTCTGCAAAACAAGTCAATTTTTGTCTTGCTCTCTGGCTTTAATTTTAAAGCCATAACTCCACATGCAAGCCAACGAACCAAATGCTATTAAAATATTTATTTTTACAGAAGGTGCTGTCTGCTTGTCTCCTAAGTAGAAGGGTGAATGCACTGACATTTCAGAACTCAGGCCTTTTCCAGTCACAGGGACACACTAGCTAAGGAGGATTTTACACCTGTTCCAATTTTACTGTGATCTGAAACATTCTAAATTGGCTGTGTCTGCCAAACCCTGCGAAAGGTTTAATGGTGAATGTCCAGACAAAACCAGAATGCAACTTACTTGACTTCATGCCTGTCAAAACTACCATCATTATACATATCTGACGAGTTATGAACTCTTGTCAAATCCTGGCAGAATATTGCAGCAGGAGGTTCCCTATCTTATATGAAGAAAGGTTCTACTCTAGTATAAATATATATATACATAGAACAAAAAGGAAAGAAAGTGATCTGGCTTTCCCTCCTTTAACTCTGGTCCATCAGGAGTTTCCTGACTCCAGCACTATGAGTTATAGATGATCATCCAGTAGAGCCCTCAGAATTATGAGCCGGCCTTAACAACTGTCAGAGCTGAGCTAATATACACTCACTTCCTTTGGGGTTTGCAGCTTGCCTCAACACTGTGCTCACTGACTTCAGATCTCTGAGCACAAGAGGAACACTTCCACACCTGCTTGCAGCAGGAATATGCAAAGCAAAAGATTTCACTCACATCTCCGTGAAAAACAGTATTTAGACAGTATTCTCATTCTCAGAGTCTGCACTCTAGGTTCAAAAGGGAAGAAATTACTTACTCTGAACCTCTGAGAGAGTCAGTTTTTCAAAGCTCTTCCCTTTAGAACAGTTTTAATGAGGTTTTAATTGCACTTTTCTTCCTTAGGCAGGACATACCTTTTCACAAACTGTGTAGCATTAAATATACCCTCCCAGCAAGCAAACATTTGGTTCCTAGAATTTTGCATTAAAATATTTAGTGTATGACTTGAAGTTCTTCCATCATTACCTTACTGCTGTGGTGGTCTTTCACTGGAATTCAGCTCACCATGTAGCAAGAAATCTTTCCAGTTATGTCTCCAGCCCACACCCAGCTGCCTTGCTGTACAGGTTGTGGAAACACTGTGTTCATGGCAGGGCACCATTACAGTTTTCCCAGGACACCAAGTCGCTTTACACAGCAGATTGAAAGCTTCAAAACAGTACTTAAGATGTGCATTGGCTGTGTGCTGGTATTCTGAACGGAGCTGGATTTTTCTCTGCCAGGACAAGAGGACTAGGCAATGTGAAGGGGAGAAAATCACCTAAAACCCCATGTGGGGAATGAATTCAAGCTGAGGATTATATTCTTTAGAATCAAAACACCCAAGGTATAGATTAGAAAATGGAAAAGGCTTGCATTTACTTACTTTTACCTCAGAGGACCTGTTGTGATGATCATCAAACCGTAGAGACGGTTTACATTTTTACATCTGAAATCTCTGCTTTCTGCATCTTGAAGCTTGTCTAGATTATCCTCTTGAGTTTACATGTTCCATCCCTTTGGAGGGAGATAATCAAGTAAATTCAGCCCCAGTTGTTTCCAGCTCAAGTGTTAGATGAGGGATACCACTGCAATAATCTAGTGTGGACTCCTGGCAGAAAGCATTTTGAGATTCAGGTACACAATCCATTGTCAGCATTGCTGAATGTTCAATTCTGAACCATTATTGAGAGATGAGAGGAAAAAAGAAGCTGGAGAAAGAATCATAAAATACTTTCAGGAACCACAAGAAAAGCTGTGCAGGCAGCTTAGGCTTTAGTGAAGTCAACCAGAGGTCTATAAACTTTTTTAATGAGCATGTGAGTAACATGTTTTAAGAAGAAATGCATGTGTTTGAAACTTAGCTAACATTCATTAATTTGATTCTAAATTGGTTTGGTATTTTGATTAAAACTTTTTCTCACACACATTTATGGCACTATTTCACTCAGACTGGATCATTTCTAGAAGTCAAATCTAGCCAGTTTTTATTCAAACATTTCAGAATTTTTTCCTTTCAAAAACATCAATATTTGGAGACCTTGTATTGCAAGTCACTGAAAGCATGTTTGCTGGTAAGCAACTATATATGTAACAGATACATTTTACAAGATTATTTTCCTTGTTATTCTTTTAGCAAAAATTTTAGAGATCCATTTATCTCCTGGAAAACTTTTTTTTTTTTCTTAATGAGTTATATTTTACAAGCTTCCTAATACTTCACACGCATTTGACTGGCCAGCAACTTGCAACCAGATACCTGGACTTGCCCTTGGGAGCCATTTATTCAAGGACAACTCGGTTCAGGCTGCTCACTTACAGATGTTAATATAAGATGAGCTGTGTTACATTAATGGGTAAACAGTTACCTAATTAGCAGTCAGAAAACCTCAGCGGGTAAGTCAAGAGTACAGAGTAAAATTCCAGCCAGAAAATCTACAGAAACAAGAGGAATTTGCAGCACCATGGTGCTGAACGCCCAGCACTGTGGATAAATGAGCTTGCACTCTGCAATCCAACACCAATGCCAATCACTGTGCCCACACTCTTTGCCTTCAACATCACCACATTTTCTCTGATGGTATAAAATTTTCATGCTATTTTTTCACTGACTCATTTTTTTTCTTCTTATACAGGTCTAACTCTTCTGCCAATTAAGTCAATGGGATTTTTACAGTTGACCTACATTGAAGAAATACTGGCTTTAGGCCTATTGAGTTACAATTTCCACACAAGTAACTCTAGAGAGGTGTTTTTTTCACTTCACACATGATAAAGAGCTTTTAAGGAATATGAGTGAATGGATAAAGTAACTAAACACAAGTCAGAGATTAAAAACCACAAAAGGATTCATTAACATCCAAGCTTGTATTGTGGGCAATGCAGTTTCACAAACAATAATGACTCTTATCCAGAAAATAAATGGTATCTGAACACATACTAAAGGATTTTATATCACAGTGATGAAAGACGATGACTTAAAAAAAAACTTTAAGTGGTTTCATTTAAAACACTATTAAAATCGAAGTCCTTTGTCCAGCAGGAGTTTCTAAAACCTTTACTCTAGTGCATTAGGCATGCAAAACCCCCAAAGATCCCTCTTGCATTAAACTGTATTTTGCTTGGTGCTGGTGGGACTGCTGCAAGATAAAAAGCTTGTGAGGATATGGATTTGAAGTATTACAAACTACTTTTTAACTGCATATTGGTGCCATTTTATTGATAATGGGGGATTTGCTGCCTATTTACATCTGACATTTTGAGAAGCTGTTCTGTAATCCAAAATGATCTCCTATTCTACAGCATTCATTTCTAAGCTAAGATCCAGAGGGAAAAAAAGCAGGTGTTGGGCACAATATGACATTTTGATGTATTCTGAAGAGTTTTTAAAGGACTTACCATCCAAAACAGCAGGATAGATTAAGAAATACATAAGGACACTTTCATCAGAGATTAGCTCTTCTCAAAAAGTTCAGATGCTTTTATATGAAGCACAGGAGTTCAGCCCCTCATCTGAAAATGTTCCATGGAATTGAGGTCTTTGGGATGCATCTAGGTGGTCTTTTGAGACTTCCCATTCTTTATATAGCCTCTTCCAACAGACATTTAATGAGTTGTAAAAGGAAGATAAAGGCAAGCTTGCATGCAGTTTCAGGACTTTTCCATCAGGCAGGCACTCAAGAGCATCCTTTTAGCACTCAGATCAAAACTAGTAAGAACCAGGAACTCTATGAGGCCCTAAAGGGAGACTGGAAGTGGAGGCACTGAACTATTCTAAAACTTTAAGAGAGTTTTGTTATGGTTACCTATAAAACCAGTCAGTTTGCCTGAAATTGTTTTGCTTTGTTTAACTAAATTGTTTATCCAAGGTTTTCTTCTCTTCTGTTTCTACAATAACTTTGCTACAATAACTGTTCTGGCACCTTTGCCAAAGGAATGTGTTAAGCGCAGTTTAATGGTGCACTGGAGTGACAACTTACTGCAAACACTAGATTGTAACCAAAAAATAAAAAAATAGGAGAAAAGAAAAGGCAGGAGGTGGGAATCAAGAAGGGGAAGATGACTATGTCTGAAAGAAGCAGAAGATCCTGCACCTGAAAAACTGAGCAACAAGAAAAATGAAGTAAAAATAATGAAAAAATAGTGTGGCAGTTCACAGGCTGAGTTGTGCTACAATTGTTAGCTGTTTATTGTCCTAGAAAACATGACCCATTCCTCTTATAGCCTTATGATTAATATTGATAAGGAACTCATAATCGGTGTCTAAATACATTGACAAGAGTTGACAGAACTTTCTGTGCCTCAACACAGCCTCATTTTTTTTTTTTTTTACATCTTTATTGAGTCATAATTTTTCCATTACATTAAACATACATTGTACATATGAAGTTATGTAGAATATTTGAGACTTCTCAGTTTGTCCATTTCTATTGTGCTGCCAAAATGTGAATTTTGGAGCCTAGCTCTGGACAGGCAACTAAGCTCTTTGGGTTTGGGTTGGTTGGTTTTTTTTTTTAACATAGTATTGTGTAATAACGTTCATAGTACTTTAGAAAGAGAAAGAATACAGGAAAACCAATAACCAAGTTGTTGATTCCTACCACAAATTCCCTGCCTGAAAGGGGAGCTCTCCATAAAGGAAGTTAATAACCCTGGTGTGCCTGCCTTCTGACAGGACATCACTCAGATGCTGGCACAAATTCATTGACTATACATGTATCTATTGCAATATTTATTCATTTTCCTGCTGTCAGTAGTGACAAATTGTTTCCTTGCATTCTTTAGTTAGAAATGGGCTGCTTTTTCTTTTCCTTATATACCTCCCAACACCTCAGTCACATCCATAGCTGTTACAGAACTCTAAACAGCAGCATTTTATTAGACATGCAGCAACAACAATCACTCTAAAATACCAAGCTTAAAGAAGAAACTTGATGAAGCCTTCAACAAACCCTCTCACACCCCATCACACAGTGGTTTTTTTTAATAAAACAAAACCAAAACTAGTGATAACAACCTCAACAAAACCAAAAAACTCCCCTATTGTTCTATGACTATACATAAAGAATTTTATAAGTGCAAAAATAAAATATGGGCAAGAATTTCCAGCCGGTTTACATAAAATATTTTTAAGCCTTTTCAATAGAACTTTTGCCCATATCCACACATAACAGTCCAGCATCTAAACTGTAATTTAAAAATTTTTTTAAAAAAGTGTACAATAAAAGCTCTGAACAATGAGCTCCAGAAATGACAGCTTGAAAGACATTCATAAAAATAAAAGGGCAGATCTGTTAGCTGGACCAATAAATTAGTCAGCTATGGTCCTCCAGAGGGTGCAATGACAAGGAAAAAAATTAAATTCTGGATGCTGGAAGATTAAAGAAAATTAAGTAAATTCCACACAGATCCAGGAGACACTGTCTTAAAATTTTAGAACATGCATGACTTCCAAAGGCCCCTTAAAGCCCCAAATTATTCTAAGATTCTACAATTCATCCACACTGAGTCAAAAGCATCTGTCTTTTCTTTCACATCACAAAGCAGTTCTTTACCTGCATTTTGTGCTGTGTAGAATGAGGGCAGGAAAGTCTTCACCTTTTATTTGCTGCTTCTCATCAACTACAATTATAGAGCCATAAGTCCACATTTTATTTTCTCTCTTGGACTCCTTGGCTTTTTAAAAATTAAACTACTATGCAAAATACTCACAACATATTAAATAAGCATAAACATTTCAGTTGAACTACTTGCGAAAGCGTTAACTTTGTTTAGATGTTCTCTAGCTTGTTCTGTAGTAAAAGGATGCACAGAGATTACTTTAGACAAAGAAATCAAAAGAGAATAATTCCATTGTGAAAACCAGACAACACTGCAATCTTGACAGCCATTTACACTCCTTTTTATACAAAAGCTTTATTGCATTACGTTTCTAAACATTATTTCAGTAAGTGTTAAATAGTTTTCGAAAGTTTATAGACTGTATCAAAGCACATCAAATCAACCAGAACATAGCTGTTTACCACTCTACTCTCTAGCACAATCCTATTTTGTGCATTTGTTATTTTGACAGTTCTAAGTCTTCTGACAGTTTTCCCTCTCCCGTATCTGAAATCGTGTTTAGTGATGTCTGGAGCAAGGTGGTAGTGGTAGTATTTAAATTTACAGTTTCAGAGACTGAAACATTTTACTTCATCACACAGAAACAGTTCCATTAAGGGAAACACAAAGTGCCCCGATAATGTGTGCCCCAGTTGTGCCTGTGAAGGTGAGAAGGCAGATTTGTTTTCTTTCGCTTTCAAGGCTTGACCCATTGAAATAATTGGAAAACATTCACATTTTTGTAAACATCCTTGATACTCAACTATGTGATTAACTTTGATACTTAGATATGTTATTTGTGTTCAGTGGTTTGTGGAGCTGCAAACATGCTGAAGACGTTTTCCTTTAGATTTGTTCTGCATCAGGCTCAAGCTGGACTTGGTAAACAAATTGGGGCAGTGAACGCTGACCTCCTTAGCAATTGCTGTGGGTGATTTTCCCGTTTCAACAATCAGCTGGTACCTTTCCTGCATTCTGCCGCTGTTACACCTGCAATTCAAGGAAGCTATGCCAAAACAGAACAAAAAAATGCATCTTGCCCACTGGTCTGCCTCCATCATAGTGTAAATATTACTGGAGAAGAAGGTTCCTTCCCTTGTCTTTGGGGACAAAAGGGCAGCTTCCTTCCCTGGAGCCTTCCCCTTTCTGTGGCCCAGCCACAAGGCTTAGGGTGATGCCCTTAGGGTGATGGGTGGGACTGCTCTGACAACAAAACAGCTTCCACTGCGGTTTTCAAGAAGGGAGCTCAATTCGTGACCTTGTACTTCCCTGTGCCTGCTTAATTACTGCATCACCCCGGAGATTTTTAAGCCATTTCAGATTCTCCCTGAATCACCAGATCCAGGAGTTAATGCGTTCCCTACCAAACCACTGCAGCCTTTATAAGGATCCGGCTATCAGCTTCAAACCCCACATTTTCCCATTGTCTTTAACAGCACAGTAAAACCAAGTCCATTAATGCCTTCAATCTTTATTACAGCCGATTACAAAGATGTCACCATTCTGCAGAAACAAAGTTATCAAAGAAAAAAAAATCTGAAAAACTATTACCTGTCGAGCCTTTGAGAACTTCACTTGATACTGAAACAGGTAAAGCAGCGTAATTCAGTCTCAAGTAGGTGCTCTATTCCATTAAAATTTCATTGATTTGCTGCTGATAGAAAATGAACCACAAGAGACATTGATGAAAAAGCTTTATAAAGGCATATGGCAAGTGATCATCAATTACTGAAGTGTAACTTGAATTGAACTTTAGCACTGTGGGGAGGTCCAGACCCAGGATTACAGAGTATTAGCCAGCAGGCAGTTTTCTCCTTCGTTGTTTAGAATTTGCTTCATTATTACTAGGTCTGGGGGAGGAAGAGAGATTTTAAAAAAAGAGCCCCAATGTCTCTTAATTTATCACCTTTATCTGTGGACTAAAGTAAAATCATTCAAGCCTTTTCAAAGTACCTTGAGTGTCTCCTTGGCAGACTGAGTATTTTTAGCCCACTGGATGTGAGCTGCTCCCAAGAACAGATGGGTTAGCACTCAAAGCACTTCATGACTATATGTGCACTACTGTAGAAGAGAATGAATAAAAAATGACCCGGCTGTGAAATCCTTATTCCCCACTTCCATCTCATTGACTTCAACAAATTGCATCTCCTCACCAGCAGGAAAACAGTGTCTGCCAGTTTCACAGTACCTCCTTCTTTCCCCATTACAAACTGATTCTTATCTAGGGTGGGGAAGGGGAAGTGGGTTTTTTTCCTTTCATGGTAATATTTCAACGTTTCACAAGTTTTCCTACTCTCTCCTGATCCTGCCTCCTCAAATAATCAGTGGTCTTTGGCAGAGGAACTGATACAACACTGACCTGGAACTCTGAAGTGCCTGTTTCTAGTCCAGCCCGAGGAGAGCAACTGGAATTCAAGCTGCTAATTTTTGCTACACCACAACAGCTGTTTCATGGCATGTTTCACCTTTGCAAGGAGCTCCTACATTGCAAATGTTTCCGTTTGGTATTTGAATGTGTAGTCTGGACTTTGTATTTCTTAATCACAAACCTTCATCCAGGAAGAGATTTCTATTGTGATTGATCACAATGACAACTTAGAAAACCAGATTCATTTTTTCTACCGCAGTTCATGAATAGTCTTGGTCTTTTACATTACCATTTATAGAATTAACCTTTTTCAGAGAAGCTGGAACAGTAGGTCTCATTTCCTTTATGTTATTTATTATTCCATTTAAATAAATTACTTTTTGATCCTCAGATTTTTAGTATTGTATAAATGTAAATCATACTCTAAGGATGTATACATGTAACACAATATATTCAAAATTGTGGACAAGATGCATCCATTCTTTTTTTCTGAACTCACTTTCCTAGCTTGATTTTTTTTTCTGGAGAAAATTATCTGGGGTCTTATTTAAACCTTCATGAATTTATTTCAGTCATCAAATCAGATATTTAATGGACTTGACATTTTGAGTAACTGCTCCCTGGGTATTTTCATTCTCCCTTAAAAGGAAACTAGCATTAAGGGAGAGAATGGATACCTAATGAAATATCAAAAACATTGAATACCTGCATTGAATTTGCAGCATAATGTAGCACATTTTCTTTTAGAGACTAATAAAAATATTTTTCTGTGTTAGATTTGAGCACATCTTTCATATTTTCTGCAATTAAAAATGCCTTTAGATAATTTTATTCTTCTTTATTTTTTACTCTAAGGAATTGAAACAGTTTCATGAAGCTTGGCATTTTGAAAACAGAACATTTCTCCATTAAATAGTGTCAATGCAAGATTTTAGAGTAGCTTTGGGAAAAGTGAAAAGTGATTTTAACAGGCAGCCCTAATAAGAAATTTTCATATTTATCAATGGATTTATTAGGGATTGTCACATGAATTCCAGCAAATGTTGTAGGAGCTCTGCATTGGAATTCAGAGAACATTTTTTGTCCCACAGAACAGTTTGCTTGCATACATCTGTCTCTACTGTTTTCTTATTCAAAAAATCAGATAGATTCCAATATAGCATATAGACCACTGAAATTCAAAATAAATGAAGTAGCATGATGTGAGTACCGCACATAATAGGTAACAAAATATTGTCTAGAAGGCAGACCAGAACTTATGCATTGCTGTTAGAATTTTATTTTTTTCTGGAATTCCTTGAGAGAAAATGACTACAGTAAAAATGATAATGAAACATATACCTTAACACCTCTTCATTACATTGGATTTGAATGACTTTCTAAAAATGTATTTCACATTAGCATCAGCCTGTCACAAGCAAAAAGACTTCGAGAATCAAGAACAGACAAGTGCAACAGGCTGGCTCTCTTACTAATTGCAGTGCAGTGTTCACTTTACAGCTCTCAGAATTTACTTGCTGTAGTCCATTATTAAGATGAAATTCCTGGATGAGAAGATATTTTCTTGTTTACAATGCTGACATTTCCTACAGGAGAGCAGAATAACCAGGGCTACCTTTATTCTTTACTGAGTTTTTTTTTCAAGTACTGTGAAAATTACATGGACAAACTCATCATACTTTATGTGGTAAGCAGTGCGTAGTTTCTACATTTGTAAATCCTGATATGCATTATACATTTTACAATTTTCTGCCCCAAATAACCTACAAGAATACTTAGTAACTTTTGTCTGAGACAACCTTGTCTTTTTTTTCCTTTCAGGCAATCCATGCTCTACCAGTTTGTGGAATAGAAGGTGCATTACAATTGGCCACGTCTTCACATGCATTGACCATTAATGACAACAATCATGTAATTAAAAGAATTAACTCCTACCAAACAGGAATTTGCAATCATTCCCAGTCTACACACCCATACACAAAAGACAAAATATGTCTTTACTGTGTTCTTGATCCACACTCCTCCTCTATCATTTTTGGGTCACCGTAATGTTACTAACTGAACAACTTTTGGGCTTTTTTTCTCACCCACTAGGAATTTCTTCCTGTTGCTGTTGTGTGAGGGAAAAGTAGAGACCACACTACTTTGAATGCTAAGCAGGAAAAAGCAGTGCATCTCAGGAAGTACCTAATCCAATCTTTGCCTGTTGTTACATGGAAATTTATATGGAATAAACCAGTCCTGCCTCCTCTCTTTTCTCTCCATGGCTTGTGAGCTTATGAACTTCTCCCACCCACAGTTCTCATTAAAACTGAGAATGGGGAGAAATGGCAGCTAAACTTTAAAGGAGACATTAACATGCCAAATGGTATTTTTGTACAAACATAATGTGGACACAAATAGGACCAAACAAAATGTCCAGTCTCTTTTGAAGTTATTTCTCTTCCATAAGAAAAGTCACTTATTGATGTATAATAAAGATACCATAAAATCTTACCTTCATTTAAAACCACTGGAAGAAATTCCAAGAGGGAAGAAACCAAACCCATTGAAGGCTCCAGCCTAGTACAAAATTTGCATTAGCTACGGGCCATCATGCAAATATACAAGCTACAGGATTAATCACGAGCAGTAAACAAATATTTGAAGAGAAGCTTTCACACAGCACTTGCATGGCAAGAAATTAGCTATAAAAATCAATTATGCATCATTATCATCTGACAGTATGTGTCCAGGAGATTCATCTCAGGAAACACAAAGCAAGAACCTGGTCAAGTGTAAGCACCTCATTCTGCAATTGATAGCCTGGCCAGGGACACACTTCATAGAGGTCACTTACCCCATCCTCTTGGGAAAGGAAAAAGGAATCTTAAAGCAAAGGCACAATAAGACAGAAAAGAAAGCCAGTCCTTGAAAATCACTGAAAAATAAGCTCTGACCTGCAAATTATGAAAACAAACTTATTCATAGAAAGAAAAAAAAATTCTCCGGCTGTAAAATACCACAGTCTACCTGAGACCAGGCTTGTGTTGTGGTAAATGGAAGGATTTAGACTGCAGTGAAATGTGGTGTAACTCCATTAATTCTCAGTATTCAGGTTTCTGGTGTTTCAGGGGAAGATAGAGCAGAAGTGGATTCCTAATTCATACAAAACTAGTCTTTTACTGTAGTCAGTGTCTTAATATTGCCTCACCTCGGCCAAGAAATACACTTGTTTTATTTGATTCAAGGTAACTGAAATCTAGTTGAAATTCTCACTCTGAATCTGTTCTTTGGAAAGATTTTCTACTCAGTTAACCTGAAAATAAATCTGTTACAAAAACAATTTTTAGGTATCTCTTTCTTGAGGGAGTTATTATTTTATTTAGTTTTGCATTTGTTCAGAACAATAGGGATTTAGTACTTAAAAGAATAATCCAGGACATCTATTATAAAACTACTATGCAAAAACTCATACTACATCATTATTCCTTTAATTACAAGAGTTAATAGACTGGCATCTACGTTCTTTAAATACCCTTGGATATCTCATCCATGATGGCTATCAATGTCTTTGCTTGCTTTTTGTTCTTTTTCAGAGAAGAGGGAAGTATTAAATTGGAGATGTCTGTGTAGGATAACAGATTAAAACAAAATTCAAAAGAACAGATGGATCTGTGGATCTAGCAAGAAGCAAGAATAAATCCTTAAGAGATGCTTTTTTCAAAGATACCTGCCAACAAACTTGGGACCTTGTGTGCCATATTTTAATGGTGTGAAACAGATATGAGAAAAGTTCAATTCATTTTAAAGTTTAAAACTTTACCTTACTGCTGTGGCATTTTTCTTTATAAAACACAACTCCCATTTTTGGCCTCTCAGTGAATTCCTGGCAGTCTCATCAGAAAAAAAAGAAAAACAAAACAAAACAAAAACAAAAAACAAAAACAAAAACAAAAAAACACACACAAAAAACCCAAATTGGTAGGGAATCTTATAAGGAAATTCCATAACATGCCCCTCACCAATAGTTACCACTAGAAAAGCAGGTCAGGAAGCAGGACTGGAAGGTCCCAGGGGGTTAAGCCTGCACTGCATGGAGATGCAGACAGAGGGAAGCATTCAAGGCTGCAGCACAGCCCAGCTCTTACAGATTCAAGGGTGTCAAATCTACCTGCAAGGTAGATTTAGCTCAAAGCTGAAAGCTTCCAGACTTGCAGAGAGGAAAAGTGGCAGCAGTGCCTGGTCTTCCCCCAGAGCAGCAAAAATCCTTTCAAAACAACAGGATGAGCACATTTTGCCCTTTCTTATTTTCTTAATTTTCCATATTCACTCCTTCACTGATTTATCTTCTATTCTTCCTACTAACTGGGCGACCTTTTCATAGTCCCCTTATTGTCTTGTTGCCCCCTTAGGCAACAAGAAGCACCTGTTAACTTAGAAAATATCTCCACACTTGTACTTCACTCAAGTATATTGGCACCAGCTGCACATCTCTCCCAAGGAAAGCTTCTGTTCTAGTTTCTGCCGGTTATGATCTCCTTTTCTTTCCTTCAAAATTTATCTTCAGCCAAGTGCACCATATTTCATTGCTGCTACTTCTATTTATATATTGTTTTGATTTCTTTCTTGGCTACTCTATGAACTGGCTGGCTATTTTTCATTATTTCTGTGGGGCTATGGGGAGAAAAAATAAGCAATTTCTTTACTTGAGAATTCTGCCATTTATTAGGATAGTAAAACTCCCAGCAGAAACTGCAGTTTTCCAAGTAATATCATTTGCAGGGAAACTTACAAGGGCTTTATTTTAAAGGTAGATAAAACTTAAAGTTAGAAATGGATGGAATTCAGACAAAAATTGGAAAATTAGGATTAGGAAATGTACGCTGAAGTGAAAAGGACGTTAATTACATCACAAGAGGTAACAAACTAAAGAGTTATTATTTGGAGGCCTTCTTAAAGGCTAAACAAAACAACAAGCAGTTGCTGGGAACTGTGTCACTAGGAATAAATAGCTGTATTATTATCAGCTTCTGGATGTGAATTGCATGTGGAACAAGTTCTTCAAATTCTAACTATAAACATTCACAGCATTGTGTTGAGTAACGTTCCAAAAACTTTGGAATTTGCATGTCTTCAAGCATGCCTTGCCCATTTTCCAGAGAGAAGGTGGCATTTCATGGGGGTTTTGTCGTTGTTGTTCTTGTTTTTTGGGCGGTTTTCTTCAGTGCATAAGCAGACGACTGGTTTGTGAAGACGCCTAGGTGTCTAATCCTATTCAGGCACCTACTGCTGTCTGACCGCCAGGTAAGTCTGTGGATACTTATATTTTTTTATCATTTTAAAGGTCCCTTTCCATTCTCCTTTTAGTAGAGGTCCAGTTGTTCCATGAAAAAACTGTGCAGCTGTGAATAACCTGAGGCTGAGGTGGTTCTTGAGATGCCTCTGAAGGAGGGAGAAAGTACAGAGCTGGTTTCTCAGAGAAAGCAGATCTTTCTTGCTTTTTGCTTATTTGCTGTGTCCTGACTTGCTTTGTTCCAAGGTGCTAACAGTAACTATTTAAAACCTCCTGAGCCAGTGTGCCAAGTGATAAGTACAGAAACGGCCTGTCTGTCTCTGTGGGAAGTTCTTTTCATGGGTCACAAACATTGATGAATTAAGTCACACAAAACCCAATGTTTATAGAGGAAAAAGTTCCTGACCAAAAATGAAGCTTGTGTGCAAAAAATCTACTTTAATATGAGCTAGCCATAAAATTAATTATAAAAAATATTGCTATTACTACCACAAGTATTTACTATTGTAGCACCTTAAATGCTTAGTGTGCTTTATTGGCTTGGACAAGAAAAGTTTATTTTCCTGGTTGATTTTACCATCTAGATCAGGCAGAGTACAGAATGTAAGAGTGAGTCAAGAGTCAAATGACTGTGTGAGGAGAAAGGGATTTATAGGAGGTTCAGGAGGGGTCTACACCACTATTTTGAAGAGAACCCCACAGAGCTCAAAGACTGCCCAAAGCAGTAGCTTATAGAAATATGTTCAGTGTGCCTTTCCTATGTGTACTGTGATGAGATTTTATTATTTTTCTAGTCCAAGCACTATGCAACTGCTGCACAGATCTAGGCTTCTGGTCTATTTTCATAGGGTTAATATTTATAGCAAATGGATCAGGAACACATTGTGAGCATCTTGTTTTTACACAGAAAATAGCATGATGATAATGTAGTAAGCTGTACCTTTTCTATGTATAAATATACCAGCCCCACCTTTTCCCATAACTCAGATAAGGAAAATACCCAGTCCTATAGCAAAGTAAAGCTAGCAATATCCACTGTGTCTCTTGCACATCTAAAAGTGGAAAGCATGACAAGGCTGGTGAGAGAATTGCAGCAAATCAGTTTTCTTTAGAATAAACTGACTACTTACTGTACAGGAGTAAAGTTCCTTCCAAGGCTGTTGGGCTTCATGAAAATATAAATAAAATGTGTATGACCTTATTCTGTCCCTGCTGTGGAGAACTTTGTAGGCCTGAATTCAAAAGTGGCAAGTTTCAAGCTACACCTAATTATATACGCAATCACAAACCTCACAGGGATGTTTGAAGACTGCTTCTCTTGTTATCACAGTGCACCGCTGGGCAATGAAATTGTCAACAGAAACTGTCAAACCTTGCTTTGGAACACAGAATCTGTTCACCAACACTGATACTTCATACAGTACTCTATGAATAGCTCCTGCCCATGCTTCTTGCAGTATAAAACATGAGAAAATTAAGACAGGAACTTAACATTCAGTGCAATTGGCTAAAACCCCTTTAAAAATTTTGGAAGTGTAGTCCTCTTGCAATTTTCTAGTAATTTCTCGCCTTTCAAGTGCTAGCAATATGAATAATGATGACAATTCAGATGCAAACCAGAAATACTTTAGGCCTCCTAATGAGGATACTTTTTGGCCACAAGACCAGTGGCTTTAAAAGTGAATTAACTACTTCCATTGTTCACTTTTGTAATTATTATTATTACAGGTATCCAGAATGCATTCCTGTTGGTCCTGGATCAGTTATTCAAATAAAGGACTGTAGTCTGGTGGATTCTTCTGCTGTCCACATGGCTCCAGGAGCAGCTCCCCACCTGAGGATGTGATGATTTCCTCCTGGAATGATAAAACCAATTAAAATATCAAAGATCGAAGCCACCTTCTAAGAACAGCAATAAAGGCCATCCCTCCAACTCTAACTGGCAAGCAAATATGAATAAACACTTGATAAAATAATTACAGACCAGCAAAAGGATCTTATCGATTAATCATTTTCTTCAAGCTTTGTTTATCTCTTATTTATGCTGGTAGCAACTTGTGCTACTATCAAACAGTGAAATCAGAGCACACAACAGACTGATCTGTACAACTCGTAAGTTGCTGCACTACTTAGGAAGCAGCTACAGATACTTATAGAGGGTGTTCTCGTGGGTTAATTAAACAGATGCCAGTCTTGCCATGCTGCTACGCCCAGGCAAACTGAGCAGACCTCAATGTTGAGTGCTCACACACAACAGGAACAGCTTTCTGAGTGATGGCAGCAAGGTGAAAGACATTGCCCTTGCCAGGTAAAGGCAGTCCATACTCACTGCACCTATTCTCATTAATGAATTATTCACGTGCCAAGCATGTCGTTCCAGCGACTGATTACCAAGACATCAGCTGCAAAAAAGTGGAGAACTTGATCTTTGCACTTATTCCTACAATAATGACAGGTCTTTTTTGGTTTTTTGTAGAAGTTTAAGACTGATAGATGCACCAAAATGAGCTGGAATACAGAATGATATTGACTAAAATAGCATTCCTTCTTCTGAAAATTTAGATCCAAGATATGGATCTATATATGGACCTAATATTTTCAAAATCTCTACAGTTTCTATTGAGATTCAGTGTAAATTTGGTGCTTGATTTCCTCAGAACACATGCAGTGTCCCAGTTGCTTCTCCCTCCCAATCACAACACCAGGCTGAGAATCAGGTCAGAAAGTTCCTACCCAAATGAAATGATTTTCAGAATCAAAGAATCACAGAATCATTTAGGTTGGAAGAGACCTCTAAGACTGAGTTCAACCTTTGGCCAATCACCACCTTGTCAACTAGACAAAAGGGTTGTAAGGAAGTAAATACAAATACTTAGCAATGATCTCAGATATGTAGCTGATGCTTTCCACACGGTATTTAAATGCAGATAATGAAAACAGAAGATGCACACTCACACCATATTCTGCAAGGTTTGCTCTTCCAGCTAATGGTTACCACCCCCTTGTGTCTACCAGCTGAGTTGTTTGAGTGACCTCTCAGGTTTTTAATCAAAATGAAACAAAATGAAGCCAACAGGTATAAGCAAGTAAAAAATTAGTTACGCCACCCCTCCTCAGGCCCTCAAAAAAAAAAAAGTCTATGTAACCTTTGGGGTGGGAAAGTATACTCTTGCCAAAAATAGTCATGAGGAAAGCAGCACCTTCTCCAAAAAATACAGCAATAGCTGCAAGGGAAAAAGTGCCCACAGCACAACCAGCCACATAGAGATTGCTTGGGGTTACCAGGAGGCTTTGAGACAATTGACAGTGTACTTCACTAGAGAGGGCAGGCAGAAAAGCCTCTAAGAAAACCATGTGACAGACGGGATAAAATGCCTCCTGAAATGATTGCCAAAGGTACCAGTTTTAATGCAGCCATAAGCTAGACAGGGAAAACAGAATTGTGTGTTGGCATTAAAGCTGAACTGGTTTCCCTGATAGGCTTACTACAGGGGCAGCTATTAACTCTTATCATGGGACATCTAAGAAAAGTTTTTTCCTTTTTTTAAATGGCAGGAACTCAAAGCCATTCTGCTCCTGACAAGAGCTCTACTGCTGTCTGCAAATAGATGTGCTCCTAATACAGTGATTGCCTAGTGTCAGCTGTGATGAAAATATGGAAACATTGCTGGAACAGAGATGGCTGGAACTGGTTGTCACCATCACCAGGAGCAGAGAGGAAACTACATTAGCCAGAGGTTCTACATCCAACACCTGATAATCTGCATTTGAGGTGTTGCATGTCTGCTTTTCTTTCCCCGACAAGGCCCTGGTTAGACTCCTTCCAGGTGCACTGGGTCTAGCTGGGATGGAGCTTCACAGCTGCCTCTGCTCCATTGTGACGTTGTGTTTTGAATTTGTGGCTAAAACAGCGTCGATAACTCACTACAGTTTTGGCTATTGCTGATCAGTGCTTGCACAGCACAAAGGCTTTCTCTTTTTCCCACTCAGGCCCTGCTGGCAGAGTAGGCTGGGAATAAGGGAGGAGGGGACACAGCCCAGTTGGTTAACCCAAACTGGCCAAAAGGACATTCTATACAAGAAGGGTGTCAGGGATTTGAGCTTCCCAGGTGGCATTGAGAAAGGATTTATTTAAATTAGGGGCAAACATATATTTTAGTCAAATGTGACTCCTAACATCTCCCCATGTGGAAATACAAATTGCTGACATTTAATGTCATAGTGATGTCTGAGAGGACACTAAGGCAACACTAAACAGATGCTGCAAAACAAGTGAGATAAAAGCAAGATTTAAAAGATAGAGAATTTAGAAGAAAATTAACCTGAGACTGAATACTTAAAAAATTAAAGGCTGTGAAGAAAAGGGGGAGCAAAAAAAAAATATAGAATTACTCTGAGACAAGAGTGAGAAAAGGATAAAATAGGAAAGGGAACTAAAAAGAGAGGATGAAGAGGAATTATAAGGGTGGCTAAGAAAAAAGCAGAATTAAAACTGATGAACATAGGGAGAGATGCAAGAGAAAAACAATGCTTTATACTTTCAGAAACAGTGCTACTGTTTAGTTATAGACTGGCAAGAAACTGAACATAGAGGTGAAGTAATTCAAACCCATCTAAAGTCGAATAGTAAATTCCTCTTGCAAGATTGTTTTGGGTAATAAGGAATGACCCTTAATACATCCCTAAAAGAGAACCCCTCCACATTCCCTTCTTTAGTGCAGGGTCACACTCTTTTGCTTTTGCACATTACAGCCCTCACATCAAAGGTAGAAAAATGCTGAAATTTCATTGAAAGACCTTTCTGTGGTATTTCCAATCCAATTTTCCACAGCAAAAAGGCAGAGAAAGCATTACATCTGTCAGCCCTTATTAGGCCATTTGTAGCCAAGGAGAGCACACGCTGTATAAGGGGACACAAATATATACTGGAGCATTTGAAAGAAGGGGGAAAGCCTTCTGATTCACTGCAACAGAAAGTATGAATGTTACAGCTGGGTTTAGCGTACAGTATTCTTTCCCACTATGGTCGTTCCTATTTTCCAGTGTGGTTTCAAACTACATGGCCCCTCATTAAATTATTAATCCATTCCACTCAGCTATTGATCTCCACCTAGCAAGTGTTACCTTGTGAAAATCAATCAGATCTGTGAGCGTTGGGTGTCGGTTTGGATCTACCCCCAGGAAGCTGTAGAAATCCCCCGAAGCATCAACCAGGAAGTGCTTGAAGCCATTTTGCTGGCGGTAGGACAACGCGTAGCCCCAGATCTTCTCACTGACTCGCACCAGGAACGCGCCTTCAGATTTATTCATCAACAACTCCTCTGCTTCCTGACGGCTGATAATGCCTGGCAAGAAATAACCCCAGGGTTATGCAGGCAACAGGTCTGTCAGAGGCAATCAAATGCAGCAAATGCTGAACAGAAGCGAAATCACAATGGCATAACTTTTGAAGACTGGAATGTTTCTAGGAGGAGTCTAGGAAGAGATTGAGACAATGTTTATGCTGTTTGCTTCTGAAGGATAGCTGTAAGAGTTTTGATGGCGTATGGTGGGATATGGTTTTAATGTGATGATTAAGACTTGCTTTTTCCCCATCCTTACTGCTTTTTCAAAGGAAGTGCATAATTGCAACTGGCCTATCAAACCAGCAAATCTTGGACAAGCCATCATTTAAGCAGACTAGCAGGGCTTGGCACTGCAGTTTGAATTTGCAATACACTGCTGATATTTGCAATTGTATTGCAGTTCTGAAGACTCTGTTGCCTTATCACTGCTTTATAGGTCCTACAGAAGGACTGTAAAGCAAGTGCCAGGGGAAAAGGCATTTCTCTGCTTTTGTACACCCACACACATACACATCCATAGATGCATATAGGTAAATTGGAGGAAAAGGTTTAACGGGAGTAGAGTTTCAGGAACTTTCCCATTTTATTTTTTGTGTTGGAACAATCTTCATCACTTGTTCCTTCTGATTCTGGGGCACAACACTGAAGTTGCTGATATTTCTGCTGGCATAGAGGTTACAAGAGATAAAACCTATTCTGATGCCAACATACAACAAAGGTGTGATCAGAATTGCACCTGGCACTGAACCAGGTCTTACCATGCACCCAGAGAGCCTGGTTCCAGTCTGTCTGGTCAGCCTAGAGGACAGTCAGCTCATGTCTCAATTATCTGTGAAACACCAGATGCACACTCTCATCAGGAGCAGATGTTGAATTAGGCCATTCTGAATGTGAACGTGGCACATACGTCAGTAAATAATGTATGTACACGTTCCAAAGTTACTCTCTGTGGGGATAACTTTCTCCAAACAATACATGTAATATTTAATGGAACTGCTTGTCATCATAGAATTCTACACGTCCTAGTGAGAGTTCCATGGAGTCCAAGTAATAAAAAGCCATATTGTTTTAGTGTAATAATAAGCATAATTCAGGGATTATCAGTTTATATCTCTGAACCTTATGGTGGTGGGGTAGAGCTTCTGGAGCCCACAGAAGATGAAGATGCTCAAGAGGAGCCAATACAAACTAAAATGAAGACTGAAGCTGTGGAACTAAAATTTACAATAGCTCTGACCTTTTTGAGATCCCACAATAAGGTGGGATAGTAAAGGCTTGAAATGAACTTTAGAATGCATGACACTAGCACCTATCTCTGGTCTGGGAGAAGGTGAAAACCCCAGTGCCTTCAGCCACTCAGAAGGACCAAAAGCAGGGAAGGTGAAGTAATGGCTTCCCTGCAGCGGAAGAGCTAGAGCAGCTATGGTTTATACTCTCAAGGAAAAGCATCACTCAAAGCAAATTTCTTCAGGTTGACTTTTCTAATTCTCTCTCACAGGTGCAAGCCTATATGTGGACTCTTAAACTGACTGAACATAGTTCTAGTTGTTCATTGGGAAGGACACAATTAATTTACAGCAGGGTGATGTCAAGACAGTACTTTATGTCATCCTTGAGACTGCCAATGTCACACAGAATTTAAAGAATGCTGTTTTCAGTATGGTGGTTTATGGACTGTGCTGCAACTGAAATAGTCAAAAAATAACCAAGGGTCTAAAGTACCACATATAATAGTCATGTCTATATAAAAATATAATATTTATAAAATTAGTCTTTAATAATAAATACATATAAATAATAGTCATACATAGTCATTTCTCTGGTGTTTCCAGCAGGAGTAACACGCACAATTAAATACATGTGCAAATATTTGCAGGAGTAGGATCTTGCAGTGTACTGCTATTAAAGAGGTTTCACCCACTTCTTCCTTTTAGTCACAATACTTTTTTGAATAATGCCACAAAACAAAGAAGAGATCAATATATTGTGTGAGAAAAGCTATAGCTGAGAGGTAACAATAGCTCTGCCTCTGCTATTTCAGAATAGAAGCAATAAAGGCTAAAAAGCAAAGCAAGGGAGTAAATCAAAGACATCTGGTAATAGAAACAAAGCTGTTGAAGCTATTCACCATCTGCTGTTAAGGCAGAACAAATTCACATGGGACTAGATCTTCAAAAGAGTTCTGTTTCCATTTAGACATTGAAATAAATGGCCAGGCTTAGGAAAAAAAAAAAAAAAGGAAAAAAAAAACCAGAAAAAAAAAAACCCCAACCAAAACCAAATAACAAAACAACAAAAATTCAATAAAAGCCAGCACAATGACTGGTAGGCTTGCTGGGGTTTTGGGGGGGAGTTGTGCTTTTTTGTTGTTTTGTTAGTTTTCCAAACTCTGGCCAGAAGTGTCATGGCAAGAGCCCAAGAGCCAAGGGGTCCTGAATTCCTTTGTAATGCTTTTGCTATTTATAGCTAGTAAGAATGCAGATATTTCATGCTGGGCTGCAGGTTGGTCATCTAAGTCCTAGTAACTAGTAATATATATGGATACTGATAATAAAGAAAATATATGCAATAGGTCACAAAAAGAAAACCTAAAATATGTGTAAATAAAACCTTCCTGTCTCCATAGAACTACACTGGGAGACAAAGCTAGATTGTATTTAGAAATAAACAGGTAATGCGCACATTTGAAACATACTCAGAGATGAGTCTCTGAGTACACTGACAGTATGTCAGTACTCAGGGGCCAGTATGGGGCCAGCCTTCTCTGAGCTACATAGCAAAGCAAAGTGAGACTGCTTAGGGAGCCTCTGGAAAAGGTTTTCTTTGCTCCACATTCACCACCTGTTCTCCTGCACAATTTCAGGAGTCGAGCATGCAGTAACATACCGCAGATGGAGATAAATCTGTGCTGGGGAAAGGTGAGCAGAAGCCCATTAGCCATTCTTCACCATTCCCCTCCTTTGTGGCCATCCTGGCACGTTTCAGGCATACACAGAGTTGGGAAGCAACACCTCAGTGAGACTCAGCCATCTCCCCAGTGTGCCTTGCTCAGCATGGGAGCTGTGCCCTGGGCCATGGACAGACACGTGTAGGAAACCAAGGGCCAGAGGTATAATGTATTTCTGAGGCAAGAGACCCCTTCAGGCAAGGATGAGGCACACTGATAATCCACCGTGTCCTAAATGAGCTCTCCTTGAGGACCTGGTGCGTAGGACTATCTTGAGTCTCTATACACAGGAGAAGTTCAAGGAAAAGTGTCACAGGTCAAAATCTATTGGCCTCGTTTAGTTTGGGTGGGGTTTTTGAAGGGTTTTTTTTTTTTTGGTAATGTTTTTTTTTTGACTGATTGGTTTGCAAGTTTTTTTTTCTGATGTGGATTCAGCTCTCTGTTTTGTCAGAGTACAACAGTTCTTAGAATAAAGCAAACTCAGTCCTCAGAAGATTTCTTAATTCACTAAAAATAAGATTCTCTAAAGCAATTAAAAACCTACTGAAATTCTGAAAGGAATGAGGGCCTTACTCCCCTGGAAATCTTAAAAAATCCCATCTAAATGAATAATGCAGTAATAATGGGTATTTTTCTTCAGGTTTACAGAAAATCAGCTGTGTTACATCCATTGTTGCCAGTGCAGCTCACAGTGAATTCCCTATGCACTCCGCAGAAAATATACCTCTTAATTGTCTCCTTCAGAGTTCATTCTACATCCAACTCTCAAATACTGTAAAAGGCCTTTATAACCACTGTCAAAACATTTACACCTTATTCACTAGCAAGTAGTGCAGCACATAAAAGATAGGTGTTGGCATTACTTGTCTGAATATACCACTGTATAATAGAGCTGTAAATTTTTCTGTTAATGTCTCCTCAAAGCCTAATGTTGGTTTCTTTTCTTCCTTCTTTTCAGAACAGTCTATAGAACACATTGGCTGTGAGGAAAACAATTTAACCTCTCTCCTCTCTTTGTACATTATTGTCATATATCAGAAGAAAAAATATAGCACAAAATATCTTTAACCTTTTACCTCATATATTTTTTTTTTCTTTAGATAGAGGTTCTTCTGACCTAAAATCTCTGCATTAAATCTCTGCTTCTACCCTTTAATTTTTGTGAGTTTTATTTTCTCTTCTAAATGGTTTCTGAAAAGAAGCTTATGCTAGAAGATGGAAGAGTTAAAACTTCCATTTTCAATGACTTCTCAAACTAAATTCCTGTGTGTAGTTTACTATGTATGATCAGTAAGTTGTCAGAAATTATGGGTCAAGAATATTTTGTTGTGTACTGTCGGAACACTGTTGTGTTTCAAAGTCAGAAGCCAACATATTCTAGCGAACTCAATGGAAGATCAACAACATGAAGACTGGGATTTTGGTTTTTCTTTTGTTTGACTGGGTTTTTAAATCAGTAAATAATTCCAGGCCTATATAAACATTCTAGACACCGTTATGGATGCCTGACGTTTCCTGCAAGCAGCATGGAAAATAAATATATGCATGGGAATGTCTTCTGAGAAGATATTGGTATACTAATCCAAGTAGGGAGTTTTGTTACAAATATTATTCCTGTAGGATTTATTCACCTCCTTAAAATACAGATGAGACTGAATTTTTATTTCTATTATGTATGAAAAAGATATCAAGCTATATAGGCCATCAATAAACTTCTGTGATGTGTGCATGATGGGACACATGCAGTAGATATTAAGACCTTCCTGTATCTATTGAAACATGAAAATTTGCTTAATCAGTAAAGCACACAGAAATATCTCACTAAAGCCCGCCAGGGCTGGAAATTGTACAGTGGAATAATAAACACAGAGCAAAGAAACAGATTTATGCTCTGATCCTGGCTCAGCAAGCTGAAACCTCCACATCTAGCCTGGTACAATAGTCACTGATACTGTGTTTTGTGTGCAAACTGAAAAGGGTGACAGGTTTTTTAGACAGTTAGTAGGCAGTATTCATCATCCTTTCTCCAGGCACACAAAATCTTTGCATTCATTCAGTCTTGGTCTTGCAAGCAAATAATGGGAAATTCTAGTTTGTGGGCGTCTTTTGCAAGCATTTTACTTGTTTACTTTACTCATCTTATTACTGCTCATCCAAATTCTCAAATTTTACTGAACTTGAAAATGAGAGAAAAACCTAATATGCAAATTAGATCTAAATCAAGGAAAAAGATGAGAAAGCTGATACGTGCAAGGAGAAGAGGGGAGAGGAAAGGCCCTCCTGGGATCTATTTGTGTTTTCATAACTCCAGCCATCATTAGGCTCTTGTTTCTCCTAAATACTTCTGAGGGAAACACAAACATGAACAAACATGGAAGACTGAGCTTTTACCAAACCAATTGCACAAAACAATCCCGCAGTGAGTTTCTTGTTTACTTTGGATTTCTGCAAAAAAGGTAAAATTCAAGAATTAAAGTAGTCTCTTGGTAGAACCTTCCCGGCTTTGTACAACTCATTCCAAGGCAACACTGCCAGATGATATTCCAGGGGGAACACATGGACCAAAGGCAAGAACAGTGCACGGGACAGCGCTGCTGCCATTAGCCTCGACTGGGATGACCTTCCTGCAGAGAGCTCAAAGAGCCCATCACTGGCTGATGGGGACGTGGGAGGTACAGTTCTGAACACGCAGAGACTGAGGAAAGTTTGTGAAGCTGTGGCTAGTTCTTTCTGGAATCAAAAGCTCCTTTAAAAAATAATTTAAAGAAATATATGAAAGCAGAAATTATTTCCAATTCAAAATCAGCAGTCCCTGAACACTTCACTCACTGGAGGCATCACATTCAGAATTGAGTGCCAGTTCCCTGACTTGCTGTGCAAGCTGCATTTGGAACTGGACCCACTGCTCGCTCAGTGTGTGGAAATGCTACCATTTCCCACTTCCTGCAAGTGGAAGACAAGGGTGAAAAGCTGCAAGTGTTAAAACTACTGTCAATCTCAAGGATTGTTTTGGAAAAAACAACATGTCTCCTTAGATTTTTATTTACTTGCTGCATCTTCCTTCTCTCAAGCCTATATGCATATTTAACCTCCAGGATTTTCTTTTAAAAACAGTGTCAGAAGAAATACTTGTACTTGCAAATCTATAGGTGTTTGATCTCAACAAGAAAGACAAGTCAAGCATAAAACTTCAACTGTGCAGTCTTTTAAAACAACTAGATATTTTACTGTCTCTGAAATAAGCATTAGTTTAGAGACAGTAAAATATGTAGCTGTTTTAAAAGACTGAAGTGTGGAATACTTTACAGGACAGGTAAATCCATAATCACTATTTTAAAAATTAAATGCTAATATATATACATATATATTTACTTACTTTAGCACCAGGTTCTGCTTCTGCACTACACATTTAATATATTGATGTTTCTTAATAAGTAAGATGCTTCTTTTTGTCGTCAAATAATTTTGACGTAAGAAGACCATACGAAAACCAAATATATATTTTTTCACTCACAGTCTATCAGAATTGATCCATAAAGTAGTTTTATTGCTTCTGAATTGTGAATACTTGGCTGCTTAGGCACACAAGCATTTAAGTTTGCAATGCAGACTGGTTCCTTTGTGTAACCTGTTCTAAAAACATGGCCACATTTACAGATGTATAGAAGAAACAGTAAATAATGAACATTCGTTTTAAAAGGCTGCTGTGGGCTAAGAAAAAATGAACTCCATCCCAGCCAAAAGCAGGACATTACCCCACCATTTGCATGCTCTATCATGAATATACCACTTGTAGAGAAAAACAGGATTTAATCAGCACCTATGGATTTCATAATATCTACACTGTGATTGATATTATACTGAATAAATTATGTAATAAATCAGCATAAACTCTGGCAAAACAGGGCCTGATTAAATTTTGCCTTGTATATTGTGCAGCCATTTATTCTGAGGCAGTTTTTGATCCATTATGCCCATTTTTCCATCATGTAATTAAGTACAGAAAATACAGAGGAATTAAAAAATCAGGCCCATGTCCACACAGACTGGACTGAGAAAATCCGCTGCCAAAAAGCTTTCTAATAATAATAGCAATAAATCATTTAGAATTGTAACATGCTCTAATTTTCTATCAAAATGAATAAGACAGCAACATTAAGTCCTACTGCAGTTCCCTGTGCCACTATTTCCATAGCTGTAAATGGCTAGGAAAGAGAGTAACTGTATTTACTAAATGCAGAAAAGGAATTAATTGCTTAGGTAATAGGAAGCTACTGGCCAATTTCATCAAACCAAGTGAAAAGCAGCAAAATGGACAAGAATATTCTGAAATTATGGCAGCTGCATGGCACAAACTATAAAAGGGCAAACAAGAGCAAAGCAGATGTATCTATAACACTACATTTAATGGGTATCCTTGCCTTTATCACATCTCTGCAAACCATCAAAAAAACCCACCAAAACAAAACCCCACCCACCCAAACACACACAAAAAGTAAAACCAAAAAACCAACAACTAAAAACTGGGGGGGAAAACAGCGCATTCAGCCAAATTATTAAAAGCCTGCAATTCTTAGTGGTTAAAACTCAGAGAAAAACAACAGTGATACTTTCTCAAGCTCATCTCTAGAAAAATAGGAAAATAATTTTAGAAAAAGGTAATTCTCAGGCATTCTTTTCTTCTTCACATTGTTATAAAGCTTTTCAATAGGTCCTGTATAAAAGCAATAGAATGCTCTCATTATAAAACAAAGAATGTTTAAGAATATTTTCAATACATATTACAGTTTCTCGTGATTTTGTTGAATTAAGATGAATCCTAACACTTCAAATTTGGACTTAGAAACTGAACTCACTGTCTTTATTAGAGGTTTGACATGTTTTACTTGGATGTAACAAAACAACCAAAATATAGACTATAGCTTCAGGCAAACAGGAAATGTATCCTAGTCCTATTTAGGAAAAATCTTTTAAAAATAAAGATGTTCTGGATGAAAGCACATTTTAGAACAGTGAAGAACAATTATGTTAGTGTTTATAAAAAGGAAGACAACTGCATTGGCTTTAGACGAGTAGATGGAATCAAATAATTTTCTGTATGATGCATCTCTGAATGAATACTTAAATTACTTTACATGAAGGCAATTAATCTGCATTTCTACCTAAAACAAACAAGCTTCACAATGACTTCAATGAAAAAGTGAGGTAAAATGTTGACATGCGTAATGACTCTTAGATATTCAAAATCTGCTTGTGTGTAAACCGAAACCCAAAGCTCTCCACAGACACCCATGCTTACTGAGGTTTATTCAAATGTCAGGTTGCTGTGAACAGATGTCTTGAATAGCGTAACACAAAATACGCATGTGGGTAGGAAAGGAGGTTTTTTTATTCTACTGGTTACAAACAAAGAGGTGATACCTAGGCTGGTCATGTTTTGAGCATTACGAATGTTCAGAGCCTTCTTTGGGAGCCTTCCTGCTACACTGCTAGTTTAAATGGCTTTATTTATGCTAATATTGATTTGTAATTCAGTACACAGGGAATGCATTATGAATAAAATTTCATTAATTTAGTGGTCTCACTGTAAAAGCATTTGTCAATGAACAGACACTGAAATGCCTAGAAGATAATTGAGTTACATGATAGTAAACAAATATCACACTACAGCCTCTGACAAGGTACAAATTTGCTAGAGTTCCTAATGTTTTCCCTGGGCCTATACATATTGATACTGATTTGTATTGTATCTATGCTTTTTATCTGACTACACGGAAGTTAGGGTTTGATTCTTCATTGCATCCAAGAAGACTCTTTAGACCTCTAATTTGACTTCCAGCAGCAAGGGTTGGATTTTGGATCCTGGGGCCCTTTCTCCACCTGTTGTGTTTCCCTGTGCCTTATGACACAGCTGAGGGTTGCTGCATGCTCCCAGGCAAAACTCTTAATTTCAGGAAGAGCCTAGACTAGTGCCACAGATTTGGCCCAGAGCTCGTAGCCTCTCAGGAACAGCCTGAGTAGACACCAGCTGATAAGGGCAGTCCCGGTGCAGCTGGCTCTGCCATCACCACAGCAGTGTGTGAGTGCAAGGCAAGGAAGCTTTCAGGAGGCTTCACTGATAGCGTCCTTGGCCATGAATTAGACAGAAGAAAAGCAGTGGAATGCATTCTGTATGCTTTTACCTAATAAGGAAGCCCACAGTTTTTAACAAAAAAATACAGCCCACAATCAAAAATTACTGATGAAGCTTTCTCCTTTCCATAATTAATTAATAGATCCAAAAAGTACAAAAAACTAACTGTATAAATACATACACGTGCTCACAATGGTCAATAAAAGCACATATATCTTACAGCTCACCTAGAACGCTATAGTCTCATGGGTGTTGAAGAAGTTGTCAAAGCACATTTTCCATAAACCTAAATGACAACTGTACTAGTAAATCACAGTGTCAGCAGAGCTCACTCAAAAGGAGGAGAAAAACAAAGGCACAGTTGACATGGAGCCCTGGAAAATTCAAATTTTACAGCTGGATGTTTCAACAGATAACTAGGCAGAAAATGTACTGTGTTCTTTGCTTTTCATGCTTTTCTCTCAGGTGAAGGAAAATGCTTTTTTCCTTAAATAGACTCCCTTTGTGTCAAGTTAAAGAGTGCATTTATTTTTTAGGTACATTAGCAATCTGAAATCTATTTTTATCTGTGAGAAGCCTCCAGATGACATCATTAAGCTCATTAGAAATCTTTCTATATGTTTTTTTAATCAAGTAATTATTAGAAATTTTATTGCTAAAAGGGGTACAAATTTAAATCCTGCTATATCTGGAGTAATTTCCCATATTCAAATTAAAACAGCAGTTCCAGATAGATTTCTGCAAAGCACTTGCTGTATCTGCTTAAGAAACTGTACCTCTTTATCTAGTGCAAAGTAAAGTAAATCTAGGGATACTATTGATAACTAATTTTTCTTCTCACACACTTGGCTAGACTTGGGAACTTTAGGCTAGCTTTGTTAATTACAGTGCTTTCTAGCTGCTTGCAGCATTCTTGCACATTGATTTCGTGTGCTGCTCCTCAGGGGAAAAAGTTACCTTTAATCACTCAATAAAGTGAACCAGACACTGAAGCACTGTTGAAAGTCAAATGAGAACAACATTGGGATAGTAAAAACTTCACACCTAACAAGTGGCAGTGTAGTAACCGTGTGCAGCTCTGACAGTGACCCAGTTCTGGACATCCCCTGGGGTCTGACATAGTTCTCAGTTAAGGCACCAAAAACCAGGTACTAAATTGCTCATTTCCTTCCAGCAGTGGAGCTAAGGTGAGTGAGCTAGCAGCTAGGCTCAAACTCACAGCAGGATAATCTGAATGAGGGGTTTGAAGCCACTACTCAGAAACAGAAATTACTTCAATGGAGGAACAACTTCATCTCAAGTTCCCAAAAAGTTATAAACAGAAGCAGGCACAAATTTTTACTTAATTTTTTTAATGCAAAGTCTGGAATTTAGAGTCTTTCATTTATGCTAAATTTCATGAGTGAAACATGATAAAATGAACTGAACACCTACAGCAACAGTGCAGAGCAATTTGTTCCTACAACCATCTTAGTTCTTAAATCTTCTGTCCCTACCCTGCAAACAGTAATGTGGTTAAGAGAGAAAATAGGAAGAGGGAGTTGTGTCCCATGACTAATGAACTGCAGCTTTCTTGTACTTTGGATTGAATAGCTAGAAATGTTTATAGCACGTTTCAAGTCAAAAAGATTATTTTTATCAAGCATATTGGAATTAATTTATAATAGCCACATGCACTCATGAAGGTCTGTGCTGTGTTTAATTGTGAGAAGCAGTGGTAACAGCAGTGGAAGAATGGTCCATGGAATCACATATGATTTACATCTCAGTCCTCTCCACTGTGGATTAAGAAGTCATGTGTATTCCATTATGGATGTTAATCTTGGATAGAGGGCTAGGGTTTGAAGCAGACAGAGTCATTGCCAATCAGTGTGTCAACCTGCATGGCTCTTCTGGAGCTTTACCTCTTCAAAAGGGTCACAGGAGTTCGTGATTTGACAATCCCATTCACTGAAAGGCCAGGAGAAGAAGGAAGAACTGACCTTTCTGAAATTGAAAAAGGGAAGGAACCTGTCATTCCCCTAATGTTTGCAAGGGAAAGGCAAATTTCTGTCTCCCTCAGTCCCCCCCATTCTCCCTCCCTGCCAGCAGCACACGGTGCAGTGACACACACAGGGTAGTTGCCTGCAGTCACAGAAATCTCTTCCCTTTGTTTCTCTACCATCTCCTACAGTTTATCTCCTGTGGGGAAAGCAGTTCAAGTGTCATGATCTCTTTCTAACTGGGTGAACTGGAATTAAGCTAAACCAGCATCATATTTTCACCCAGCCCCACGCTTTATCCCCCCTGCATGACTACACACAATACATGCTGGTACCCTGTTTGAGAGAGTTGTCTTTGCTTAGCAGGGAAATAGTATTACTTCAGAGGAGCTGTCAAACTAATAACTTGTAATCTTTTCCCTTGAGGCTGGATCAATAGGACTGCAGGTTCAATACTTAGCAGAGCAAGAAGGACCAATAAGGCATCCAGCTGCTGGGAAATCAGGGATATTTACTGACCTTGGGTCTGCAAGTGTTTGCTGGGCTTTAAATAGATAAAATAATAAATATAACTCAGTCTATTGTAAGCTGATGAAAATATATACAGAAGCCTGTGAAATAGAAAGCACATTCTTGTAAGCATGCAGGCAAAGGAATAAGAGCTGCAGGCACGGCTGATAAACACTTAGATATAGACTAACAGTAAGCAGGATATGAGCAATTCATCCAGGACTAACAAGGCTCTGCACAGAATACCTGTGGTCTGCTAGAGGGGGTGATCAGGAAACAAACAGACACGGCATTTAAAGGTGCACAGTGTGAGCTGAATGTCTTGTGCTGGAAGTGACTGATATCTAAAAGTGCCTTGTGCATGGATAAACTCCAACTTGGCTCATCCACAACGTCACTGGAAGGAGAAAGCATGGTCCGGCAGGTGAGGACCAGGCTACAGTACATGTAAAAGGGTGCCACTGCTGGGCAGATGAACAAAGCCTTCTGCACTTGCTTTGGACACCATCAAATTATCATAATCCCTTCCCGTCTTACTATAAGTGACCTTTGTAGATGTCTGGGCTTCTTATGTGCATGTAACACTCCTTATTTTGTGTAAAATGGGACTTTTATGTCTTTACATATGATTTCCAAATAACACTTGCTCTCATATCACATAGTTTTTGTAAATGATTCCTCATATCTAAGCACTAACTGCAGAGCTTTCTGCTTTTCACTTCTCCTTTTTGTCTTATGCAATGTGATAAAACCTGAAGGAGCTGCAGTAACAGAGAAATGTACTCATATACAGACCAGCTCAAAACGGAGACAGAACTGTAGTGAAAAATTACAGGTAAATACTGTAAGCTACCATGATGGCTTACTAAGCAAAATCATAATTTCTTGCTAGGGCATGCTCTAATAGTAGCAGATGGAGAAAAAAATCTTAAAAGTGTTTAAGTGAAAGGGGAAGATGTCTTCAAAATGTAAAGGAATTTTCAATATTTTTTCAGTTAATTCACCTGGGAGTAAACTCTCTGAAAAAGTGGCCGAATATTTTTCACTCATGGAAAGAACTACCTGACAAAAACTTGAAAAGCCTCTTTTTAAAAAATAATTATTTTTAACTAACCCTGCACTGTCTGGGCTATGTACCTGACCTGTTTGTGTCCATGAAATCTTTAACACACCACACCTGTTTCCCCTTTGTGCTCACATATCGTTATAATATTTGGGACAGCTGAAGTAATGATACGTTATACTCCGATTTCTTGGAGGGCATATAACGAAAATTTATTAAAAGGAACATCCTTTTATATAGTGTTTTGGTGCAATGAATAGGATTGGTCATTTAGAGCCGACACTTCTTTGTGAACACCTTTGCAAGTAAAGAAATTGGAGAAGAAAAGGTGTAAAAGGTTAGAAATTGTTTGGAATATCTTCTCACAGCTCCCCCGGAGCAGATGTCTGGGAAAGTCTGCTTCTCACAGGCTGCCTGAAGCCTAAAAATTCCTCTTTAACCACTGTCAGTTCCCACACTCACATGTTCTTTATTATCTCTCATTGGAGATGTCTGCCATACCTGCTAAGAAAAATTGCTGCCTTCTATCTCCAGAACGTGCCAATCTTTAGAATATAGCTTCCAGTTAAAAAGCACTCAAGAAGGACAATGTATTGTAAAAGAATAAGAAAGCTCATTTCAAATTAGCAATTAGCCTATTTACATTAATTATTCAAGTGCCTCATTCTACAATTTCCCTGATGCTCTTTTGTGCTTCCTTTCTCCTTGTACGTGTTAGCTCACATTACCTCACTTTGATACTTTCCTCCATTCCAAGAGGAGCCATGAGTCTAAAACATTTATTTTGTTTGGTAATAACCTGTCTGCATAGACACTTTGGAACTCTAATGGCATAAGAAAAACAATTGCAAAGCCTTCAAAAGAACTGACAAACTGAAACAATCATTATGACCTAAGTGGAATGAATTAGTGGATGATCTTATTTCTCAGAAAACAGCAAAACACCTCTCATTTCTTAAAAAAGGAGCTGAGAGCTTAATTGAAGCTGAGGAAGCATTTGGGTTCTGTTACATTGAGGGTCTGGCTTAAGACAAAAATAAAGTACCAGAATCCACCATAGGACCTCAACACATAACTTCAAATACTGTGTGATCTTTGAAAAATATTATCAGAACATCCAGTAAATGTTTGATAAGAATATGTTCAGGAAGTACCGGAAAATAATGTTCCATCTCACAGGAAGTGAAGACATTATCATGACTCTAATAACAGCTCTCATGCTTATGTCCACCCGTATAAAGATCATATATGAAACTGCAAGGACAAACTGGTTCATGTTTGGTGCTGCATTAAAACCTCTATGTGTAGGTTATAAAAATTACTGCTTTATAATAATTTTAAAGTAAAATTGCAATAGTGTTACTCTTTAAAGGCAATGGTACAAACCCAGCATGAGCCTATCCTCAGCCATTCAAATGCAAGACAGACTTTGCAGCCCCACAGAGGGTTTAGCTGCCCCCCTGTATAATACACCAGAGACATCTCATCCATCCTGCAGCACCACGGGGACAGGAATATCATCATTCTGTGCCTCACTTCAGCAGTGAGGGAAAGCACAGAACTAAACAGCCTTGAACCTCCTGTGCTCTGTGTAACCACAGGATGGGGACAACAGAGGGGACAGCTGAGCATGCCTTCCCACCCAGGCCTAACTGTACTTCTCAACCCATTTTCTAGTGCAGGCTTATCTGATGGGAGTGTAATATGGTGTGCAAACTTATTCCATCTCTGCGCTTCCTGCCAAGATTCCCAGCAAAGGGAACACCCATTCCTACCAAAGTTTTCTGGGAAAACCACACAGGCTGGGGAAGGTGATGGATACTAATTGGCTGTGGCATTACTTGTTTTGCACAAAATCAAGCAGGTGGCAATTTCTGGCAGCCTGTGTGGACCTGGGTATATCCCTGCAGCAGCCACAAGCCACAAAGCCAACAGATATTTGGACTGCTGATCACATCTGTGTCCATCCTCTCTGAGAACTCACTGGCAGAGAACAGAGAACTCTACCTTTTTAATAAAGGCATAATCTCTTAAAAATCTATCATCTAGAAAGCATCCTTTTTTTTGATCTTTCCCAGACAACAGTTCAAAATAAATGTTGATATTCTGTAACCCTTTTGTTTTTAATCTCACTTCCCCTTCTTTATTACTTACATAATTAAAGAACTGGACCTGTTATGCAAATGTGTGCAACAGGTACACTGATATTCACAATCTTAGTTTGAGTCAGGTATTCTCTGATTCCATTCCGGATGTTTCCAAGCCACAGAACATTTTTGATACCAAGCCTTGCACATAGCTATTTTTTTGCATCCTTTAAGTCCTGTGGAAGGCAGTGATAATGTCTCAGAGAATTCGGGAGATTTTTAACAAAGTTTTTATCTTATTATCACCAGCTACAATTCTAGAAGAGAAAAAATCACAGACCCCTAGGGCTCAGTTTACTTAAGCAGATAATCTATGTGTACACTTTCTCAAATAGATGTAAAACCTAGATAATGATAAATCAGTGAATTAGAAAATATATCATTAATATGAAGAAGGCCGTACTTCTGCTGCATTTACAACACTTGCTTTATATCTTCCTAACAAGCATTCATTGAAAAACTGGAAGGTTCCTCTTCAAGAGCAGAAGAAAAAGCTTGCTTTGGTGCTCAAAGCAGCAAACTTTATTCCACATTAGATGTTCTCCAAACAGACTGCTGCCATTTCTGTATCCTTTAAAATATATTACAATACCAGCTACAAGTTATATTTCTCACAGTTCAGCTATATGAATATGCCCAGTGCCTTCATTGCTGTTCAAGGACTCATAATTAATGGACTTTCAGAAATATCTCCTTTACTGAGAACAACTCATTTGCAGAACCGTTTTCACTTTCCGTGTGCCAGACTTTCCTCTTGAAAACAAGTTTCTCCCTGAAAACAGCATTAGCCATCTGAGGTTAAACCTCGATCAGTAATCGTTTGCAACATGTTCCCGTTAAACTGAAGACTTTCTTCTCTGGCTCCCCTGCCCTCAGAGATTTTTCAGTTCCTGAATATTATTTGTGATTATTCATCTCTCAGCATTCTTTCAATCCATCCTTCGATCTGCTCTGATCAGCTCCTCCACGGGTCCCCACTCCCTTGACTGCACCCCCTCTCTGAATCCCCCAGTGAAAGGGGTCTCCACAATAGCACCCGTGCTGCTGCAGTTACATTTTAAAGGTACAGCCTTTAGGGCAACTACCTTGTGTTTCCAGATCTGTGATATCAGCCTCAACTTTCCTTTCAACCTGAAGGCAAGTGGAGATCTGATAGTGCTGCAACAGCTGCTTGGCAAACAAGCGCACAGCCGCCCACAGACAGGCAATGAATAAATTCTGTGCTATGGTCCCTACACACCTGAGAGATCCCTGTTTTATTGTGTATAAACAGCAAAAATCATAAAACATTGCTCTCAACTAAAGCTGGGGAAATATTCCAAGATCAACACCCACTGCAAAGATCAGCACTGCTATATTCTGAATGGAAAATAACCGAATGCCGAACAAAGTATGGGAGGGTGAAAAGCCTAACATCTGAAGTTAAAAATATCAAAACCATCAAAAATAACAGCTGACAAACTAAATAGAATGGACAAAAAACTGCTGAAACAGACTGCAAGCACAAGAGAAAGGTTAAAGGACGAATGAAAGAGCAAACGTGGAAATAATACACATTTCAGCCACAGCAACATTTTGTTAAATACTTAGGGGAGGAAGGGTCTTTAGTTTTGTTGCCACGTGCAATTCTACCCAAGTGCCTTATGCCTGCAATAAACTGAAAACTAGAGTTCCCTAATGCCTGTGATAGTTTGCCAAAACTCTTCAACCTATAGGGAAGACTGATAACTTTCCCTTTACTCAGCATGGGTTCCACAGGGGGTTGAAAAGAAAAATCCAGTTCAAAGTTAAACTTGGCAAAAACAAGGAATGTGTCCCCCTTCCCAGCCTGTTCGGGAGACAGCTCTCCCACCCTAAACACCAATCTACTTCCCTGCTTTCAAAGCATATCAGCAACTGGGATCTTGACATACAATGCTCTTAATTCAAATTAACAAAACCCTTTCATACAACTTGATACAACATTATGATACCCATATAAATTTGATTCATATGCTTATACTTATTAATCAGCAGGTAGGAAATCAGAATATAATTATTAACTTTCTGGTTGTCACTGTACAGAGTTTACCTTATATCAAATTTAGACCAATTTCTTAGTTTTCATCATCAAAAAAATTAAATAATATTTCTTTTCACTCAAACCTAAGGCAACTATTAGATAATACAAAAGAAATAGACACTGATTATATTAAATTCCAAGATAGTCCTGGTGACAACTTAGAAGAGTCACTGGTTGTGATTCTTCTTTACTTTAACAGTTCGAGAATTGAGCATAATTGCACTGTGGCCACAAAGTGGGCATAAGCTACTTTAAAAAAAAGCTGATTGCTGCACAGCCAAAATGAAGTAAAGACCATATCATAATTTTATGTTTTAGGACAGGATTAAAGTTGGGTTAATTTATAAAAGCATTTGAAAATAGATAAGTAATTTTTTACTTTGCAAAATGAAAAAATCATTCTAGACTGGAAGGGCAAATGAACTAGGCAGGGAACTATTATTCAAACAGAACAAAAAATAATTGAATATACACCTAATTGAATGCACACCCAGAATTAAGATGTATGTTACAGTTTGTATCTTTAACTGGTCCAATTTTTTAATGAAGAGAATAGTAAAGACTATTTCAAATGAGCTGAAAACATCTGCTGGAATTTAGATAACTGATGATAATTTCAAGAGACAAATAGAGATGGATGAAGTTAAAGCTGATATTCATTTAAGTAACTTTGTGAATAAAGAAAGAAATGTTCTAATTTGAAAGACTTTTTGTTACTACAGATTTTACTACCCTGCTTCAAACACAACATTTTGTAGTGATTCTTCAAATGAAGACAAAAGGAAAACTTCAGGTACATTAAGCATGCCGTATGTTACCCTGTTTCATGTGCCATGAAAATGCCCCAGACAATGTGTATTTTTAAATGGAATCTAGATTGGTTTGATGACTTAAAGTAGAAAATAAGCCAAATATATGATGATAAAGACATTTGCATTATTATTTGTATGTTGCTACTTTAGCAACCCACATCTGTTTCAAGGCTTCATCTCTGTTTAACTAGAATTAGTTATATATCCACAGTACAATTTGAGGACAGTGAATCAGCTAATGCCTAACTTCTGTTAAAAAGCTGAGCAGCCTGACAGTCAAAGCAGGCAAGCCAAGCTCTACTGACCCTGGCATAAACATGTAATTCTGTAATAAACTGATATCTACTTTTTCACTCCTGCTGCAATAGCTCTCACTACATTGCATTCAAAAAGCCCTTGGCGTGAGGCTGAATATTAAACTCCCATTTTATGGTCCAAAACTGAGATATAAGAAAATACAGAAGCTGCTCAAGGATGTGAAGGACCTGATTATACCTGTTGTGAGAGATGCTTGAGGTGCCCCAGTGGCTCAAGTTGTCAGCTGCAATTCTGGGCTTTGCAGAATGCACTTTCATTTCACTGCCAATTTCTTATATAAGTCAAGTATATTCTGCTGTATTTTTGTTCACAGACAAAAATCATTAAAAATCATACATAATCTGGATCCCTGAATACAATACAAAATAACAGGAGGGTCAGGGCTCGGATTCGATAATTCTTGTGGGTCCCTTCCAGCGCCTCATAATCTGTGATTCTGTTTGTTTTTCCTCAGAGTTTGTGTCCATCGCAAACTGTAACAGAGGCACCACATAACACAACCAAACCCTGACTACTGCATCAATAATAGCCTCTTTAGATTCCACCACTGCAGAAGAGTTGCAAGATAGTGGGGCTGTTCACAATTTACAATTGTAACAATTAATCTGACCAGAGCTTCAGAAGCCAGAACAACTTGTGCAGGGAAGAGGTACCAAAGTAGCACTCTTAAGGGTCCTTGCAAAGAAAACCACTGAGCTTTAGGCTGAGTGTGTATCTTAATTATCTTTGTCAGACTCCTGGAGTACAAGAAGGAAAAATTCGGTACTTTGCTCTCTTTCATAAGTCATTGCATTCAGTTTCGCAAGGTATGAAGAGTAGGACCTGAGAAATTAAAGAACTATCATGTATGTCTCAATTCTTGCCATGATTAACAGACTAATCCAAAAGCCACCAAAATTAGTAGAAAGATTGCACAGACATGGGCTCAAGCCCAGAAACCTCCTTAACTTTAAGTATAAAGTATGTTCGTAACTCCTCAGAGCAATTTATATGGATGTGACCTCCCCACATGCAGGGAAAACATTTATCATTGGATCATACAGAAAGATCCTGGTTGGAAGCACTTTGGGCAAAGGTCCACAAATGAAATTTTAACCAATTTGTCTCTCAGAAAGCAACCACACCAAATGTCTTCTCTAAGAAAACTAACACCCCTGTCTGCATCATGGTTCATAAGAAATGGAAGTGTTTAGCATTTACAAGCTATACATGACTGACTTCAGTGTCCTTGACTAATTAAGCCAATGAAAATAGCAGCCTGTTGATGTCTTTCCACTCATAAGGATTTGTGTATCATAAACAGAAATCTGAAATATATGAAACAGTAAAATTATTCAGAATCCTTGCCTGGTTCACTTCAGAACACCCACACATCTTCATCTTAGGCTTAGAGACTCATGAATCAGATGAGGGTCAGCATAGTGCTTTGAACAAAGCAATAGACTTATCAAAAGCAGCAATGGAAAAGAAATTGAAATTGAACTTTAAAGTCTTTATAGTCCCTCAATTATGTCAGTTTTTAAGCCAGAACTCTTCTCCTTTTTTTATGTCTAAGAATACTGAATATAAAGATCATTGCTAATACCTACAAAAATAAGGATGTCTTACCTGTGAATTTGATATCAAAGATTCAGCTGCATGGCGAATACTGTACAAAGTAAAAGTCTCAGAGATGCTAGCAACTCCAGCAGATAAGATGGCAAATTTTGGATCAGCACATTTCCTGTTTCAGGAAAACTGCCTAAAATTATACACTCTCAATTATTTTTGAGGAAAAAAATTAATAATTTTTGTTCCAAAAAGAAAACAAGAAATAAAAAATGCTGCCCCAGTTTATAGAGTACCACAAAGATTAAAAATATATGAGTTCAAATCATTCCTGCAAATCAGGTAAATCAAAAACTTGACCATCAGTCATCCACATACTACATCACTGTAAGTATTTTCCAGTTAGTTTTGGAATACTTTTCACGCTATTTTGGTCTTGGTACTCTTGCTTGGTTTAGTATTGTGAAGCAAGTATATTTTGGACAAAATATTCCCAAAAAATCTTTGGTGATATGAGTCCCAAATTAGTCTGCTTAATTGCTAAAAAGAAAATGGGGAAATCATATGCTAATAGTAGGAAAGATGGAAAAGCCTTGTTTTAACAGGCACCCGGTTTCACCATGTCAGTAGGCTTTGCTTTTTTGGGATGGAAGCTGGCAAGGTTCATTCCCCAAGCAGACGCTCACAGCTCTGTTATACACGAAATGAGGGATCAGGGAATTACCATGGAACCACTGAGCAATCCTGTTGGTGTTCCTCTCCAAGCCAGCCCGCCGAGGGATCTGCTCCTCCTTGAACCAGCGAATGATGACGTCTCGGGAGAAGGGCCGGGCAGGGCGCTCCCAGATGTTACTGCACAGAAACACAGAGCATTGCAGCATATGAAAGCAAGGGACAAGATAAATATTCATCTCTTTTTGCATATTTGTTAAGCATACAGCTGCAAAATGCTCAGCATATCTCCTGTTCAGTACAACTCACTGAACATCTTTTAACTTTTTAAAATTTGTTAGAATTACTCTACGTTTTTATGGGAAACCACAGTGGTGTGATTTTTATATTTGCAATGGCACCTGAAACATTTTCTTACAGAACTTAAATTGAAAAAACAATTTACCACAATGGACATTTCAGTCAGCTTTCCTTTTCCACCTCATTTTTATTCCAATGTAAATATTGACAAGCAATTCTTTCTTCTTGAGTATATTCCTTTTTACTGGCAAAAAACTGTAAATCATTATCAGCTACAATACACTGTGTCTCCAAACAGAAACCACTAAGCACAATAGAGGCTATGTTTTGTTTTAACTTCTATGTTTCTTTTGCATTCTCTACTTGACAGCCTGCCTTACACTTTCTATTACTTTCTATGTGTTTTAGCTAGTAGGAATTGTCCTCCATTTTGGATTCTTCTCCTCTACTGCAATTAATTGTGCTCTCTAAATAGTCAAATGAAAGATTAATAAATACCAAAGATACTTGGTTTTGCCTGAAAAAAAAGCCACAAAACCCTAAAAGCTTCTGAAACTTAGGACTGCTCTCTGAAAAAAAAAAAAAGCTGCTAAGCAGCAGGCAGTTTTAGGCTTGAGGCTTAAGACTTGCCTAAGAATTTGTCCATTTGACTTCCCTATATCACAGCCTCGCATACTGATATCATACTGTCTTTTCAAGGAGTCATCTCTGTGTGAATTCTAAGAAATCTGCCTGAAGATAAACGGCATTTAGTTCACATTAAATCCATTTTTCTTTTCCTTTAAACATTCTGTTTTCTGATCATCAGGAAATAGCAAGACTAAGGACTCCCAAAACCTGAGGACTAGCTTGTTGAAATGGTGGAGATTGGAGAGGGAGCAATCCAAGAGAAAACTGTTTCAAAACCACTCCAGCACAAACCAACCTGGACGCTGCAGGAGACAGCAAAGGGCTCGCACTGTTGTTGCTCAGTTTGATCTCCTGATCATTGCTGAGGTTTGTCCCCTGGAACAAATGACTCAGGCCAGCCACTCTTCCCTTCTGGATGGCTCGCAGGGACTGCCGTCGGTACTCGTCCCGTGCCCGGCGCGCTTTGTGGCTCCTCTCCTCGTCGGCAGCCTTGGAGCGGCGCACTGGGCAGGACAAACGGGAGGAGAGGTTTAGAAACACAAACAGCCATCCACCCTCTTCTTACAGAGCAGCTTAGTGCCTTCGTTCCTGTAGGAGCTGGTTTTAAGAATGTATAAATTGCGACACATTACCGAAAGCGGATAACTGGATGACTTCCCTGACGCTTCAAACATGGGCCCACCTCTAGAAGAAGCCTCAAATTAACAATGATCTGACCACTACTGGCAATAACTGAGCCTCTACATATTGTGATTAAATCTGACACTTTTTTTGGCTGTAATAAGAGAAATTCTGCTTGGGGACATCTTTTCCCCTGGAAGCGTACCAAGTTCTCTGTTTCAAGAAAGGATGTTAATTGCTGCTTAAAATTAAGTCTGTATCTAACAGTGTTCTTTGCCACTATGAACATCACTAGAATTGAAGGGTCAATTCCCAAAATTTACCATTATAAAAACTGACATGGAGGTTTCACTTTGTCATTGCCATTTGCTTTCTGAAAGGCATATGCTATCTTTGTCACGGTACTTATAGTCACAGACATCTCCAACTTGAAATTCACAGTCTAAAAATGGTTTCAGTAACTATGGATAAATGAATAGCCACTGGAAAGGGCATGTTGATGCTATGGAGGGGGTTGCCTCGTACTTCAGTCTCTGCAATTGTATATAGAGAACGATTATTTGTACTGGATGATTTAACACACACCTAACATGGCACTAACCAGGGAGTTACCCATTTCTGTAGCTGAAATGAGACTGCTGCTCTGGCCACTGTGGCTCAGGCATCTTTCACTAAAGCTTCTTCATTTTAAAATTAATGTTCCAACAATCCTGTCTTTGACATGGTATAACTTAAATGCACTGAGAATTCTACTGCAAATATTCATCATCTATCAGCTCTTTTCTGGTGCCTCAAGCCCCATTTGGATGATGTTTTTGAGTCACAAATAACTGCAGGCAGGCAAATTATTCCAGTGCAAAGCAAACCTTTAACATGCAGTGAAGCACACATTAAAGAAGCTAGCTATGGCCTCCAGTAGCAATTATCAATCCTGCCATGACTATCCTGGCTTAGATCATACCCAGTTCATAAAGTGAACGCTCCATTTCCTACTCCCCTGTGACTGTACCTGTGACCAGGAATGCATGATATAATGCCAGACAGCTGCATTTCATTACTCTGCTTGCATCCCTCTGGTTTACACTCCCCATTTAAAGCAAGCAGAAGTGTAACTGGATTTAACTTCCAAATTCTAAGAGGGTTTAATGGAATCAAGAAATAAAAGCACTCGAAGCCAAATGAAATGAAATAAAACCTTGTGGGCAAATGAGGGAGAGGGAGAAGACCTTTAAGCTTAGAATTATATAATATTATCATAAGCAGAAAGATATGCAGGACTAAAAGCTCATCAAGATAGCATAATAAACAGGTCATAGATGCTTCATATGTATGCAACTGGCAGGATTTCAGTTTCACTTAACTACATACCCTGCAGTTTTGGCTAAACACAGTAACAAAAAAATGCACAGCACAGGAAACACAAGTAACAAACTTCACTACTTATCTTACAGTTTTATTTTTATGGATAGATAATGTCATTACATATACTGTTTCAATGGCTCCAGTATTTCTGTTATTTATCCCTTATAAAGCCACTCAGTAATGGTCACTTTAAACATAAACTTTGCGCTTGCAGCACGAGGAGAGACTGCAAGGAAGATGAATGCAATGCAACTTTGCAAGATATCTAGAAACCCTCAACTGTCACCATCACGATATTCAGATTGAGGGCAGACTGCTTGGAGCTTTCTGGGACTCTTTTCTACTGATGTACAGGCTGCCTGGCAATGAGAAAGGCAAGGTATCTTCATGACCCACTTTCCTCAATAACAGGGAGTCTTTTCAATAGACATTCCTATTGTATTTTTGCTAGCCAACAAATCTGTACCATCAGAAATCAGTGACCCAGAATACATTGTCCCAAACTATCAAACTTTAGTACTTCTTATCACAAAAGTATGAGGTGAAGTAGCATCGTTTGCAACTGCTAAATATCAATACTCAGAAAACCTTTTGAAAGTCTGACATGCAGCCCTCCCTATGCATACATATACATGTGCGTATGTGTGCTTACATTTATGTACATACCCATACAGAATCATCTCTTTCACATTATGAAAAATCTTTACTGAAATTTCCCAGTGGAGCTATCTGAATTGTATCATTGACCATAGGAATACTTAAGATCTCTTAATCCATTTTTTCTTGTTATTGGACTCCTGATTTTCTCCCTATCCCCTTCCTTGTAGTTACTCCCAAAAACATCCTTCTCTTTCCTCTGCCTTTAGAGGTTGTCTAGTACAGCTTGAACTGTGGACCTGTGTTCCTAGGTTATCATAAGTTTCTTTTAATCTCTGATTGGTCAAAGGGCTTTTTGAGCAAATGATCAAAGTTACTGGCATCAATAAACATGTTTGGTGACTGGAAATAGTATTGGAGTTAAAGCCATCTCAGTCAAGATTCTACAGAAAGGTTTTTCCCTATACCCCAGACAAAATGATATATACCACATGAACCATCCTACCATACTGACACTTCCCACAAATTTATCTATCTTGAGAAAGTCACTCAAAGTCTGAAGGTAAATCTGGATGCATTTTTATAGAAGGTTTTTCTTACAATAGAATTTCATGACTATTCATATTTCTCTCTATGGCTTTGAACCATCTCACTAGGAAGGAGAACTTTATGTCTGGATCAAGTCTAGCACAAATATTTCAAGATAGAAAAAGCCAGAATTCTACATTACTTGTGTTTCAAGACACATCGTAACCTTTCCAGCAACAAGAAAGCAAAAGTAGTCAGGACTTCTAGTATTGACTTAAGTAGAAATAGTTAATTTTTCTGCACTGGCTGTCCTTTTACTGTGAATTTTCTTCTGGCACGACCCCTATAAAAAACACTAGTAATGTATTCAGTCAATATTCTCAGTGGGGAGATTAGATATCTGGAAAAAAACCCTAAAATCTCTGAATCACCATAACAGATCCATATGTCTAGCATAAAGAATTACTACAAATAATAATTTACATACTCAGACATCTTTCTTTTATTTTATGGAATAATGTAAGGACTGACAAGATGGGGCAATAAGGAATTTGTCAAGCCCATGGGAGATCTACAGTTCAGCCAGGTCCTGTAAGACCAGCTCCAAGACCTGTTTTCTCTTCTGGTGCTGGTGATACCAACAACAGGTACATCCTCCAGTGCTCTTAAAATGAAATTTCTGCCCTCATGGAACCGAGGCTTCTGTAGAAATGCCTGAGCTGCTCAGAGAGGTGTGTACTGCTGTGATTGCAGCCTCAGAACAGCAGGCCAGAAATGGGTGACCAAACCTTTCTGGAAAACTGGTAACTACATCCAAGGCAGGTCCATGCTGCCGTTATTATCTGGTTGTCATTGCTACAAATGAACAGTTTAAAGCCAGCTCAGACATGTCTCTGTGACATGCAGTGTGAACATCCTCTTAACTACAAGGAGCAAACCACAAATCTGGGTATGCAGGGGCTCCTTGGCTCCTAGGAGAGTTGGCTTGGGTTCACCTTGCTTTCCATGAACAGTTTATGAGAATCTCTTCTTTCTCTATGCTGACCTTTTGATGCCTTTTTTCTTCTATGTTTTCTTAGGATTGGGAAATCCCTATTAGCAGACCCAGTAAAGTTCTAATACCAAATCTTTTAATATAGATGAGGATTAATTCATACTGCACTGCAGTTGAACTTGATCTAATAATTTGTGAAAGACTAAGACCTCTCAAATTTCTATAATCTATTTTGCACTTTTGAAGAGCTTTGATTTACAGTCAGATATGTGAAAGCTGAAAAAAACCCCAAACAAGCTTTGAATATGCATCGGAAATTTAAAATTATTTTGTTTAAGCTTTCCCCTCATTAAAAATTCTTGGAAGCTTGTTAATGAGCTATTCAAAATGACTAACCAATAAATAAAATTCAATCTTCAGATTTTCTGTGTGCACATACAAATCACACAGCGGTTTTTTCCTTTTCCTAAGTGGAAAATATAACTTCCCACAAATACTGGAATATGGCTTCAGTTCAGCAATCTTGTCTGAAGGTAGGTGAATAATCCCATTCCTACTCAAAATTGCACTGTGAGACCTATTGGAGTTCAGGGGGCACATATTTGTAAGGTATGTATTAACTTGCTTAGTTTATGCATAGCTAAACTGGGGACCACTCACTTTAAAATTCAGCATTTTATCAATGCTCCTGCCAGTAAACTCACTTGAATTTTTTGGGAACATAAATACCCAATGAATTCCTTTAAAAGTCAGGCATAAATAAATTCATAGACACATTCATAGAATAACAAAAATATAACAATATGAAAGAAGCTATAATGAGTCAGCCTGGTATCCTTCTTCCAAGAGAGCAAAAGTAGGTGCTCGGGAAAAGGCAAAAGAATAGATCAACTTGTTCATCTCTGTCTACATTTTTACTGGAATAATTTTTTTCTGAAGATGAATAAAGCTGGTCAGATGGTGTCTCAGCACTTTCCTGCCTGATGCAGTTTGCAGGGCTTTGTAAGTGTATTAACAGGATGCCTTTTCCAACATTCAATTACATGAAAATTCATGCTACAGCTTTTCCTATCCTGTTTCGCAGATTCTTTTTTCTGCCTTTACAAAGAGTGGGCACACTTAAATGAACTAGAAACCTAATAATGGGACAGCGCACAGGAATGTCCAAAATGAATGAGAATACGTACCCTCTGCTGTCCAAGTTTAGTTTCGCTTCTCAATTTCAAAAATAAGAGATTTGAACAGTAGACTCTCCGAATAAGCCTTGCACCATACATCTTTTCACTTGCCAACTTATTAACTTACAACTGCCCTCTAAAATACCCTAATACATATCTTTTATATGAAATCAAAGTGTGTAATTGCTCTTACAACATCATTTTTCCATTTTAGCACCAATTTCCCAAGTTATTCTACGTTTGTTATTTAGTATACTAAAAAGCCCTAAAATCATGTATTTCAATTAACACAGTAGTTCTATGGGCCATTATTGTTCTTTGGCAAACAGCAGAAGCAAACTGAACCGAACAACAGAAACTAATATTAGCACCACTTTGCTTATTGCCTTGGCAATAAACAGCTGAGGGATAATGTGATGAGGAGAGATGAATCCCCGTCACATTCTGAATTCCATCTACTAAACAAATTAGTAGTGTCATCAATATCATTGCTGCATTTCTGTCCCCGGTTCCTGCTCTAGCACCACTGCTCCCCTGCAGCACTGAGCTCCGGCTCTGTGGAGCAGGGCAGGGCCCGCTTCAAGGAGGTAAGACCCAAAGGGGTCTGGCCTTCTTCCTAATAGGCAATATGGTCTCCACTGCAGGTTTGTAGTGGCAAAAAAAATGTAAATATTGCATGTACTTGTAATTCTCTTATGCATTCATGCATTTATTTATTACTTAGAAAAGCTGACTTGTGGACAGCTTTGCCTAGCTTCACTAAATTTCCCCTCAGTGCCCAACAGGAATACTTGCAGACTAAATGGAAGGGTTACAATAAAAAGGAAAAATTATCTGAAGCTCAAATAAAAAATGAAAAATCTGGTGAACCCGAGGTACTAATTAATTTCATAGCAATTTCAGATGTTCCCACTTCCAAATATTTGTTACTGACTATCTGCTGCACATTTTGGCTCCTGCAGTAAAGTTAAGGAAATGGAGAATGTTAATATGCCTGAGGAAACTCAGTACAAAGTTTGATAGCATAGTCTAAACCAGCCAGCAACTGGTCTCAGATAAGGCACTAAACACTGCATCTTCCTATCTTCAGTTGTCACACCCATTTGCTAATGGAGCACGGCTCTGAGCCCTCAAACCAACAGGGATAAATTGACACTCTGAGATAAGCATAAGAGGATAAACAAGGATATGGTACACTCTAGTCATTAGTCTGCAGTTAGCTTAATGCTAAATCAATTACTGCTAACAGCATAACTCTGGCAGCACAGAATTTATAGCAGGCTGCGAGAGAAGGTGCTGAGCTTTTGCTCTGCCCCAGCAGCACTGCTGGTGACCAGGCTCAGCAGCTCCGGGTCCCCTGAGCTGCTCTTGGTCACCTTTGGGTGAGGGGACAGGTCTGCAGGCGCTGAGGCACACAGGCTGGAGGTGATAGAATTCCTCCTGAGCCTACAGAATACCCCAAAGCATTCACAAGAAAAATGCTGGTGGCAGACTATCCCCACCAGCACGTGATGCAGTCACAAATGTTTTAACAGACCAGAAATGCCATTACAGAACTCATGGTCAAAACCTTTCATAGCTTATTCCTTTTTCTCCCTCCCTTCTCCCATAACTATTCTATTGCATTTTTGATGTCTATCCCTGCACAAACAGCATTCCTCAAGAAAACAGAGGCAACAATTTAAAACATCATTTACCTCATTAATGCAGTAGTAGGAAAACAATACCTGGTTTTAGTAGTGTTTGTAGTATTTTGTTTTATTTCAGTGTAAAGGTAACCTGGATTCACTTTTTTTTCTTTTAACAACAATGTTGAAATGTGTTTTCTTTCCTTATTGTGTCAAAGAAATCCTAAAGTACAGAATACTATGCCCTATGCTAGGTTGCCAGCTGATGCTGATTCTCTGTAGAGCTAAAGGGCTACTTTTCCCCAGCTCACATTGCTCTCACATACTCAAAATACAGAACGTTAGTTTTTCTTTCCGTATGATCATGTACACCTGGATTTAGATAATTCTCCAGAAAATAATTACTTTATCTTTATTGACAATGTAATATACAGAGGTTTTATTGATCAAAATTAACATACCCTGTTATGAGCTTGGAAAATGGCACCAGTGTATCTTATAGATTTAATTCATCTTGTACAGAGCCATTCATTATCAGATCAATTCCAGGTAATAGCACTTCAGTGATTAGTCCTCAGGAATTAATGAAGTGATGACTAAAGCCATAAAATAAACTAATTTTATATTTTGAAATTTATTCATAATGTGGACCTTTACTTATCTAGAGTATTAATGTATACATCTACACAATAATACAGTTGTTTTGTTCCTTATAAGTTTTTTAAAATCACAAAAAATACTTGATTTAAATTAATCACAACTATAATATTAATAAAGAATTTCAGGCTATCTAAAAAGGAGCAGTACTTTCATAGAATGAGATCATCATCATCATCAGGTGGTTTTTTAGAGGAACAATCTAAGTATGATTTACTGTAATCTTTTGGAATGAAGTGAGTTTCAGCATTGATATCATAGCTTCACCCCACTACCATATGGAAGCAATTAGAATACTCATGAAGACAGATTTTCTCTCTTCAGAGATAGCTGAGGACAAGCTGTCAAAATAACTGTGCCCTGAGTTACTATTACTAAGCCAAAATTGTTAATTAAGTACATTAGACAAAATGTAATGATCTCAGTCATTGTACACAAAAAAATTTCTACAAGGCATTGACACAGATTCAGAAAGAAATCCAAAACTTCTCTTTGTAATTCTAAGCTGGCAATTTCCACCAAAAGAATACAGCACTTTGTATTGCTCTAGGTAGAAGAGAATTTTTGGCCACACCTTCTCCATTCTGCAAGTGTCCTTTTATCTGCTTTCAGAAATGCAGTAATGCTGTGAAGGTAGCAGTACTCACACTGTTCTTCCCACTCCTGGTCATCGTCGCTGTGCTGACTGTGCTGCTGAGCTTGCTTGAGGCTCAGGTACAGCTCCTTTGCCCGGATTTCTTCCTGCTGCCTGATTAGTTCCTCACCTTTCTGTCTTTCCTCTTCTTCTCTTTTCTAGAGAAAATGAAGTAAGCCAGAAGTGACTACAGAGGAAGAAAGAGCCAAAAGTTGAGACACTGCTTCAGTTGCTTGCTGTCACAGAGAAGCTGCATGACCTTGGACAAATTACTGTCTCCTAACTTTGGGCCTACCACCTCTCACAAACAGGCATCACTGAATTTTCCCACCTCTTCGGAATTCCTGAGGAGGGTACATTTTGAGACCACAGGCATCACAGAAACGAGGAACATGTAAGCATCTAAGATCTGAAAACTGTACAGGAAACATTTCATCACTGGCACCAAAGCCTGTGCTATCCTCCAAAGCCTGTGCTATCCCATAAGCAATGCCTGGCTGAAATCCACGTGTACCCCTGTTGAAGATACTGCTGCCTTCAAGCACTACGCGTCATCCACAGAACCTTCGAATTCAAGGAACTGATTTATTGCTCTTCTTGCTATAGTAGCTGTCCCAATGTGTCATCATAGCCAACACAGGGAATAATATTTTCCAAAAATTAAGATCACTGCATTCTGGAGGAAAAGGCAGATCCTTCAGCACATAACAGTCATTTTGCAAAATGTAGCTAAAAGTAACATGCCAAAAAAGTTCCCTTCCAAGAAAGCCTTAAAAGAGATGGAAATCAGAGAAAGATTCCTTCTGCAGCTGGCCTCCCTCATATTATCAATGATTTAGGAGATCAATTAATGCAGATCTAGGAATCTGTATCTGTTTTCCAATGGATTTTCCCAAATCCCTTAAATATTGAAGAAGCAGATTTAAATCATATGATTTAATTAAAGCTCACAAAACCCCCAAAACTGAACTTCATAAAATGCCATTAATGTTATTGAAATAACTTGAATCACAAATAAAAACAGTTTTTATTTAATTTTATAATGGAACCAACACTATACTCTCATGAGTAACAAACTCACAGGTAAGATTTTTTAAAAATCCCTGAGATACATCACCCGGAATTCATATCCTAGTTACCTGACCTAAACCATAAGGGGAACCCGAAGTAAACTGTTGCAAAGTGTTAATCCTATGAAATTTCTAGGACGAAGGTTAAGGGTCCAACCTTTATTGTTATATGATTTTATGAACAATACATTAGGCTGCTCTTGTTATTTCTGAGAAAGAAAAGCCTAGTATTGTTCTTCAGTCAATTCTACTGCTACTATCTTGGATTATTTCTAACATCTCCTTTCATTATTATTTCCTGGCTCCTAAAAACATGAGCAGGGTGGACAGCTCATTATTTTTGAAAAGTCAATGCTTTTAGACAATGCTAATTTCAAAGCCAAGCAGCTTACTTGGAAAAAAGAAATCTTTTCTAATATCTCTGTAGAATTAGGGATCACACATTTTAGCTGTGAGTAAATGGCTCTATTCTCTTCTTGAAAAAAATATGAGATCAACTGTTCTTTATTCTTATGAGGGGAATATTTATTCATTTAGCTTCACTACCTAAAAAAAAAAATCAATACCTTAAAAAATCCAGTCTATCCTTTAGGAAGATGGACAGACACAGAAGCAATCCTGGGTTAGCAGAATATTTTCTATTCAACATCTTAAACCACAAGGTAAACCCTAAATAGAGGAAGAGGTGAAAAGTCAATCTCACCGCAGTTTTCCTGAATCACACAAGTTTTGTTATAAGTTTGGGCTTGATTTTTAATGTAGATGTTGTTGAAATATTTCTATTAAAAAGATGAAAGGGTCTAAGAAGAACAAACAAAAAGCCCCCCCACACTTCCCCACCAAAAACTAGAATTCAGTTAGAGTTTGAGTTCTTAATGGAAAGCAACAACGGCAACTAAGAAAATCCTACCTTCTTAGCTGAGAAGGAGATTTAAGGAAGAGACAACATCAAAAACTTAACACAGGCACTTGATTCTGAATTCACCAAAACATTTTCACATAATTTTCCTTTTTACAGTAAGAGAATTAACTTCTATTTATTAAATTAATGCATATATGTGCAGGTATGTTACCCAACTCTTTCAAGGTGTGTGTGAGAAGAAACAATCCTTGCTGGTGTGACACAGGAAAGAACAGTCATCCTTTCGTCAAGTACAACTGAACAGTGTGTGCTTGTATTTAAAATGAACAACAACTGAACCTTCCACATTTACTCCACTGGAAGAACACAGCAAGCAGTTTGTCTGCTTCTCCCCAGGAATACAATCCTCCACATCAGAGCAGGGAGTGAAGAGGTGTAATATCTACAAATACCAGCTTCTGACAGCTGAGAGGGGTTGTACTCTGTGCCTGACCCCTTCAGCTCTGTTAAAATAATTAGGAAGGTGACAATTCAGTACAGAGTTGCAAATTTTTGAGAAATACCAAGCTGCTGGAACAAATCATACTGGTAATTCAACAGGCAGCAGTAATCCTCTCCAGCCTTTACTTCACTGGAGAATTTGAACATGTTAAATGATCTTATATATCCTCTGGCAGCTGAGAATTTACCCCAAACTTGTTTCTGTCTATGTGTGTCTCACTGTGTTCGACAGCCTTACTGGGTCTAAATAATATTTAATATTAGCCATGCTTAAGTTCTAATGTTTCAGTCCAAAGCAGATGGAAGGAGATTAGGTCATCATTTAGTTTTTGTGGCAGAAAGAGTTAAAAAACACTCTGAGGAAAAGGCAAAATAAAGCAGTATGGTTTCTTACAGAGGAAAACTGGGCTTCTGGCTGCCACAGCTCTTGGGGTCTTCCTGGGGTGCCTTACGGGATGCAGGGCAGCTGAATGACCTCCACCTGCTCAGGGCAAAACCCACAAGGTGTACTTGTCACAACAGCCCTCTCTGAAGCAAAGACTGCCCAGGATTCTCTCAGTGCTTCAGGCTGGCAGGAAGTGTCCCTGGCAGCCCTGAAAGCTGCTGCCAACCTCCTGAGCCCCCTCAGCAAGCACCTGGGCCAGGGAAGACATTCAGGCCACCTAAAACACAGCTGAGAGCCCTTAGGGACTCCCTGCTCCGAGGAAGGAAATCTGGAAACCCCAGGGTCCCCAGCTGCAGGACACAAGGCTGACACAGCCAGCCGAGTTCAGAGATCAGGCTGCTCTCCAGACCCACCTGACAGGTGCCAGCAGAGCTCCAAGTAACAGCAGAAATATGTCCAGCTCCTCCCCAGCCTTTTTCTGAGAAAATTCTCTCACTTGCATCAGAAAAGCAAGTGTATGCAGAAGCATTATTTTATTCTCTGCTTACAGTGTCTCAAAAGGAGCACAGGCCTTGCATCGTTTCACCGTGCATGTATTTGCACAGAGACAAATGTATGAAATGCACTCTTGCTTTATGCAGAAGCTACGAGATTTCTGCCATGGATGTGTCCCAGGACATGCTATTCACTCATCTCATACAAGGAGGCACAACCTTTGATTCACAAAGACCCTGTGTTCCATGAGCTGGAAAGTAAAGCTAAGGACCCCTCATGGTTGGGAGAGAGAGCTGACATTTACTGCACGTGCTGGAACAGGCTCTGCTCGAGTAATTTGCCATAGATCCAGTGGCCATCTACTTAAAGTTTGTCTCTGGACCTTAGAGACTTCACAGCTTGAATTCCTAACACGTAGGCTACCCTCATTAGTGCCTCGGGTTTTCCCATTTACCCATGGAAAACACCTGAGCTTTGCTACTTTTTACCAGCAAGCCAGATTGAAGTCTGGCATTGGAAGTGCAATCATTACTGATGTCACTGAGAAAGAGATTTTTCTTTCAAATTAATATCAGTTACAAGTAGGATAGAGAAAACCTGAAGACCCAGGGGTCACAACCAAAACTAACAGCTGCCTCTTTTCCAACATTGTTCAAGAGACAATGGCATAGGAAAAAAAAGAATTACTGAACTGTAGTCACCCAAAAGGAAACAAAATGAAGTATTACTGAATTATTGTTATTGCCATCGAAATAACCCAGCTAAGGCACTTTTAAAATGAATTGGGTGCCAAACTCCAGCAAGAAGCTGTTGTCATATTCCTAGATTCTAAATATGCTGTCTTTGGGAAAGAGTTCAATGTTTTCTTGGCACAGCAAAGCACAGAACTGAACTTACAGCTTATTTGCACTTGGAGGTAACAGTCCCACTCAAGTGCCTGACGTTTACTTGGAGACAAGAGGTTTTTTTCAGACCCAGACAGAATGCTTACTGCTCTATCATAAGAAGCCCACGGTACTCCAAATGGCAATGGTGACAGTTCACTGTATTCCTAAACTCTACATCTGGCAGCAATTTCTGAGGAATCAGGTCCACAGCACTTGGGGGCACAGTATAGCATTCAGACATGTGTTGAAAGCTCATCCAAGCTCAATAGAAAGTGTATTCTTTCTATTGAGCATAAGGTTAATTAGATATTTCCTGAACAGAAGCACTAATTGTTCTGTTCTCTGAAGGTTGATTTTCAACCCGTCTTCTTTGATGAGACACATTTCATCTCCCAGGGAATTTTTAAGAAGCAATTTAGCTCTGCTGTCAACTGTGCTTATATTATTAAATTTGGCAGGTATCTGATGTTGTCATAAGGACCGTACTTTACTATTAATATTCTCTTGCATTATGTAGACCACATGAAGACTGAACTGAGAGATCATCTCTTTTATTTGTAAATGTAGCTGAATGATACCCACCCCTGGCTGGATGACACTCACATCTTAAATTTGCCTTAGCTCTGCACATTGTTCAGAATCTTAATGACAGCTACTGATAACCATAGAAAATTATGCCTATGATCTCATAACCTTTGTGAATTAGCAAAAAGATTAATGACAGTAATTAGCTCTTTTATTTGTCCTTTGCAATAGGTGCATAAAAGAATAGCTGTCCTTAAACTGCAAAAATAGAGTAGTCAACGTTTATATTCTAGCATCATAAATTAAAGACAATTCTGCTTAAGAAACTCCAAGGAAAGCAATACTTTTTGAATAGTGTTGGAGAAGGAAATAGGGATCATCATTCACTTTGATATGTAAGATATCGTTTATCTAGTACAGACAGCCCTAACATCCCATGATAGGTCAAGAGGAATAAAAGCATCTTAAAAAGGAGTGTTTGTGACACATATGGTTAGAAATTAAACATGCCAGCAGAAAGGAGACAGTTTCAATTTCCCAAGAGAAACTGCTTCAAGAGGATGAAGCATTAGCAGAGACTGAACTTTCCATACCTCAGTCTGAAGACCTCTTTAAACATGATTTGGTCATCATAACAGAAGGATGATTACCAGTGCATGAAATATGTTAAAGCTGTTGAAATGAGCTTGCCTATGAATCTGCACCAAAGTCTACACCTTTTTCTTCATTCTATCAATTACTTCTGTCATACAGCAGTAGATTCATTAATTCATCTTTTTCCCTGTACCTTAGTTGTATTCCCTTCTTGTAGCTGGATATGGATGCCAGAAACAAAATTCTCTTTTCCTGTCTAGATACCACGCACAATGTACAAGATCTGATCTTTCAAGAGCAAGTAACAGACAAGTTGCTCTTCTGAGTAGCACAGGAGATGTGTCAAAGTACCAGGAATCAATCCTGCATTTGTATCTCTGCTGGTCCAAGTCTCTCCTGACAGATCTCAAGTTATAGACCTAATTGAAGAGCCAATGCTGAAAGTGGAATTAGACTCTGTTTTTGGATCAACTGGGAGAACACTTGATAAAGGGCATTTTAAAAACAATCACTGCATCATATCATGTTCCCAAACTAACTCTTTAAGCCAAAGAGTTCCTTTCCATTTGGCCTTATTTTGAAAACTTTGGTCCATTTATTTAAATTTTCGCAAATACTCTCTTCAAAGGCTTGATTTAAGAGAAACCATTGAGAAGGAAAGGGTTTCTACTGCCTTAATAGAATAAATATGTTGGCAACTTTAGGAAGAGAGATAAAGAAACCCTGGACACAATTAAGTATTTGAAATTCAAAGTAGAATCTGAACCATAAGCTCATGACACTTCCAGCAGTGTTCCTTGCTCCTACCAGGCACACAGCTGGATGGAGGACATCTGCTTATGTTCTGGAAAGCAGTGGAAACACAGATCACTGTGACATTCCCTTTCCATCAGTTTGGAAATGAGCATAATTTGGTGCCATTCCTTTTAGTTGTATCAACAACTGAACAACTAGTTTTCCTTAAGAGAAAGCTATGAATACTGGCCACTGAAAGTCTCAGAAGTTGCTTGCTGTGCTCTTTGAAAAGTCTCTTTGAAACAGAACAGTAACAGTGAGCTTGTGGACATTTTCCCATCAAGTGCCCTGTAAATCAGCCACAAAAATATAAGTGAACACTCTGTCAGCCTTTGTTCAAGAGGGCTTTACTTTGCAGAGAGCAGAGGAAAGAGTGTATAATTAGTTGCCCTGCTCATTATTCATACATTAATAAAGCACTTGAAAGGTATACTTTCATTACTCATTGACATCAAATTTCAAAGGCCCCATTCTTTCCCGTGAATTCAAAAGGTAAATCAGCAACTGTGTGCAGCCTCCTCTGCAGGAACCACCATTTGTGCTCCACAGCCACCTCAAATCCCAGGCCCACAGTCTGCAGAGTGACAGGAAATTTGCTGTTCGCAATCAAACCACAGAAACTTAACACTGAGATTTCAGCATTCCTCCTGTCACAAAGGGAGAATGGGGAAAGTCTATCCCTGCTTTGCACGCCTTAAATCACTGTACCAGGAAAGGAAGACGAGACAGAGCCAGCTGTCAGCAGGGGAGAGGAGTGTGGATGGAAATCACTAGATCCTCAGAGTCAGATTTTCTACAGGCTTTCTCCAAGGAAACTCAGCCTCAGCAATCATGTGCACTCCCAGCATGCACATCCCACCCTCAGGGACTGTCATGACTTCTCTGCAAGCTGAAGCCATCATATTTTGCTTTCTCATTTTTAAACATGTTTTTATCTTTATCAAGTAATATGAAAGGGGTGAACAGAGGTGTTTTGAAAATGCTTTTTTCAACTAGAAAATGTGAAAAAAATATTATTTCCAACAAACATTAAGATACTGTAACTGAGCTCATGGAAAGTTCATCATGAAGTCAATAAAAATCAGGCAAATGAAATTCTCCCAACAAAGCCAACTGGACTTTTCCCATATGTTGAGTAGGGGAAGGATCCACCCCTTATTATTTTGAAGGAAGTAGTGACTCAATTTTGAAGTTCATTATGTGAACAAACTCATCCAAAATACACAGAATCCGTTCAAGCAAACGAACTTAAAATGAGATCTTTCCCAATTGTACATTATTTTCCCCAGGATGATTCACCCAGCACAGCTGACTGAACAATTCTGTTAATGTGTGAGCTGAATAACCAGTTTGATTGTTCTGGCACTTCTGAATGAGACCTGTAATTTTTTTCTCACCCAGCTGTTCTGCTGAACACCATGCAGCTATCTGTATATTCCAGAATGAAAAATTATAACTCTGGATTTTAAAGCTTATTAATAAGCATGCACTGAAGGTGACAAGAACTGTGACTCTATATGAAAACACTATTAAAAAAACCTAAATTGCTCTATGCAAACCTTCAGTTCCTCCTGAATTTTTTCTTCCTCCAGTTTGGCTGCTTTCCGATCCTCCATTTCTATTTTCCATTTTTCTGCCACTATCCTGGCTTTTTCTTGAGCCATAGCATCACGGAATTTCTTTGTTATTTCAGCTTCCTTTTGTCTCCTTCAGAAAAGGATGTGAAAATAAAAAATTTAGTGCACTAATCTTCTTAAACTGAGGATCAATACTTAATCACTGGTTGCAATAAATAATTAGCATAAGACTTCATGGAAAGATACAGGTAAAGAATTAAAATGTATTTTTCAGAAGACCTACCACAAATTATATTTGAAGAAACCATCCAGAAAGCAGAAAATTTACGATTTTTGAGAAATTACTAATTAAAATAGCACTTCTAAGTTAGACAAGTACTTCTTGGATGTCTTTAAGTCATACCTTATATTTTTCTATTAGTCTAGCAAATCATGGTTAGGAATTCACAATATTAGTATTGTCTTTCAAATACTAGTACAAATGTCTCCCCAATTCTTATGCTAGATTGTTTATTAGTACTGACAATGTAAAAGGAATCCAAAGCACAGGCTGAAGCTTTCAATCCCTGCTTAAATATGCAACCACTCAGAGCGAGAATAATCTCATATGAAAAAGGGTAACATAGAATAACCTGATATTTAAGCAGTCACTTTTCAGTGCTGCACAAAGGGAAGTGTGTGAGGCAGGTGGCTCAATTCCTAACAGTACCAAGCATCAAAACACATTTCAATCTCCCCCAAACCTGGAAAAACCCTGCTAGAATCTACATGGCACTTTGTATAATGAGTTTTTGAACTGCTGGAATAAGAATTAATACAAGCAAAAGGCAAATAAAGCCAATTTCAAAAAGGATTTTATGTACCAAACCCCCATTGTGGGCTCGGAACTGTGATTAAACAAATATACCTAATTTAATCATCTCAAAACCAGACTGCTTCATTTTTCTTTATTTACAGTCTGGTCAACAGTTTAGCTAAATTCCCAAGAGAGAAAAAAGTTGGCACTGCTTTTTTTGCAAACATGGGGTTTTGGTTTTCAATATCCAATAAAAACAAAACAACATTTTTAACATGCTGAGAACCTGATGAAACAAGTGAAAGCAAACGTCCACAAAGCATCCGGCTTTACCCACCATTACCTGCCACCCTTGTACAAGGTCACGTCTCCCATTATGCCAAGTGGACCCTGAACTCTTAAATCCTCACCATAGTTCTTCTGCCTCCTTCTGTGCCTGCAGCCTGGCCCGCTCTGCTATGAGCTCCTCCGAGATCTGCTCGTAGGGTTTGTCCCCCGGGGCTTCTCCCATCACCCAGACCCAGACCTCACCGTCCTTGCCCCGCAGCCACTGCACGTGCTTGCCGCCACCTGCAACAGCCAAGAGCAGACCAAAACCTAAACACTGCCTCCAATCCGACGTAAACAGGCATGAAAAGATGGGAAATCTGTAATTTAGAAAATGTTAAGCTTGCAATTTACAGTTCAGAAGAAAACATTCCTCAGAGGTCCAATGAAATCTTCAGATTTGACCAAATCTGGTCAAAAGCTGGAGCTAAAAAATAGCAATTTTTATGCCATGGATTGCCCAATCTTTAAAGACTCACAAAAATAAAAATTATTAATTCAGGCATGCATTTCCCAGAATTCCAGCATTATAATTCCTTTTTAATCGTTCTTCCTTTTAATTCTTGCTTCACTTAGCAAGGGATGAATGAAGCACGTGGAGAAAGAGATGGGGCAAAACCAATAACATTGTGTCACATTGTGACATTATGTACTAAAAATGCTTTGTGCACAGAGAATGTTGAGTGTTGAACAGGTAGAGAGACTTCATGGGAACACTTTCAAAGAATCCAGGAATTTCCTGCTCCCACTGTGTGAAGCAGGAGTTTCAGGGAGTCTGTATACTCAGAGCACCCCACTCAGTGCTGCAGAGCCTATCCTGCTCACAAAGGCAATTGAAAGGGATTAAATTTCTGGTTCAGTTTTCATGACACAAACTACACAAAAATCTATGGTTACTGAGCTGACAGAGTGATTTTAAAACACCTAAAAAGGCCTGAGCACTCTTTACTAAACGGACTGCATTTGGTGAACCATCATGAACCAACTACAGGACTACAAAGGACACTAAGATAGATCCTACCTGAATACATTGTTATTTGCACTACCTGACTTGGTGTGGTTTGGTCTTTTCCTTCTGCTTTTATACATACAACTCTCAAATACGATAAGTATTTTAGAGGCTCATAATAAGGAATTTGTAGAAACACCTCTTATGCATCAATTTCTATGTTTTATTTCCTGCAAATTTGTTGAAACTGTCCTCCACAAAAGGAGATTCTGCCACAAAGACTATTGGCAAGATGGACAGTGGATTTATTTTAAAGAATTCAGACTAAGGTGCCAGAAAGGGTCCACAGTTTCCATCATTCCGGGTTTATTACAGTCTCCTAGATTTCATCCTCTCACGCAAACACTGATATGAGAAAATTCTGCATCACAACATATCTTTTAAAAGGAATCTTGTCTCATTTGAAAACAGAGAAACAGACAGGGCACCATTTTCCTATGTAGTTTTTCTCCAGGGTTCCATAAGAGTTAAAAGAAACCTGTCCTATTTGAACAGGCAGGCTTTGCTTCCACTTTTCCTCCATCTCTCTCAACTAGCATCAGCTTAGCTACTCTCACCTTCAGCTACCACTTGCTCTGTGTGAGGACATATCCATTTAACCGGATTAAGTTTCCCAGTGCACAATCAATAAAGCGTTTCTGACGTCCCAGGCTGAAGGCAGAAAACTGCAGGAGGCAGTGGAGTGGGGCTGTTGACAGCAGCAGTGTCAGCGCCAGCCCACACTCACAAGTGTTGACAATCCAGACTGAAGGCAATGAACGGATCGGATCTCGCCATGAAAGCTAATATTCTATGTCAAATTGGAAAATGTAATTTATACGAATCCCCTGCGCTGGCCTTAACGGTACTAACATCAAGGAGGGCTGGAAATTTAAGCTAATAGTGTTTTCCTTCAATAACTCTCAAAAGCATTTGCTCTTTCACAGTCTATCAGATTATGTCTCAGGTTATAAATGTGAATGTGTTTCATTGTGGTTCTTATTCTGTACATTTCTGTGCTCCTGTCAACATAACATTTATGTTGTATTTTTTGGATACAGCATTAGAATACCATCTGCTGAGACCTGACTGGACATCTCACTACTTGTCTGCAAGATTTTCACCTGCTGCATTTCATGGTAAAGTATCTTGAGAAGCATGGAATTTCCCAGGAGTACTGATTCCATATAACCAAGGGCAGTTTTTGTTTTAAAAGCACAGCATGTCTTCTTTCTTGTGAGGAATTTGAATATCCTAGTTGCCCTCCTTTGTTTAGTACTTTAAAGAAAATATTGCAAACATTACACCTTGTATTAATTGATCTGTACCATAACTGGTGGATACACAATACTACTCCAGTTCTGAGACAATTTCCTATTTCTGTTCATTTATGAGCTTATCAGAGGGAATCAGGAAAAAAAACCCAAAACACCAAACTTTTCAGGTAAGCAGACAAATTTTATCTTTGCTTTTCTCAAGGTTTTCTGGGCTGCAGGTTTATTAATGTGTTTCTCAGAGGCACAACTTACCCATTGCAACCCCAGCCTGACAAAACAAATAGCTGATTTGTAGACCTCTCTTGAGAAATTGCTCTCTTCTTTTAAAACAATGGATCTTTTTTATAAAGTTCTAGCCAGTAGATGTATAAACTCCTTTGAAACCATCAGTATAACATATTGTTGGTTCAGCACAACACAGTACAGAACTCCACTGTATATGCATGAAGTACATGTTCAAATAAAATTCAAGCTGAAAGATTTGTGTATTAAAAGGTCTGGCAATTTTAGCCCTCAGCATTAAACAGATAGACCCCCATATATATAATTTTAAAACAAATCAACGTGAGCACCTATTCTTTAATTCAGATTTTTCTCTAGAAGAAAAGAAGGCCTTTTCACATCCAACCACTGAATTTACTTCAAGAAATCACTCCCATGCAAACCTTCCCTTAAACCTCTGCTCCCATAAAGCTGCAGCTGGGCTTTACTGTACAATCTGGTCATAAAACTCAGTAGTTTCTTAGCACAAAATAACGTCAAAAATAAGTATGCAGAAAAGAAAAAAAAAATGAGCACCTCAGGGAGAAAATCTGGCACTGTGAAAAAAAACATTCAAAAAACCTCTGCAGCCTACAGAATCACATTCACAGTGAGAGGGTCAGCTCTTCTAGGCTAATGATATTTTAAACTGCAGAACCTATGGCAAGATGCAAGAGCAAGGAAGTCCAAAAAATTGTTTTCCCTAACACTTGTAGGAAACTAGTGTTGTCTGCTTTGCAAGCAGAGAATATCCACTACTGAGGGGTGATTATAACAAAATAATTCCTGCTTTAAAGTGCCTCTCAAGTATCAAATTCTTTATTTTTTAATTTTAAATTATAAATTAAATTATAAATTTTAAAATTATAATTTTTAAATTTTTAAATTATAATTATATATACAAGATATTTTGTTAATACACTTTATTTCCAAATGAAAGAGAAATACACAAAAAAAGAATAAGAAGTCAACAAACCATAAAAGGAAGAGACAGGTCCTGACTAAACAAATTTGAAAGATAGATGCGAAGGAGGCAAGAGAACCGCATGTTTCCTGCTCAGCAGCAGGCTTCTGAGCCCAGTCACAAAGCCTAATGCAGCATCAGGAAACAAAAATTAAATCTCTTGAGCCCAACTCTTGTGTCTTAACCACAAAAGTACTTTTTTCTTCTTGGAGAGACTGTGGCAGGCAGCAAATAATAACCCTGAGGAAGCAGTGGACATCAAAGCTAGTCTGGACTGGAGAGTAGAAATGGAAGTATTTTAGAAACAAGCACTGCTTTATCAGGAAAACCTTCTGAATAATTTACCAGGTCTTCCCCATCCCTACTCTTCAGATCAGTGATTTATCAGCTTTAATATTCCATCATTTTTCACCTAAAACAACTTTGCTAGCACCAGAAGAAGACAACAAACTTTTGAAGTTCTTTTTCTGCGAAGCTCATCCATAAATTAGTGTCTCACATGGAGCTCCCCTAAACCTATACCCACACTGCTTTGAGACCAGTAAAGTGGCTTCTGGCTCCTTTACTCCAGACAAATGCCAGGTCAGAAAATGCAAAATCAGGTCTCTCAAACTCACAGCACAAAGGGATCACAGCAAAAACTTTATTGGAGACCTAAAGGCAGGACCAACAGCAACTCAAGTTTGTGCATATAAACACACAATCAAAAATAAGACCAAATCACTTTTTCTATTTGTCTGTTGCTTGCACAGTCAATTCTATAACAGCAATGAAAGTGTAAAACAATGCCCTAGAGAGCAATAGGGAACTCGGGCTTTCCCCTACAAGAATTATTACGAGGCTCTGCCAGCTGCTCTCCTGAGCCCATGCACCGAGTGCTGCAGTGCCTCCAGGAGCTGAGCCATGGGGCACCACGGGCTGCTCCCTGTGCTGCCCCAGCGCCAGCAGGGCATTGTCACCTCCTGCACTGCCAGGGAACACCGACCCTGCCTGCATACCTGGGGACAGAGAGAAGCACCACAGCTGCGGGGGACAGGACAGGGAACCCCAGCTGCGTGCAGAGCTCAGGCCACACTGCCTCCCAATCCCACCCGCTCAGACCTCCACGTTGTGTCTGAGCCTTGGAACAAACTCACACGCACCAAGGAGACCTGGGCCTCACGCTGCCTCTGCCAGCTGGAACACGGGAGCTGAGCCACTCACTGGGTTCAGGAGCTCTGTGGGGTCTTGGGCTCCTTTTTTACATCTCCAAATAAAATTGCTTTGGAAATAATGGTCATTAGAGCAAACAGAATACTGCTGGAGTCAGCTTCCTTTCTCCAAGCTTGGTCACCATTGCTTTAACAGGCAGAGAATCCCCAGCCACCCCCATTTGTGATCCATCCCCAGTGTTTACATTATTCCAAGGAGCTAGAGGCCTGATTTGATTCAGGATTCCCAGCTGTGCCATCACCCACTCTGCCGTAGTCCAGCAAAATGACAGAGCACCAAGCACCCTCCTGCCTTTCTGTGGTAAGGAATACCACAGGCTGTAAATTCAGAAAATTATGTGATCACTGATTTATAATCTCAGAACAACGGGACAGCATTCAAATTCTGCTGAATGTTGTTCTAAAGAATCTGCTACTTCCATGAACAGCCTTGTTTCCCTGGGGTTCCTACCATAATTCTCCTGCTTGGAAGCTACAGATCTCTACAAGAGGAATTGACTGTCCTTCCTCACCTGCTGGGAAGCTTTGTAGTCACACAAGTATCTTTTGACTCTCTACAGAAAACATCTTTATTCTTTTCTCTCTCCTGAAATTTATTCTGCATTTGAAACAGGCTGCATGTGCATTAAAAGCTGATCAGTCTGATCTACTTTTGCCGTGGAGAACTAAACCATAGCTCATGGAGTTTGCTGTATTTGTAGGGTAGTAGTTTTTTGTTCTGCAATTCAAATATCAGACATACTCTGGTCTAAGCACTATGCCCTTAACTTGAGATTTCTTGGCTTTCCAAGCAAATTATTTTTATGGCTTCTTTAAAGTAGAGGTTTGAACTTTGTTAGTCTGCAGGGTAGATGAGGTTCCATTCAGAGTTTCATTAGCTAAAAACGTGTTAGAAGCACATTGATTAGGATGAAAACGAGGATGTGAGCTTTAGGCTGTTGTCAATTCCTTGAGCTAGCCAATGTAACTATTAAATTATCTTTTTTTTTACAAACACACAAACAGAATTTCACTTCTTTCTAAGGAGAAAACCTAAGAAAATATTGTGAATGTTTTTGAGACTATTCAAAGGACAGAATGCACTTCTCAAAACATTAACTGCTGTAAATCCATTAAGATACACAGAGAATAACTAGATGATAATGAGGAAAGTAATGAAAATAACATCATCCCACAATAAACTGAAGATCTACAATTAATTTGTGCTCTGCCCCTGCTAATAGTCATGAGAACACAGAATCCCTCTTTTCCCGGAATGCATTCAAAAAACCCCTTCATTTCAATTCTTAAGAAGAATGGGAGAAAATTCTGCCCCTAACATTTCAATTTACACACCTTTGAATTTCAACACTATGTTATGTGCCTTTCTATTTAGGGGAGGATTTGCAAAGGGAGAAAGAAATTCAGCTGATTACATTAATATATCAATAAGGGTTGCAGGATTTCAGCATTGCTGAAAAATCAGCCTTTTATGGCTCTCCAGCTGCTTCCTGATCATATAACAAACTCAATCTTCTGTTTATGGAATTACTGCCTGTTACCATGGAAATAATTATGCTGCAATAAACCCCTGCAGGATCAAATAAAGGAAGAGTGACTGAACAGAGCAAATATTAAGGGAGGAAACAGTTACTCAGATAAGACTCTGGTAATTAACAAATGTAGCAGAGATAACTGCACACAACTCCCAAAGGTAAGTGGGTTTGCATTAGGACATGGTATGTATATATGCAACATACACACAGAGGTTTGCATGTTAGAAACCAAAAAGAAGAAAAAAGAAACACAGAAAATGCCATTTAAGCAGCATCTATCCAGTATGTTCCAATAATTTTGCGGGTCCCTGGCCAAGGCATACTGCTACGCATAACAATTTTCTAATTGGCGCGTTGCGACCAGGTGATAACATTCAAAACTCTTTCCTAAAGACACTGTTTTAACTCCTTGTACAATCTAGAGGCAGCCTCCTGTCTGTCCCTTTTAATGGCTGACCCTTTCACTATAAACAACATAAAAAATAGGTAAACATCAGAGGAAAATTGAAGGTTTTAAAATCATTCCCATCGGTATCACTCATTTGAGAATTTTTCCTTCATTAAAAAACATCAAGAACATAGCACCATATTTTCTGACTCTTCATCCAAACTGAATCATGCAAAGTGCAAAAAGCTATATATAGGGCTTGGTTTCTCACACAGACCTATCACAAAGCTCCCAGGTTTTCTCTTTGAGAATAAAATAAAACCAAGTCTGCACGGCTGCTTCAGGGACTACAGGAAACTCAAAGCAGGAGCATAAGGGTTCTGGGTCACAGAATGAACAGGGAGATATGGATCATTTTGTGCACCAGACTCTCCTGATTAATGCAGAGTGGCAGGTTTGCACTGACTCCTTTTGTCAGGCACACAGGGCCACAGAAGCAGGGAGAGCTATACCTTACAGTGAGGCTTTTTAGCAGCACAGCACAGAAGTGGACTCAAAGGTTATTGAACTGCCATCAGAGCCTGGCTAAATCCACTGCTGACTTGAATACATTTAGGTTTCCTGTACCTTCCAAATCCTGCTCTGAAAACCTGGTTCCTTTGTCCTTGAATGTTTTAGTCATTTATGTTAAAAAATAGCAAAGTCAGCAAGAAAATATTGAATTAGCTTGGGCAAATCCCATTCTCCCCTTGGCTACAGTTCTGCCCTCTTTCCATATCAAGTATTCGTGAGTTTGCAGACAGTCACAACCTCATATCATTTCCAGGGCACAGTATGTGGGAGAAAGTCCAACACTGCGGTGTCCAGACAGGCAAAGGAACACAGCAATGCCCTCCCCGCCCGAGGCTCCACTAACCCAGCAGCCTCTCTCAGAGAGTGGCTGATGCCAGATGTCTCAGGGAACAGGAGCACTGAGGATTGCATGTGTGCAGGAGAAGGCCCCAGGTAGGCAGCAATATTCTGCAGCCACTTTTCTGCAAAAAAGAGAAATCAGCTGCAGGACAAGGTACAAAACCAAAAGGCACAGACTTATGGTTGATCATAGGAGGTGAGAGAAGTCCCTCTGGATTTGTTCCATCTGGTGCATACCTAGGTCATCCAGCAGTCAGAGGTCTCTTGACAGCCCCAGGTTCAGAGAACTGAGTTTAGAAGCTGCTATATAACCCTACCTCAGCACTCAGCCACACCAGGCATGGGCCCTGAGCAGCTCAGTTCTGACCCAAGGTACAGAGCACCAACAAAGCTGCAGCGTATCTCCAGCTTCTCTACGTTGGGAGTGTTGCATTAAAACTTACCCAACGACTTCAAACTAGGTGGCTCAGTCTCCTAACAAAAATTGTTCTAATGTTCTTGCTTGTGTTCTTATGTTACTTTTTCATCTGTATCTGAACTGGAAACAAAGGACAGGACTCTTCAGAATTCAAGATCGCATAAAGCCAGAAATTTCAGAAATACTGAGGTCTGATGTCTCTGCTTAGACCCATATCCAGTGGTACAAAGAAAGAGACACTGAACACTGACAGGAGCTTGTCTCCATAGGAGATAAAATCTTAGCTAAGTATTACCAGGGTCTGTAGAGATCTGAACATAAATAAGGAATACATTTCTAAGTTAAAAGTCAGAAAAAATGTCACTGCATGTCCACCCACTGGAACACATGCCCACTCACTGGCCTTCCTCTGACACTGATGTATTCTCCAACCATCCACTTGGGATATTTGAAATACTTGTTTCCAAATAGCATCATCTATTCTCTAATGATTTTCTAACATAAATGTCATTTAGATAGATAAATTATTTTCTAGCCATGCTGTGATTAGCCTACCCTATTTTCTCCTTGCTACTCTTTCTGAGGACAGGAAATAAGACTGTTTACAAATAGGTCCCATCTAAGCACCAGGAACTGCAGTTCACAATGAATAAATAGAAATAACAGCAGAAATGCTATTGAAATAACAGCAGCAGACCAGCATTATCTCCCCTCCCGTATGACAGTCCTTCAGCTACCTAATGCTCAATAGTTTTTGAGATCTCATTTTGGGAATGCTGACAGTTCTGGATATTGCATCAATGTCAAAACCCAAATTGGCAGGGTCCTCTGCTTCCTCCCAGCTCAGCTGTAGTGGCTAAAGAGCTCCTGCCTAATCACATAAATATGTTTCTTTGCAAATTGCAAAGCTGCCTGTCAGTCAACTCTCAGAAAATCCCAACGGGATCTTGAAATTTTGAGGCTTCTCTCTGTGATTTTAGCACAGTAGAAACAAGCAAACTGTTAGAATGAAGATGTGTTCCTGAAACATCTGCCCAGGAGCCATTTGTAGGTAAACTAAAGATGGACCTCCTAGAATTCAGCTCACCTGTGATGCTAGTCCAGCACCAGCCAGCAGTCAGTATTTAATTAAAGCTACAAAAGTTTTCCTTTACCTTGAATAAGCTCACTAAATGCTGTCATTTTGGCAGGACCCACATGATCCCCAAATTCTACTAATAATTTTAGGGAAGGCACAAGTAGCAAAAAAATTTGGGGGCAATTTATTCAATAACTTCTAAAGGAAATACTTCATTCTGAAGTGATGTTATAAATTGCTTCCCTTTAGACATCAATCTGTGTTTTTTAAATGGCGAAGAAATTAAAACTGTTGAATAATCTGAACACATTTCATTCACCCCCAAAGTGAAATAATTCCTTCAACATTGACTCATTATGATACTAATTTCAATTTTAACATTTTCTCAAGACACATGGAACCAAACAATTCAAATACAGAAGCAGGCACCATTTAGCATATACTGCAGGTGACTAATATTATTTTCTTCAGAAATTAAGAATAAGACTACACAGATGGGCACACTATTTGGCTTTCTAAACCCTCTCAACAACTTACATCTTACTTCATGGTTTGGACTTGTTTCCTAAACAGCAAACTTCATAGTACAGAATAAGACATTTATGGACAACCTGCACTCAGTGGCACTGCTTTAAAAATCAATGCAAATTCGGGGCCTTTGGTAGTTAGTTTCCAAACAATTAAAAAATGATCATGTTAATGAGCATTCCCTAAGTCTGTTGATGATTTTACCTCTAGCACAAGGTCTTTCTGACCTGCATATGACAATCTTTTTGCCCCCAGCTCTGCACTTGTGGTTTCCATAGGATAACACAGTTAAAACACAAGAACACTTCATCCTGAAGTCCACCACAGGAAACCAAAACTGAACTCACAATTACTGCGTTGTTTTGAAAACTCCAAGCCTTTTGCTGTGCTGCTGGGTGCACGCATCCCACTGGAGCTAAGCGCTTGAATGCATGGGGAATTGCAGCAGCTGGGGTATAGAACTCCAGATCAAGCAGAAGGCACTTTTCAGAGCACTTTGATTTAGAGAAGTGTCCGTTGTCATTAATTGCCTTTGTTCAATCTCGCTGTATCCCATCCCAAACAGGTGGGGAGAAAAGTCTTCATATGTGGCTATTCAAACTTTGAGGAAAACAGAAGGATTTGAAAAGCACTACTATAAAGATGATTCCACTTAAATGAGTATAAAATTATTTTATGCAAACATTATGTTGCATTCACAAACAACATCCACAGTTTTCCTGTCAACTATAAACGTTCAGAAACTCAGCATTAGAGACACTGAAGTCTCACATCTATTCTACTCTTTCAGGCTACAAAGATAGCTATAAACTCAGAGTAACTCCTGGCCCCAAGAAAGTAGCCCAAACATAAAATGTGTCATGCAGCAGAGTCAAAAACAGCACCCGCAGATGAAAAAACCTCAAATCCCTCAGTTTCAAGGGAATAAAGAACATGTAATAGTGGTAGCTTTGCATTTCTTGGTAGCCATTAATTTAAAACCACTCTGTTTTCTACACTGTGTAGCAGGGGAAGGAGGTCTGGAAATTCACTTAAGGGAAACTAAAAATTAAGCCACTTCAAGATCCAAAAAATGATGATGCCAATTGTCTTCTAGCAAAAAAAAAAAAAGAAGATAAAAAATATTATTGGTGTCCACTCTGACCCCTTGAGTCTATAGGCAGGACTATTGCACAGTAATTACTATTTCATATCCACAATTTGTGGTTAGCTTTTTTCTCTTTTCTGTTTCAAACAAGCAACCATCTTCATTGAGACCATTTAACATCACATTGTGGAACTGTGCAATAGGAATCAGTTACAAGTATCTGTACAGTTAATGACCAGCTCGCCTGAAAGAAGTTATATTTTCTAACTCTGGTGCAAGTCAGTTCATGAAAGTAAAGAAATACGCCTGACTTGCAAATCTGATTCCAATAGTTCTTAACTACAGTTCTGAAGAAAGTAGAAATCTCCAAACAGTGGGCAAAAGTCAAACCTAGGCAATACCTTTAATTGGCAATTTAAGAAGGTAAAATGGAAATGGGTTTTTGGGAAATTTAACTCAATGCGTATTTGTGGCTACCTTTGTCACAGCAAATACAATCTATAGGGTACTCTGCTGCTCTCCTTTCTCCTATTCCTTATAAATCAGAAAATTAATTACCCAAAAAATGGTTTCCTGTACTAGGAAGTTGAACAGGTTTAATGTATAATTTATATATGGAAATGTAGGTGTCAACACTGTGACAATTCATCAGATAAATATTTTGCAGTTAGAGTTTTCTGTATCTATCTCCTTCAAAAAATGAGCATGATACAGATTATGTCAATGATATGATGCTGTTTTGGTATGTGGAGCTGAACTGCATTTTTAATTTTTTCTCAGCTACAAATCAATCAAAATGAACAAGGCTTTTCTGTTGTAGGAGAGAAGCTGATCTGATGCCATCCCTCTCAAAGGGCCATTCACAGTGAGAGCACTAACCTGAAAAAAATAAAATTAAACAGAATGAGGTTTTCCAACAACCACTTTGCCATCTGTGAGGGGACATTTTAGACTCCTACCACGCCTGACTAGGATGTTCTGGACATTCCCCCCTCATTTTAAGGCTACCACTGTAACTTAGTCCAATCACTTCACACAGGTCTGTGCTTCAAGTGAATCTTGGAAAATAGTTTTGTTTTGAAGCACATTTCTAATAATAGTCTTTGAATTGATAACTGTGTAAGGTTCAGAAGCTCTAGATATTTCAAGTGTGACAACTGAATCCAACAGTGTCCCTGTATTGGGGTGTTCCTACCATGGGCGTGTTCAAATAAGCAACACTTGAAATGCTGATTGCAGTCCCATAAACATTAAAGAGCTTTCTCAAAATCAGCTACCAAAACTTATTAGAAATTTTGAATATACAAGCTTTAATAGGTTTAAAGATAGGCTAAGATTTTTGGCAGGGAAATGACTGCTTGATGTATCTCTGTGGCATCTCCTTGTTGAGTGAGGAATCACTGTAGTTACATTTCCAAGATGAAAATGTTTTCTATCTTACACCAGCCTATGAGCTTCAGCTTAGGAATGGGGGAAAGAGCTGGAAAGCCACTTACTCTGAGAAAAGAGAAGGAATTAAGTATCTCTGTTTATTTGAAACCACTTGGACCTGAGGCCCATCAGTTGGAAAAGATATTTGGACAAGTTATTTTCTGATGTTTCTTCCATCATTCTCATAATCACTTTTCAAGTCAACACACACATTCAGCATTTCATAGCAGCCTCTGGGAGGAGCTCCATATTTTAACTACATATTGCATGCAAACACATTTCTGGTTTCTTCTCTTTGGTTTTGGTTGTTGGCTTGCCACACTGTTATCCTATTCCCTAAACATAATCTCTTAATCTCTTGGAGACTATTTTCTCTTGGAGACTATTTACTAATACAGTTGGAAATTTAGTCTCATACGGTACAGCTGTTTTGGTATTACATTTATTCACACAGAGCCATTCATAACAAGCTCAAATTCATAAAATTATGTTCACTCCAGCCAGATGGAAATATTTCCTGCTAAGTCAAGAAACTGCAACAGCACAGGCTTTTGTCTGACCTACAGTGAGGGATGAGGATGGCAGGTGAAAAAAAAAAACAAAACAAAAAGCCTTAGGAGTAGAGAAGAAACTTGGTCATGATAGATCTGTTACCACTGGCAGAGCATCAGCAGTGACTCCTGACTGAAACAGGCACTTCAAAATAATTCCCCTTACTCCATCACTAAGATACTCCCAAAAGAAAAGACCAGCCTGCAGATATAAGGAGCAGGGACATGGTGCCTTTGCTGTCCCAGAATGTCATTTTGCCCATGGGGACAGCTAGCACTCATCCTTGCAATCACTTCCAGCTGCCTGCTGCACCACAGCCAGTTGCAAGCCCACCATCCCCAGCTCTGAAGTATAGAAGGAGGTCACAGATCTTACTCTGGTTGCGCCTTGCTGTCTTTCTCAGCACAGCCTCCTCCATTCGGGCTTTTTCTTCCCTTTCCCTCCAGCGCCTCAGCTGCTCTTCTCTCATCTTGTAGAACAAGATCTGCTTTTGCTCTTCGTTCAGCTCTGCCAGGAGCTCAGGGTCAATATACATATCACGCAAAATTTGCTGCAGCATGATGACTCAAAAAAAAAAAAAAAAATAAACAAGATAAGGAAAAACAAAAAAGAGAGAGAGAAACCTGCTTCCAATTATACCCGTTACAGTGACAAAACCCCACTGATGGCACTCCAGAAAGCAAACTCTAGCAAAGTAGCTCTCCCACACCTGCCTGCCCAGGAGAGGTTTGATTCCTGCTCTGGCCCTTTTTGGGCAGGCATATTCTGCTCCTTGCCTTGGCACGGACAGAGTTCTTTGCTTATCTCATCCTCCAAAGGTAGGGACAGGTATCATCTGAATGTAAGAAAAATGAACAGAACAGACCAGGGAAGAAAACAAAGTGAAAAGGCTGGGAGAAAAAAGTAAAAGTCACTTCGGTGCTCCTGACTGCAAGGCAGTAAAAATAAGGGATTCTTGACTGAACCCAGCAGCTTTGCTCCCTTGAGCAGAAGGAAATCCAGCAGAGATAGTCTCAGAGTTTCAGGTCAAGCAGTTCTCTTCAGCAGCAATACACTCCCAAGGGCGTGAGCGTTGCCCAGGGGTTTAAAGTGATGTCATGGTTAAAGGTATCACCTACACCAACAATATCCATGTCACTTTGGGAACTGATCTCTCCTGATAAGAGAGGAGTTTGCATATTATTTCCCAGTCTAGCCTGTTAACCAGTCTCAACAGAGTAAGGCATGTTAGAGGCCATAGTTACCTGGTGTTGACAAATACTGTCATGCAGGAAATTGACTAAAATGCTTCTAAAATTAAAAGCAGATGCTACAAAAGCCACAAGAATCTTGTTATCACTTTATAAATAAATTATATGAATTAACCAAGACTAAGTTCTCAGCAATTCACACGGACTATGGAAGCCCTGATGTGAATTCATTTTCCACTTGGTGACTGGAGAAAGTGACAATGCTGCTCTTCCAGGAGATTATAGCTCTTTACTGTGTAACTGTTTTATCAAAAATCAGTAAAAATAATATTTCAGCACTAGGGCCAAAAGCCAATTATGTAAAAATCCCCAACCAAAGCCCAACATGCTAAAAAGCAAACCCTCTGGGTTTGGGAGCCCGTTTTCACTGGGCAGGGGCTCAGCTCCTCTGGGGAGGGATGACACACTGTGGGAGGGGGGCACTAAGAGGCATAACAAAACACAGATCACATCGGCAGGCTGAGCCACATCCCACTGCTTGATTTTTACGCAAGAAGGAAGAGAAAGAGCAGCCCTGTGTTTCCTCACAAGAAATCTGCTTTATAGATAAGGAAGTGTCAAAGTCTTATATGAATGATTTCCATGACCTCGTATTCAAAAACCTAGCTCATATAAACCAAAATTCCAGCTCATATAAACCAAACATGATGCCAAAGATGCTGGAATGATGCCTTCAGCTGAAACAGGATTTCAGAATGCATCATGTAGGGGCTGTAATGAGTGTAGTCCACATGCAACTCAGCAATTCAGGATCACTCTTATGTATAGATATTGTCTCCTCAAACAAAATGCCTTTATTATTACTATTATTTTTTAAGAAATAGAACTTGGCAAGAGAAAACCTAGAGTAAGAAAGATTTTGTTATGCTTCTCTATTTTACTTAGTCAGGTATAGAAAGGGGAGACCCTGAGGGGGTTGGCTTTTGTTGCTCTACTCCTATTCAATTATATTAGAGCTGAGACTCCACATTTTGGCACTAATTGAAAAAGACTCACCTTTGCAAAGGCTTTGGGGCAGGCAGTTTCACTGGTTTACTCATTTGTCATCACTCTTATTTTATTTTGCTTGACTTCACAGACCAGAAATTAAATCCTGATCAGAAGTTATCACAGCGCAAAGAACAAACTCCTCATCATGGATTATGTGTATTTGAGCATGATAAGTAGCACCATTTCTGAACAGCATTCAGCTGCAGAAGTAGCTCAGGTGGAGACACAAGACAGAATGCAAACAAATATTCAGGCAACTGCTTATAATGTTCAATGAGTAACCACACAAGAAAAACAGCAAGAGTCAAGAGATGAAATGACACTTTACAAACGACCCATTGCCTGAAGATTATTCACCAAAAATATTTGAGGATGGTAGTCAAATGGAATCGATCTGTGTCAGAAATAGTTTTTTTGTTTAACAAAATAAAAATTCACATGTGGAAGTGTTATCATCTAATCAACTCCCTTGTCATAGATTTTCTTTGGGTTGCGGCAATCCCAAAATAAAAACACTGGAAATACAAAGGAAGATAAAGAAACATCCTGTCCATCGTAAGCCAATATCCAACAGAAGTAGAAACAAACATCATAAATTTTGCCATTAATTTTTAACCTATTAGACTCTGATTCTCATTGCAATTCATGTTTCCACAAATATTCCAAATACGTGGATAGGATTATCACAAAGAAATTATCATGATCTCTCCTGATTGCTCAGAAAATTAAGTAAATCTATGAGGTCCAAAACAACCGTGAAGAAACGCCAAACCTACTATAACAGCTCCTGCTGTTTCTAGGGTTAGCTCACACTTTGTAAAGTGATGAGCTTTACAACTCCAAGCAACATAGAGTCAGAAAACTGAGCGATAGGAAATAACTCAGGCAAACAAAAAATAAAACTTTTATTGCAAAATAGTTATTCTCTCTCTTCCTTTCCCAGGCCTCATTAATATATGGATAAGTTAATGACTCAGAAGAGCAGGGAAGTTTCTGGTAAGTATGCCTGCTTCCTGACTGTGGCCATCCATCATCTTTCCAGCCTTCCTGGGAAGCTTTTGAATAGTTTAGAAGGACAATGAACTCTCCACTGCTTTTCCACCTTGGTTACGCTAGTTCAACAGTCCAAGCTAAGCTAAAATCATTACAGAAACATTACAACTCAGCAGCCCATACACAAAATAAAAGCGACTATTAATGGAATTATTTGTTGCCAGTCATTACCTTACAATAATTGCCGCACAACTTGATGCTCAAATTAGTAGCAGTCTCTGCAAGGAGCCCAGAGCCATTTAAAATTTAAACTTGGAGGTTCCTTTAATCTTAAATGGCATGTTCTGGGACTAGACACACACTGCTCCGCCTCTGGTGTAGCATCTTTCTGGCTGAGCACTCCTCGACACTGCCACCAGAATCCATCTGCTGGGGAAGGGGAGGGAGAGAGAGGAAAAGGTACAGAAAAAAAAACCCATTTCGTTTCATTTTTTAAGAAAGGGGAAGTCCTTTATTGGCCAAGGGCTGCAAATCTCTTTATCCATTTTCCTCTGAGCATGTGTATCTTCCATTCCCTGAACTGAACAGCTCACTGGCAATGCTGATTATTGCTGAGCCAGAACAGTATTTGCATTTTATGACACAGCCATAAAATCTACTTTAGCCATGTAATTTACATAAAAATATTGTGCTATAACCTACACATTACAGGGTAAGAGAGGGCTGTAATGCATCTCTCTCCTTAAAGAAAGGGATATGATTAAGGAAAAAAAACACTGTAAAAAAATGTGGCAATCATGTTTTCCGGACTGTGAAGTCCGTGGTCTTAATCAATTTCTTGTGGTTTGTGTCTTTATATTTTTCATTTTTTAAGAGGAAGCAGCATGAAGTAATTCTTAATTTTTCAAGTCCTGCTGTGTCAGCATCAAATGGAGAACAGTAGAACATGGAACTGTGTGGTGCAGGAGGGGGCTGACCATGTAAAAGGGGAAAGGTAAAATTAACATTTGGTCGAGGTCTCCGAAATCCTACAACTCTGTCGCTACGAAAGCAAACGTGCTTTGGCACTCCCAATGAACTAACCTTATGTCAGATTTGCAAGTTGCTGTTAATTAAAAGGTAGAAAAAACCCAAACCAACTGAGAACCCTTCCTTCCCCACCTCCTCTTTCACAGATGGGTTCAACAAAACCTGCCCGGTTTCACTCCATTTCCATAGTCAAGTCTGTGGCTCCCTCTAAGGGCTGAAATGAGTTTCTCAGCAGCACAGTCTGCAGCTAGGTCAGAATGATTGTTTCCCTGAAGCTGCTATTCCATTACAAAGTACCACATAAAGCAAAAATGAGGGTATGTTTTTCCAGACCTTCCTTTTCCATAAAGCTCTAGCAGCAGTAAATCAGACTGCAGCATGTTTTGGAACATAGGTAGGCTTTGCATGCTCATCATCTTCTCTGTACTCGTTCAAGATTGCTATTTCTACAAGGCACTGTGTTAACTACAAAGAGAAGGAAAATTTTAAAAAAATGAGATATGTATATCAAAATAAGAATTAAATAGATTAAAACCTCATGTTGATGAAATGAAATGCAGCAAGAGAGCTACAAACCAATCCATGAGAAAATATGTCTTATACTGTCAGTCTTACGGCTGCAAGTGAAATGATGCTAACTGGGGATTTTAATGGTGCAATGAAGATTTACAGTGGCAGGAGTCTCATCAGATGGATGGGTTTTGTTTGGTTTTATTTTAATTCAAATCCATTATTCCTCAGTTCCACACAGAAATCAGACAATCACAAACACAGAGAGCACTGACAGTAGGGAAAGCAAAGGGATGGGAACTAACCCAGGGAAATCAGTATTTGCAGTCCAGGGCCGCAGAGAGTAGGGCCATCTGTCATTACTCCAGTCTCCCAAGGTTAGCTCTGCACTCTGCAACACTGCCCTTCAGAAGAAGTCCCCTCAGTGATTATTCTTGCCTGGCACTGTGGCAATCCTGCCCAGAAAGATTACTTTAGGTCTATCCTTTTGTGTTCTGTGCCACAGCTGTCATACACACAATTACACTGGAGCCTGTGACGCCTTCAAGGTTCAGCACAATTTATTAGAGATTTGGGGAGCTGAGTGGAAAGGGCAGCCCTTAGATTTTTCTTCGAGTTGATAATAGGTATTCCAAATTCTGACCTGCGTTACAAAGGTCTGAGATGTATGTAGAACAATAAATACTTGATGTTCATTGCTACTAATACACTTACAATAGCAAGACAACAAAGAGCTGGCAAGTCCCATCATAATTTTTCAAATGGAGAATAAAGCATCCACTATTAAAATAATTCAGAGGGAAAGCAAGTAAAGTAAACCAAACAGAAAAAAAAAGCCAAGGTTCCTTGACAGAGTTCATCTGGGAAAACATGGTAAAAAGGCTACAATTAGTGTTCCCTAAGCCAGGCACTGAAAAGAGAAGGGCAAAAGATGATGACAGAACACTCCCATACACTGCAGTTAACTAGAACAGAGTTCTTGGTACTTCACCCTGGGACTGCGCTGTCTAATTCAATTGGTGTATATCTCATTTGCAAAACAGTAATCAAGCTCTTCAGGCTAGGCCCTCAGCTACAAATGGGGTGTACTTGGTTGGCAGGCAGCAGCCTCTGCTTAGGAAGCAATTACAGCTCACTAAATGTCTGTAGGGATCTAACCTTATCAGATTAAAAGGCACACTGGTAACAGCCTCCAAGGACCTTCCTCGTTCAAAAAGATACACAGAATACACTGCCTCCTGCTCTCCTATTTACACTTCCTTGATCACATCAGGATCTTGTATTGCACTACACAAAACACAGCCTGTGCTAACACTGCAGGCCAGCTTTGCGCTGAGCAAGTACAAAATACGTCAGTCCATTTGTTTCTCAGCAGAAGTCTCCAGTGGAGACTGAAGGAGGCCATCCATGACCCTTCAAAGCAGAAATGGTTGCCTTTCAACTCTGAAGTGATAGGCTTTTCTTAAGGTTCCATACACCTTTTCTTTTTATTGATTTACCTCTATCTGATCTTTATAATGATCTGTTAACCAAGGAGGAAGTTCTAAGTGCAGACAGCTGCCTAAAGAGTATTGCTGTGGTCTGCTCTTCCTTTCCCTGCCCCTCAGCACACACCTTTCCAGACCCAGCTGTCTGCATAACAACAGGACACTTATCTTCAAGCAGGAATTCAGTATATTCCTACATATGAATTACTTGCTTTGTGTATCAGCAAAGCCCAAAGAGACCTTTGAATTCCATGACCTAATTGCTACATGAAATTATTCCAGCACTTGGTATGTTTTCAGTGAAGTTCATTACAATAAGCTACCCAAGAGATATGCTCTACATTATGCGAGTTTCTTCTCTCAGATATATATTAACTTATGAAAATGCTCAGTAAGTTCACTTTTTTCCATCTCACTGTAAGTGCATCAGAACATATAATGTAAGAGCTAATTTTCTTTAATATACTCCCTGGTACCATTCAGCTGCATTATACATAATGCAGCAGTTGTAGCATATCAAGTTCACATCATATCAGACACTGCATTATGGCAGCTGAATTGATTACTTGTGTAATTGAAGGGCACCCATAGGAAAATTTTTAATCACTTAAGTGATTCATCAGCTTTATATACAAAATGTCTTGCTTTAGTGGCACCATGCAAGTGACTGACTTTCAGGCTATGGCCATTTTTGCCCACTTAAGCCACTTCTTATTCTTGCCATCTTTCCTGGCAGTACAATCCCACAGATTTACAAAAGGCAGAGCGTAAACTGAATGTTGACTATAAAGGATTTCTTTTGACTATCAGACCCCTGTTTGCAAGACAATCAAAATCCATCTCGACAAAAGTGGTTTTGTTTCCAGTGGGAGTTTTTGTGGGTCTGTTTTTTTCTGTTGTTCTTTTTTAATTTTAATATTTCACTCACCACAAGAAGCCAGCCTTTTCTTTGTTTTCAAGGGTCAGACAGAAAAATCCACAAGCACTTTTGGTATCATATTGTTCTTTCATTTTCAGCTCCACTTGCTGCCTACCTACTAAGCTAGCAATACCTCTGCTGCAAAAAAAGTGCCTAACTTTCTGCTGTAGATCATATTCAGCATTTTCCATGTCTTGACACTGAGGTGCTGTTCAAATTTTAAAAAGCACTACCTAAAGGATTTTGAAAATCCTTCCCTTTTACTTGAAGTCTTATTAAGACCACTTATTATTTCCACTGCTGTCACATACCATGGAACAAAGAACAGCTCAGGACATTCCTGAACTTACTTGATTTTTATTTTTTTTAAACTCTAATCATCTTCACAGTTTCAAACCACAAAACCTGGATTAAGCTCACTGGCTCATTTTCACAATACAAGCCTGAGCAGCTTTGGTATTCATGTCTGTGCTCCATTCACCTGACAGAAAATACCTTCTTCAAAGCTATTTGCAATACTATGACAGATTCAAGTTTCACAATAGGGATGTGCCCCTATCAATCCCTCATGGCAGACTTATGAAGTAAGAGCTCTATTTCATTCTCTCTGCTCGTGTCCTATCCTCAGCCATGAGAGTCATCTCCTCGTTCTTTTCCAACAGTCCCATGCACTACATTTCTCCAGGCTTTTATTTTCTCCCAAGTTTCTTCTTTTTACACTTCTACTGTTGCTTGCCTCACTAAGCCTCTGCCCACTGTCAGCAGCTCCTGCCTGGGGATGACCAGCTCAAGCTATTTCATCCCTACTCCTCTCATTGCAACAGAGGACTGCAGTGTTTTTTTGGCATCCCAACTTTCCCCTCTCCCAACAGGAAGATGAGCCCCTCTACATTCCCCATGACCCAAATATGCAGAGGCAATAATCTCCATTATATTAAATATATTATAGAGTATGACCACAAAATGACTAAATACTCAGAACTGATTGAAGAATTGCTTCCTAACTGACACTGAACTATACAAGCTAGTTCATGCAAAGAGATGTTACATAAACTAAGCAAATATTCTAGCCACTCCCATGTAACAACCTGGATCAGGTTATGGCTACCGCTCCAGGTGTTCCTCTCCTTTTAGTAAATCATCTGAAGCCACCTCCATGCCCTCAGTTTAAAAAAAAATAGTATTATTTCTAATTGCCAGACAAGCATCATTTTCATGCGTTCATGTAAGTACCTCCCTATTTTACCACGGTGCAATGAGTGAGCTGCCCAGGGGGGCAGGTGATGTACCACCACACTGTGTTGTGTTTTTCTGCTCTCTCACTGCCACCCACACGGATCGTCAGCAGTGGGGATCTCTTCCATTCCATGCAAAGCATTGGAAGACAGAAACTGGTGCCAGGTGCCCTCAGAAATCTGGAGTAGGGTTCAGATTCAGCCCCCAAAGTATGCTCCAGCCACAGGAGTAGTCATACCTGTAATGGTTAGAGTCTCCAGCTGAAAGCCACTCACAAGTGGCTGCAGCTGCCCATAGGTCCATTCCTATCACAGCTGGAATAACTTTCAAGTTTGGTAGCACATCACTGATTCAGCTCCTGTCATATTTTCAGGATTCTGATGTCTCATACCAAGATTTACTCAGCACACCACTCCAGCCTTGCTGACAGGCCCTGTCTTCTCCTCCACAGAGCACTTGCCCCAGCTGCACAACCTAATAGCTCCAAACTCTGCTCCACTCATTCCACCACACACTGCAGAGAGCCTTGAGTACTGCTCTGCTCCAGACTACAGAGCAGCTCACTGTTCCTCATCCTCAGCCTTCCCTCAGTCCTCTCCTCACATCCCCAAAGCCCAGGCTGCCACACAATCCCACAGCCACTGTCTGTGCAGCCTGTGGCCCAGCTCTCCGTGCTAGTCACAGATCTTCCAGAGAACTTGGGCTGATGTGCCCTGGAGTGTGCTGCTGCCTCCCTGCTACACCTGCAAGTAGGAAAGATCATTTATTCCTCATGAGAGCAAGCAAGTGGGGCAGCTTCTGAAAGTAAAAGTGAGGCTCAGGGAATTCATCTCACATCCATCATAAACTGTGATTCCAAGTGTGAACAATAGGAAGACCTGGTCCCCCATATTTGACTGGTAAAATGTAACTAATTTAGTAGAGGTGTGAGTTTTTACACTAATACTCTCAGGAGTTCCAACTCACTCATCAGTAGGTTACATCTTATGGATACAAGCAGTTCCTTGACTAAATTATACTGATAATCATCAGTCTATCAGTCTCTTAGGGAAAAGAGTCATACACTGACATGAAACAGGTTAGTGAGAACTTCTTAATTTTTCACTACTGGCACCACAAATGGTTCTTTGCAAACCAAATTAACCATCAGTTCTGGCCCCTAGAGTACTCCAGTGACCCTCATGAAGCCACCCATTTTCTCCTACGAAATTCAGAAAGGTCACAGATCTGTTATGTTTAGCCTTTAGAACAAATGCTACAGGGATAACTGGGTGAAGGTATAATGGCCTGATAATCAGAATGACCCAATAGTCCCTGCTGGATTATTTACTATGAATCTATAAACTCACTCAAGAGTGAGACAGATTGCTCCTAATGGAGCTGTCATCAAGCAGATCAAAGAAGTCAGCACTGAAAAAGTATAAATGCCAGAACACACTGGAGCAATGCTGGACTTGTATCGAAAATTTTATTTTTAGTCTTTTACTTATTCGTTTAAAGTAATAATCCTTATAAGCATATTTATTATGGAAAAGAAAACAAGAGAGTTTTCTATCCCTCTCTAAATTTTATTGGAATTACCTGCGGATATGTCAGCAGCAGAGACGCTACTTTGTTGGCCCAGCTGTTAAAGAAAACATAGACTGAAGCAAGCATTGAACTTTATGCTGTGTAGTCAACTTTAGTAAAATCAATGGGATTAGCTAGACTGTGCAATATTAAAGAGCTTTGTAGGTCACTGAAGAAATGGGATCAGACATTGCATTTTCCCTGAAAAAGCACAATAACTATCAGGGACTATTAAGTGATATGTGTGGGAATAGGGTAATACAGGCCAAATTCTTATACCAGAAATAACCCTTTGGAAGCCACAGGGAAGTTCACAAAACCAAGCAAACATTCAGCAGAAAGGCCAAAAAGCTGCAAAGACTCTCTAGAAGAGGGGGATTGTTAGGAGAAAAGATACACCCATGCAGGCCCCTTTGTGCCAAGAAAAGGTAGGTAACAGCACTGGGGCAACCTTGAGGCTTCTCTGGGCTGCACAGGAACTGCCCCAGCTCCACACCAGGCCCTTCCCACAGACCCCAAAGTTATGCAAAGAGTTGGGCTCAGCTAAACAGAACTCTGGTCCTGGAGATTGTATTTTACTGCATTTTCTCCCTTTCTATTTAGCCTCTCTTCCTATGATTCTGTAGAAATAATGCTGCATTAAAACCTATTTTCTGTAAATAAAAGCCACTGTAGAGAAAGATGGTCAATATTTGCATTCTTTAGGAGGGATATTGCAGGCATTCAGTACGTAGAACAGGGACTAAATGCCTAGGAAAAAAAACAAGCTGCAGGAGGATGCAGATGGTTGATACAGGAAGTCAGTTTAAGGTCACAGCTGAATTTAAGATCAGAGCTGAATTTAAAACAGGAGAAATGAAAACCATTACAAACTAAAAATAAAATAAACAGACTACACTGTTTCAATAAAGAAAGAGCCCATATTTTAACTACTAATATTTCGTTGTAATCTAGAACTTCAGTCAGAAACTATGCTGGACAGGTAGAAGCTGTGAAATTGTAACCAAGTCCAGATTCTCATGATGTTTGCCCCCCAGAAATTCATGAGCTTCTGGACTTGCTATGATTTACTTTTCATTATGAACAAATTCCCCTTTTTTTAATTCAGTAGTAAGCTGAACACAAAGGTGGGTCCCTGCTACCGGCATATTCCTCTATCTTGCAGCTTTTGTATATCAACAGAATAGTTTTGTTCCACTAATGATATGTGACCTCCTAGCGAGCAAAGATATTTTGTGATTTTTTTCTAAATATTCAACAAAAAAATCATATGCGAGGATAAGTCTCTGTATTTATACACTCTATCACTTCATACGCAAGGATCGTAAAAGATCATATATGCAACTCCACTCAAAAGGACAACCCTACTTTCCTAACTTTTTATGTCTGATTATATATTGTCATTGCCAATGTGGAATGAGATGAAGAAAATCCATAACAATCTCAGAAGAACACATTCAGTTCTGAACATCGTAAATACTTGCACATATATTTCCCTTGCCATTTCTCTTTTTAAGTTCATGTGTATCAGCAACAAGTCTTTTTTGTGGATTTTACAGGCTCTTCTATGCCCTGCAAAGACAGAAGTTCAGGTAGTTTCAATAATTTCTGGTTTTCTTAGGAAAAAAAAGGAAGCCATTTTTTTACCTTCCGAGCAATTTTATAATGTCATAAGCAAAAGTGCACAAATCCTTTTCTCTGAACAAAGAAGGAGCTGGATTGCTTTGCTGCTCTTCCCCACTCAAATGATGGAGAAGAGTATTTCATCTCAGGAATCTGCCACAAGGAAGAAGCATGGTTGGGTTCTTCGTATCTTCTAGAGTCCCTCCAAAGGTCAGCTGGAAAAATCTTCCAATACCCCTAAGTGAGAACTCCAGTCATTTTCTATACAGCTGAGCTGTAGGACCTACCTGCTTCTTTCTCTTGATATTACAGTTTTCACTGCCTCAGGAGAAAGAGAGCTGGAAATAGAGCACTGCAAGTCAGAATTCCTTCACTGGGCTGTGAATCTGTCTCTTGAGCCTCAGCTTGTGCAACTAAGGGAGAACCGGCCTAAAAAAACCTCCAGCTATTAATGAAAACTATCAGAAGCAAGCCCTCAAATACTCAGATGGCCTTAGAAAGATTTGACACCAAGAATTATTCTCAGCAGTGAAGTTCCTCTGATCTCCATTACAAACTGAAAAAGAACAGCAGGATTTATATAACAATAGGTAATTAAAAAGTGGCATAGAAGATATTAAATATTTCACTCATGTTAGTTCTTACAGTCTGGTTTGAATTCTGCAGTCAAATACATGGGTTCCCTGAGCCTGACAGAGATAAAGCACAAATAACTGAATCTAATACTTGCTTCTAAGCCTTTTCCCTGAGCAACAAATGTACTAATTGCAGAAAGAAGGAGCTAGCTTTCCTTTTGTACTCCACATGTTGTCATACATGGATGGAAATAATTAGCATTTATCAGAAGGGTTTTGGCTCAAAAACTTCAGTGAAAACCTAAGTATTTTGGAGACATATCAACAAACATTTCATTAAGAAAGGCTGGTTGGGGTAGGTCTATCTATGCCAGTGAGACATTCTCATTGCTCTGGCCCTAATACTAAAATCTTGAATGTACCTGAACAAATTCCCTCTAAACCTGCTCTCGGCACACAGTAGGCAGAACAGAGGTGTGTGCATTGTAGCCCATTCCCAAACCAGCATTATGAGCCTAGCTGGGTATCTCTGCAGCCTTCTAATTGAAATATCAAGGTTTCAGTTCCAGAGACGACACCCCAGTACAGCTGTGGTTGTGGAAGCATAAAAATGAAGCTGAAATCTTCCAGTGTAGAAGAAAATGAAATGTCAAAACTTCAAAAAACTTTTCTGAAGCCAAGTTTCTGTTGTGTAGCCAGCCTCTACTGTGACACATTATGAAGCAAATTATCTTTTTTACTGAACCAGACTGGAAGAATGAAAAATCTATAGCTAATTTAAAATCTGCCTACTGCACACAATATCTAAAATATTTTCCAAATGCGTAGTGGCAGAACAGTTCTCCTAAACAAGGGATTTGCTCAGTTGCTCTCCAGATCATCATTGATACTCCCTTAACCATTGCTTAGTCTCTAAAAAAGTTCATTAATTTTCTTTCAGGAAGTATCTTACCAAGGTCCTGAGGAAAAAAAAAAAGGATTTGAAAGTAAGTTACATGAAAGGACATGACATCTCCCCACCTCAACAAAACTAGAATATCTATAGAAAAGTTACTATCCCTTCTGTCTCTTTTTTTCCCCCTTTCTTTTTTCACATGAATGAACTCTTAGAGTTAACCTCTGACAGCCTAGCACTTCCATTATGCTAAACATTACAGAGGAACAAGGAATGGAAACCTGGTCTGTACTCATGATTATAAAGAGTTCCCAGGTAAAAGAGGGTTGCAATGGTTTGTAGTGATACTGTCCTTAGGTCACACAGATCCCCAGCTCCTGTCCCACAGAGCAGAGCTCAGGAATATGCACTGAGATTGTTTACGCTTTACTGCCTTAATGCAATTCACAGATTTGCAATTCTCTAAGGACTCACTACCTAATTACTAAGGCCTCAGTACTCCAGGGAGAAAGGGAAGAATTAACCCTGCTTTAACCCCTTGAATGAAAACTTGCAAGGAACTTAATCTTCACACACAGCAGTTCAGACACAGCTGCATCTGTGCAAGTCTGTGCCACGGCCTTTCAAGCAGCCTGAGGACTTCCAAGGGCAGCAGCACCTGCACAAACCCACCAGACTGCCACAAACACACAGCAGCCACAGCCTGCATCACGATAAAGGGGTGTTGGTCCACTAGGACTGAAGTGCAAGACTGGCAAAGTTCAAGTGAAACTCAAGAGTGTGAATGACCTTCTGGACTGAGCTCCCAGAAGCCATTTGTCACAAAAGCACTCCTTAAAATGCTGCAGAAGTGAAGGAGAGTAAATCCAAATCCATTGTGCACAGAGGTCTTACTCCTTTGCATGAAGTGGTTTGGTCATTTTCCTGGGACTGATGGTGCTTATGCCTTAGGGCTAACCTGAACTTCTTCTGTGACACTGTTCCAGCACCAAACAAGCTTAAGAATAGTGTTTTGAAAACCCTGAGAAACATTACCATGTGGGACTCATAAAAGTGACTCACACAAAGTAGAAACCAGAGCATTGCAGCACTACCAACAACTTGCATCTTCACATGCAAGCTTCCAGACTAAAGTTAAATTCTGCCACGGTCACAAACTATCGTATCTATTCCTGTCAGTCATTTCTTTGCTTTCCAGAAGCATCTCTTAGCAATGAGGACTGAAATGACTGATATTTTCCACTTTTCCCTTTTCTCAGAAAGGCTTGTTTCTTTCTGGCTCCTAAAATCACTTCCATTCCAAAGTCATTCCAGAGACTTCAATTCCATCAAGTCTCTGTCCATCACAGGGAGCTCCAGATAAGCTGCTCTGAAATATGAGTCAAGGGAAAGGCAGGATATGGTGGTGGTTTTTCCTCAGCTGAAGATACTCAGGCTGACAGGCATCTGATGCTTACCATTTAGTATTTTTATTCTTACTAAAAAGCATAAAAATCTGTGGGTGTGCGTATATTTTTATCACACCAGCAACACACAAAATAGAAAGCAAGAAGTGGTGCATAAAAATTGCAGCAGGGGAGAGCAGAGGCAGACAAAACTATTGGAAAATAAATAAATTTGCAGGATCTAGATACTGTATGGAATAAGAAACCTGAAGTACTACTGATTGTCATTATAGGTGTTGCTGCTTTTAATTAATTAGGAATACCAAGCTAAGCCAGTCTGAAAGTAAAAGAAGAGTGGCAGTAGCAATTTATACGCAAAGTCTTTTTTCACCAGCAGGAAAAGGTTCAATTTGGGAATATGACCATTAGGTATATCCCATTAAAAAAAAATCCTGACCAAACTGCCAGGACTCCAAATGTGGTCACTGGATATGCATCAATTCTTTCTCTAGTGAGCACATAGGGACCAGAGTGCTACACGTTCATAGTGGCAATTTGTCCTGGATTTGGCGATATCTGCAGCCTACTCAGGCTTGGAGTTACAAGAGCATTATAAAACACCAAGAAATACAGCACAAACAGCATGCTCAGATCACATCCAACATGCACGAGAACATGTAGAGCAAATCCAGTGCACAAGAGACGTGTGTGCTTCTTTTCAGGAAATCTTGGACAGAACTCTGGCAATTACATGTTTTTACCTATAGGAATATATAACAATTTTCATAATAAACCAGAAGCATCTCTCTAAATGCAATAATGGTATTTGCTAAAATGGATTCCCCACAAAGTACTGCAGAGTAATCTGAATTGCAGAGAGCAATGAATCCCTGACGTCCTGCACACAGCTGGAGCAGCACTGCAGCAGGCAGGGAGCAGCAGCCACATCTCTCAGAGCACGGCGAGGTTGGACTCTGCTCCCTGTGTGATGTGTCCCCATGAAAAGGATGGCAGTCACTGTGCATCCTACTGTGCTGCTGTAGATCAGCCTATTCCCAGTTCTCTCCCCAGAGCAGTTTACCACAGGCTCCAGCTTGCTTCTCCTCTCAGATATGCTCACCCTCTGCTCTAACTCCTCCACTCTCCCGTCTGTTCTGTTAGGTTTATTTTCATCACAGTTACAGAAGTTTCGTGCTGAGCAAGTAAATTGATAGTTCCTTTTCTAAAAATCTTCTGATGTTTCCCAAAATAACTGCATCTACCAGACCTGTGAACCAGACCAAAATACCCTCTCACTAGTATTCAAAGACAGAGAAGATAAACAGTGAAATCAGAGTATGTTCCCTAGTGCAGAAAGTCCTTTCCAATAAATCTTTTTTCTGGTATTATACTGCTCAGATCAACATAGACAGTGTCCACTTTTTTTTCCCCCTGGGAAGAGGGCAGTTTACTTGAAGCCACAATCAAATGATTCACATTTCCACCTTGTAAAAAATTAAAGCAGCAAATTAACCCTCAGATGAGAGATACATCACAGTGCAGAATATGAGATTAACTTAACTTGAAGCAATCCATCAACAAAGAAAAGAAGACAGACTCATCCATTTATTCTGGATAATTTCTTTTGCTGAAAAGTTTTTTCATTGGTATCTGCAGAGAAAATAGTTTCTCCCTGCCTATCAGGGATAGGGTCCTGTGCTGTGCCTAGAAGAGGAGGCATAAATACAGCTCAGGTCCCCCAGGGGGAGGCCCAGCTTTACCCCAGAAGCTGCAGAAGCACAGGGCCTGCCTGAGACCCTAGGACATTGTCCCTCTCAGCAATGCTGGCCAGTTAATGCTTCACCAGAGCTGAGCTTGTTCCTCACCTGAGGAGCAGGGACACTGCTGGCTCCTCTCACTGCCTCTGTCACTGATCCTCTACCAGGTTACTGCTGAGATATCTTCTGATTTTCCAGTTTGGTGTAAACTTTTCCAGTGCAAAAATTGCTCCCTGTGCATTTGTACAGCACCCAGCACAATCAGCACCTGATGCTGGTAAGAACCTTGTGCAATGTCTCATATAACAGATTTGCAGGATTATGTGAAACAGAAAAACCATTTTAGCTTGACAGGGCTGCTGTCAGTAAATTTGGATTCCCAAACCATCTTATTTTGTCATGATCTTTGAAACTGATTAGTTTGCATATAAAATCACAGTCCATTTGGCACAGGATTTCCATACCTGGCTGCTTGTCAGTGCTTTGTGCAGTGTTATGAACCTCTGTTCCCCCATTAGTATTCACTGCAGCAAGATGATGAATGATACTGAAGATGTGTTTATCTAGTGTGATTTCCTACTTGTCTTCTTCACCCATTTACTATATACCTCATTTTGTTTCCTTTGTTATCTTCAGTCTTTTATCAAGGTAAAGTGTTAATTTTTTTTTTTTCATGGTTACCATTTTCTACATATCCCCAAGCCTAATGGAACTTCTTTGAAAAAATTCCTATTGACTTTAGAACACACTGGAACTGGCCCCTATGGAGGATAAATGTGTCTGGCATGCCTAATGCTGCAGTACCACCACCTACTCATCCTCTCAGGTTCTTGTCTCTTTTGGAGCTTCACACTTTGCCAGCTCTGCCAATAAAATGCTAACATTTACCCCCCCTTGCTTGCATTTCAGAAATATCCCAACCTCTGGCCATGCTGCCAGCGTGTGGCAATCCTGCCTAAGCCTCAGCCTGCACTCTGACCTCAATGAACAGCCTCACCTTTGATACCCAAAAGCCAACAAGAACCAGCAGGAAGGTCTCATCATTTAGTGACACGCAGCTTAATCCGTGACTGATCTTGGGCTCTTTTAAGCAGTCAAGCATATGTGCTCAACTTCATCATCCATAGAAAGGCATTTTTTTCTGGATGTGATAATGCAAACATAATGCAATACACACAAGAATTTTCCCCATTCCCCAGGATGTAAGGTAGCAACCTTTACCTTAGGACTTGTATTTTCTAATTAATATGCAACTTTGTGGGACATGTCATTTCAACTGGAAAAAACAAATAATGCCAGAAAGAATTCAGCTCATCCTCCCTCTTCATAAGCCCAGTCAAAGGGACCAGCTTTTTAATTATCAAGCAAGAGAGTCAGTAAAACATCTCCACCTCCTTCACAGGATCCTCAGGCTCCAAACTCATTATCAGATTGCTTTTTAAGAGTCAGCAAATTAAACTCCCTCCAGTGTTATAATCACCACAGTGATTATAATTCCATGGCGCAGTGAAGTTTTAGGACACTACAGACTTGGAGCCGCTGATACAAGCACAGACTGCAACACACAGCCCCCACCAAGCAGCACCACACTGGGAAGCTCAATCTGCTTACTGGAACAATCTTTAAATAGCATTAACTGGCAGACAGCATTTCCTCTAGCTCAGGCTGCAGCAACACCAGGGGGTTGTAATGCATCCTGAATAGAACACAGCACATGCTTTGTAAGCTGGCCTATAACTGGCTCTTATTTATTAGAGATTCAACTCTCCCATGAAGTGGGCTTAGAAAGAAAACAGAAAGAAAAACAAAAAAGCCAAACTAACCTGTACATTATTTTCAAATTATTGCTTCAAAACCAGCAATTTTTTGATAATTATTTTTTTTGAAAAGCCATGCTTTTTTTGATAACCATTACAAAATAATAATCGTGAATATTTCAGAAAGCATTCTACTTGATCAAAAAACAGTAAGTCAGAGATGGCACCTTCAGGCTCCAAAGTTTCCTGTACAGAAAAAAAAAAAATATCCTCTTTTATATTTTAGCCACAGACTTGAAAGATGAGTGTGAAGGGCTTGGACCATTTCTCAAGCACTTAGCACCTGCCAGATGAGGTCCAGGTAGGGAAAAAATTTGGCCAGACTTTAGAATCAGCTTCTAGGAGCACTCTTAAATCCAGCTGTAAGTAGATACCAATCGTCATCTAGTCTCTCTTGGAACTCTGTCCCTTATTAGATTCAATAATCACTCTTCTGAATGACAGTAGAGGGAAATTCACTAAAAACTGTTCTGAAGATCTGAAAGGCTCTCTCCCAGCGTGACAATTACTATGTTTCCATTTCTGTTAATGACACCTAAGAAGTGGAAACAAAAGTAGTGGTGGAGGATTAAGTAATTATGGAGTATTAGATGCATTTGGAGAGCAGGGTCACAGAAATAGGCAGGAGGAGGAAAGAGTGAGCATGCTGTGAGCTGCTCATCAGCTTGAAAGCTATAAAATATTTTCCCTTATTCCCAGCGTGGTAGCTGTAAAGGACATAGACTCACAGTACAGATCAGCTGGTCTTTATTGTCCCCATTCTGGAGAGCTACAGCTTTTATGGGTAAGTAAAGCTCTTGTTAACTATAGATAGATACAATCTCTAGTCTGTGATTAATTTTCTCTCATCTAGAAATTGCAAATATATGTGACAGAAATGGAAAACTAATTTAGGATCATTTAAATATACAAGTGTAGCTCTCTGATAAATGCAATACTGTAGGTGACCTAAAATTCTTGTGTCTTCTATTTCAAGCAATACTTAACACAGTCACATGAAAATTAAGGCTGGTTTAAAGAAAACGAGCAAATTATGAGAATGGCAGTGAAAAGGGAACTTAAAGCACTGGAAAATGATGAGTTCTTATGAAATTTAAGTATTTGAAAGAGAACTGAAATTCATTCTTCTCTATTGACAGTACAGCACCCATCAAAGCAGATATGCTCACATGTGCCTCTGCATACGTACTGCACCTTGCCAAACACTACTGGGAGGACTGGAGCTGCATTTAGGTGCTCCAGCCTTTGAACGTGCTTCCTTATGACTCAACCCTCAGCATAGGTAAAGTTGGATACAAGCCCTTAGCTATGACCTTTCCAGATGAAAGGAATGCCTCTCATACTGGATTTAAAATACACCTTCGAGACTTTAGTTTCCATTAGTCTCCAGATCATTCCGAGGTATTGGTTAACTGGATCAAAGGGTTCAGCCTTCCACCTCCTTTCACATGATGGCAACTCACGTCACAGCTAGACCCTGTGACATAAACAGAACTAATCTTAGTAAGACTCGATATGTTTAAGGGTGGAATAATCTCTCTCTAAGAGCAGTAGGACAACTGAGCTGCCATTTAGAGTAATTACCTTCCCAGTCAATTAAATGATTATTCAAGTGAAGTTAAACATCTCTGTAGATTTAGGACAGTGATAAAAAAGCTGGTCAAAATTTAACTTAAAAGCACTTTAAACAGTCAGAGAGATGGGCACAAAACATAAGTGGACTAAACCAGTATTAGACAGGTATTGCTTCTGGCTAAACTACCTCTGTTTATACAGGTCATTTCTGTAGGACTGACTTTCTACTGCAATTCAGGTGGAGACAGCTGAACTTGGTGGATTGTTTCTTCTACTCCTACATCATTTATGTGTACCTGTCCTACTTTCTGGATGTTCTGCTCAGAAGGCTTATCCTTTTGATATATTTGCTGCTCATGGCTCAAAGTTTTTATTCCCACTTTTGTTCCTGCACTTTCCAGCCTGCTTTTGCTCACACAGCACTGTTTCTGCTGCCCAAGTACAAAACTCTGGGCAGGATAGTAAACAGCAAACAGAAACCTAAACACTTCTAATGACAGGTTTGTCAAACTTATCTTTAAAAAAAACCCAAAACCATTCATTCATGTAAAATCATATAACAATTCAGGCAAAATATTTAGATGTAAGCTCTGTTACCTTCCCTACAAATGAAAATACTAAAGCCAGCCTGGACAATACTACAAAATTCCTTGTGTGTGCAGTTTTCAGCATTCCCCAGTACCTTGCCATTTGCTTCAACAGCATTATAAACCCATAATGCATCAATACCACAGGGAAATCCCACAGCTGCTGCTTTTAATTCAAGTTGTTTCTCCTTCTAGACTTTAAAGCATTGTATCAGATATACTTAAATAAATCAGAGTCAGAAAAGCTGTCTAGAACCTAATGAAAATGCAACCACTCTTATTCTGTTGAACTAGAAATAGACTGCACCGAAGTCAATAAAGCCATCCTTACCTGTACAGGCTGCAGGACGGGAGACAGGGTCCCAAAAGTAGTTTTGAGCCTCATTTCTGAGGTGCTTTGTGAAACAAAGCCCTTGCAATTAAGGAAGGATGAGATTGTGTCTGAAGGCTCATACCCTGTATGTGTTTCCATCTTCTCTGTTTCTAAGGACTTGTTTGCATCACAGGGTCACCAACAATCTGAAGAAGAAACCAAAAGGATAAAACAATCCCCCCTCTTCTTGCTTTGTTGCAATCCAAGTAACTTTTAATATCCATTTGCCTACACCTATCATTCTTGTGCTTTGGGATCCCTCCACATGCATTAAAAAAGCTAAATTAAGTAAATAAAATACAGTGCTGCTTGGAAAGAGCTAAATTATCTTTTGACTATTCTAATATCAAAACCTAGTTTCCAGGGGGAGCTGTTTTCTAACGGAAATACAATTTAAATTAAATCTATAGAGAAAAAGAACTTCATTCAGGTCCCAGTCCAGGGAGGGACAGTGACATTATATTGTTATTTGTAAACTGGAATGGGTCTTTGCTATTGTCCTTTGTACTTAAGAGTGCAAAACTATGTCCTGTCCAGTCTAAAAGCATTTGAAATAAAAGCAGCTCAGCTTTACTGAAAGATCTGTAGAAACTCCTTCAAAAACACCAATTTCAGACAGGAAAAACAAATACCCATTTAAAACAAATTAGCCTATATTACAAATCAGAGAAATTTTAAGAAATAAGAAATATATAACAAGTATTATAAGAAATATCAGGAGTATTTGGAATCAGAGCTGTTCAGTGCAGATGTTGAAGTATCTAGCATTCCAAGACTATTTTATCCGAATAATTTTATCATTCTTTAACTTATGTGTGCCAAAAAAAGTAGAACAATAGGAAGAAATCTAGTCACAAAGTAATTCAGCCAAGACAAGCTCAGCACAGCAAAAGACAGTCCCTCCTCTTATTAAATGTTTCTTTTTCTGAAAAAGCCCCTCCCACACACTTTGATAATTTTGGTATTAATAAAAATATTGAGATAATTTCTAGCGATTGCAAGCATTTTTTCAAGACAAATAAAGGTGAGAGAAACCTGCCAAGGTTTTTGAACATGATAGTTCTAGGTAATGTCAAGAAAGCTTGCACAGCATTATGTAAACACAAATTTGTCCAGGAAAATATAATTGCAACCTTCAATGCTCAGGCAACACCAACCCAGTTGTGCAGCAGAGCTCAAACCTACTCACACAGTACAGGTAACCAGGTTGACATAATTAAGTTAAAACAAAATAAGTTAAAACAAGAAACTACCCAGCAAAAAAATATCGGATTTTCAAAATTGTTAAGACACCTGTGTCCATCTGCATCCATTTAAAATCTGATCCTTCTTGCTCTGTTGGGAACAAGCATACACTTTACAGATATAGACAAAGTGCTGCACCAGTAAGCAGATTCTGCTGAGCAACTCTGGTTTGGAGCAGAGCTCTGAATTGTAGGTCACATCTTACAACAGCATGTTACTTGCCTTAAGCATCGACAGAGCTCATAAGGCCATAGCTTTTAAAATGTGTGTCAGAATTGAGAATGATCTTTTTTTATGGTACAAAGTCTCTTATGCTGCACAAAAATAACCAAACACACATGCCCACTAAGCAAGAAAAAATATTCCTGGCACATCCATCATGCAACCAACTTCAATACTCTCTTCAAGGATCTTCTACACATTTCTCTCATTATAAAATAAGCCAAACACACATATCAGGATAAAAATCATAATATTCAGCACTACAAAACTTCAGACAGTGGCACAAAAAAGATTTACATTTGACAGAATTTAGGCAGATTCCCACTGCTCCACTTTATTCTGGACATCTCTGAGATTAATAAGGTACCTTGATGCCTTGGGAAGGCTGACCTAGAACAGAGGCTGGACAGAGCTAGAGAATAAAGTAGGTATTTTTTGAAAGGCTTTTAAGGATACACCTTGGGCAGGACAAGAGCCTGACCAGGGCTACATCCAAGGTGGACCCAAAACGGTCACCCCGTCATGAGGTCTCACACTTTCAGAAGTTTTGGTCCATTTGCATATTGGGGTTTAATTGTCCAATTACAGCTTCAGGATGTGAAGTCCCATCCTTCTTGTTTTCTCTCTTCAGCCCACCCTTGTTTATGCTTTTGGGCCTGAAAACTTGTAACCATTGTCCTTGGTCTCCAGTAGGAAAGGATTTGTTTTGTCTGCCTACTCTGTGAGAGAGCTTACTAGCACTTAATATGAGGCTCAGAACTGCACCCCTAGGCAGCACAGAATCTGAAAAACATGAAAGCCAAAACTTAAGGCATCAACCTCACTCCAGAGGTTATGCATACCCTTGCCTCCAACAGTGCAGGAACAAAACCCTCCTCTCTCAATGGCTTTTTCCAGATCTTGAGTGGAGTCAGACCAGCAATTAGCAAAAACAAGACAGGTGCAGATGGAAGACAGGCGGAAACAAAATACACGTTTTTGGCATTGTACCAGAGAAGCAAACAAGAAATAAATGCCCTTTCAAGGCCAACAATGAGTCTTTGTACTATAGCTCTTCAGAAAACATTTGTCACATGCAAGGAGAACAGACAAATGCCCAGGCCTATGAATTTACTTGCATAGAAGCAATCATTCATTAAACACTAGAAGTTCAGGAATTTTAATCTGGACAGTGGGACCTTTGTGCTGTGCCTGTTTAGGTGGAGTCACGGCACAAAGGGCCAATGATTGCATTTTCTTTGTTATTTGTCATCTCTCCACGTTGCCCTCCTGGCCCTGGGCTCCCTGGCAGGGCCTCCTTGCTGTGCCAGCCGTGCCCAGCATCCACCCACGCTCCCGACACAGCGCCGAGCAGGGAGAGCTGAGGGCTGGGCTGATGCTCCCACAGCAGCAAAAAAGGCTGCTTTCTTCACAGCCCTTCTTTTGCTTGCCTAAAAAACCCCTTGTAGGAGATGTCAGCCAAAGGAAAATAGTGTTTTCTCCACTGACAGTTCTTCAAGCCGAATTTAGGGAGCCAGGAAAATTAGGCTGAGTGCTATTTGGCTGAGACTATGGCTTACTTCCCATACACACATGAGAAGCACAGGGAAAGGTTCCTTTAATTTACTTCATGCTGCAAAACTTAAGATATATATTAACTGCATGATCAAAAGTATCTTTAGAGACCAACATCACTCAACAAATGCAGAAAACCAGATCTCCCGTGAGCAAGAAAGAAATTTCATTAATTTCCATAAATGAAGCCAATTTATCCCCAGCTGCCACAATTTGTCTGATTGCTTATCTGCTCACATGTAGCTTTGCTGCACTGGCAATTTGCTCCTCTTTCACAATACATGACAAAACCAACACGTCCTGGAACCAAACAACTGTGAAAGAAGTTGAACTTTGATTTAGACCATCAAGTTTCCTGACCCTTTGTTTATTTTAAAAAAAAAACAAAACAAACCTACCTGAAAATATTACCCAAACACAAATTGGGCTGATGGTGCTTTACTCATTGCTTTTGAGCCCAGCACATTTGTGGCTATTCCTGCAAGCATGACTTCCAGCCTTTGGATCTAGAATTCCCTGACCTTGCATAATGGATTGGAGCATCTGGGAGCTCAGGCTCAGCATTAGCCTCTGAAGCTGGTCTACGTCCAACACACCTATCCCCTAAGCACTACGTCAGTTAAACTATCAGGCATGTAAAAAGGCACTTTCTGGTACAAAAGTTTGCAACATTTTGATACCTTTACACTAAAGTGAATTTTATCCCTATTCTCCATCCCTCAAAAAACCAGAAGTTTAACAGAATACAATTAAGCAGCTTTTCATGCTCTTCGGCACATATGTTCTCCCTGACTGCACTTGGCTGGCTTTGACTTACCTCACTGACCTGTTTTAGGTTACCATATTCTTCCTCTTATTGGTTTTCAGTCAGGGTTCTGCAGCCCCTTTTCCTGTTGACTCCACAGGGCATAAGATCAGGCGCAAGCCAACAAGATCAGCGCTCTACCCACAGCTTTCCTCACACACACATCTTCCTGTATTCCCTCCTTGGTGGAGTTCAATTACCCAAGAATAAAGCCAAAAATTATAAAAATATAGAGTTGCTTTTCCCCTCCCAAACAATCTCCATTTCACAATCAATTGCCATTTTTTTTTCTCGCCATAACAATATATCAATTTGAGTTACCACAAGAATATCAGTATCTCCTTTTACCAGGGCTTCTTCTGAGCCTACATTTCTCTACTAGTTTTCTGAAAACTTCTATCCATCTCAGTTTCTTTTTCTACTTTACTGCTAAGTGATTTCTGCACCTCATTTTCAAAAAAAAAAAAAA
>WBMY01014653.1:1509284-1565376 GCA_013397315.1 Donacobius atricapilla
AAAAAAAAAAAAAAAAACCAAATAATAATGCCATGCATGGCAGCACATCAAAGAGAGCATTTGTGGATGTCCTACCTGATTTGTGACAATTAAGAGAATTTTAGACATGGATTATGAAAGTTTTTTAAATTCTTTTGATTAATAGATGACATTAATCTAAATACTAGCCAGTCAGGCTTAAATTCCTATCTTCATCAGCCTTTCCACCTGTGGCTCAAGCTAAACAGTGAAAATCTCCTTTAAAACCTGCTGCTTTCTCATGTTCTTTGAATAGTAAAATGTTCAAATGTCCATCCCACAGGATCATAGGCATTGAATACTTTAAGGAGCTTGTGGTGGGCCAGTACAGTTCAGAAAGTCTGCAAAAGCAATGAGCGAAGGCTAGATTTTGGGGACAACACAGTGGGCTTTCCTGTTCTCCAGTTCTAGGAAAGAGGTATTTTTAGAGCACATTTATGTACTTGGCCATTAACATTGAGAATAATTACCCATAGTGCAGACCAGGAAAAAGGGATTTTGGAGAAAATATGGGCTTTTCAGGATTCTAAAAGTGGGTGGAGGGAGATATTTCAATTCCCAGATAATGACAGGGCTTCAGCCTTCTAGGAAAAACTATACTCGTACATTCCTACTCCTTTCCTCCTCAAAGAGAGTTGCTGAAGAATGCAGAGGAACAGGAGTTAAAAACTATCCGGGTCAGGAGTTGTTCATAATTAAATCCCTTTCATCCTCAGGATATTAGTTTTAAATTCTCTCCCTGGGTCCTTTTTAATCTCGTGATTTTTCTCCTAGATCTCATCACCCTTGAGTGCAGTGAAAAGGACACAAGATGTATCTTTTAACATGGCCGTAAGTGGCTTTCCATGGAGACATGGATAAGAGCTTATCTGATTTATAGGACAATTTTCTAGCCATGGGTTTGAAAGTCTGAAGAGATGGAGGATCTGTTACTCCAATACTTCACTTCATGCACCAAGATAAGATAGTTCTATGGGAAAGAATATAAGTCAGCCCAGTCCCAAAACAGTTGCATGACTGTCTAGAGATGAAATACAATAATTCACCACTGGAGAAATTTAAAAAAAAAAAAATCTTTGCTAGAATTGAATTGCACCTCTCTCCTCCCTTCCCCGGTAACAAAATCAAAAGCAGCAGCTTTTGCTACCCTTGGTTACAGCAAATGTTATAATCATGTAGCCGCACCACTCACAGCCAGCAGGAATGTATTTGACCTTACAGGCTTTATTTGCTCTTAACACATACACACTTGCCAACCCTTCTGGACTTCTCCATCTCCAATTTACACCTTTATATTTCATATGAAACAAATTTAATATCACATTCTCAGACAAGGAGACCTGGAGCTTTCTTTCAACTACTATACAATAATAGTTTTACTCAGCATAGAGGTACATTTATTACCATAGGTTTATTTAGGACATGCCCCAACAAACCAGGAATTACTTGATCTATTTTAGGGAAGAGCATTAAAAGAATATTGGGAGAAAATGGAGACTTATAGCTATGTGATTTTTGCAGGCTGCCACACTAACATGAATGCAGGTCAACCTTTCTTTTAGCTTTGTTCGTAGTTACGTTGCTAGACAGACCCAGCACATATCTTGCAGTATTATGAGTTGAAATTTTAGTTTCTTCAGGCTACTTCTTACGCTTTTCAGCTACACTTGACCTGCAGAACTCCAGGAGTTTCTCAGCTCTAATCCTCATCCCTCAGCTGTTACACCGGATATATCAAAATAGAGACTTGTGTTTCCTGCCCTAGTGATAAAATACACTTACAGAAAACTACAGTCAAGAGAAGGCCAGATGACAGTTTTAACAAGAAAAAACAAGAATGAGTTATTTTCACTCTCAATCCAAAGTTACTTTGAGGCACTTATCTCTAGTCCATGTTTTGCAAGCTAAAATACAAACAAATTCAACATAAATACTTTACTGACTTTAAGTTCAATTAAACAAGATGAAACTTCCACCAAAGAAAATCCCTGTGGAGCTGATTACTAGGAATTAAGAAAGCATACCTGGGAAAGGCTATATAATGTCTTTGACTGATCTTTGATCATCTATTACCAGAAACATTAGATAAAGCTAAATAGACCTCTATTGTGAATAACTACCACATCTTTATACTCTGGAAAAACACATTACCTTGTTTTTCTGCTTTGAATAATGATGATGATAACAACCCACGAAAGAACCTTCTAAAGTATACTAAAGGTAAGTGACAGAAGAGTAAGTTCAGTATATGAAATTACTGAAGGAAAAGGCAGCGAAACACAAGGCATTTGACTGGATTAAGTTGTTTCAAGCCTTCAAATTGTCTCATACAGACCTCACACTGCTCAGGACCCAAACAACAATAAGTAACAGCAAGAATAGCATTTATATTGAAGGGCAGAGTCTATACTTTCTCTAGAAAAAAGAGAAAATCTCTACACATGCGAGCGGCTATAAAAAGGAAAAAAAAAAAACACAAGCCATTGCTGATTTCGAAGGGGCAAAATCAGTTGCTGAAGGAGGGAGATGTGTGGGATTCTCTCACTCCCTGAGAACTTTACAGGTCAAAACTAGCACTGAGAATTGACATAGCAGTGGTTCAAGGGATCCAAAGAGCTCACTCCTCATGGCTCTCTCCCCACTGCAGAAGCCAGATGAAATCGCTGTGCTACAGCACGTTTCCTGCACTGTTGTCTCTGCTCTCATTAGGATGATCAAAAACCAACTCCCGCTCCAGACTCTGGTCCCCATACCTCTTAATCAGTATTTTATGTAAAGATTCATGTGTGAATTAATAATCTATGCCTTCAGCTCAGGAAAAAAGCCTTTTGTACCTCGGTCTCAAGAGACTTCTAAACTCAGGCCCTGCAGGCAATGAGTGCCGGTTTCCCTCTCTTCTATGGTGAATTACTAAAGCTGATGAGCAATCTTCTAGCAAAAATGCTGATTCAAGAGAACGAGTAGGACTCCTGTGGAACATGTTTATTCTGCTAAAAGCCTCCTCAGAGGGCAGGCACTCCCTGCTGTCTGACCAGCTGGCCGGCCTGGCTGGCCCCCTTCCAGCCCGGCTCCCCGCAGTGGCAAAGAACCACTTCTGCCAAAATCCTGAAAGAAATCCTTCTGGTTTGCCTCTAGTCCCACAGTGTCATCCGTCTATTCCAGCATGGGATGAAACAAAATGTCAACACCCCAGGGTTTTCCATGGAAGAGAAATAAATGCCCTCTATAAATGCCCTTTTCTGGTCAGTTTTAGTCACAATCTGTATATGTTCTGCTGCTTTTACACATAAATAACTGTCTTAACAGCGTCTGCTTCACTGTCCCTGCAGAAGCATGGACCTAAACAGTATTGAGGAATCATTCCCAAGCTGGTTAAGTTAATCATGCTTTTATGAAGAACAAGCATGATAAAAATCTGAGTCCCTGAGAAAAGGGTTCAGAATTTGAACACTCTTATAGTTAAATGCTGCTTTCCCTGAGGCTTTTATAAGTAACTCTTCAGTCAGCTACTGCTCATACTACTCATTTTAAAATACTACAGATTGAAACCAGAGGGGTGTTTAACAAGGACTTGGTCTGTCATCATGCATATGGTGTCATTCTACTCATCTATTCCCTGGAGAAATGACAAAGCATCTGGATTTCTAGTTACCCCTGTACTGACCCAACAAGTGATCAGTATAGACTGTCCCGTTATTTGTAAAACAACCTCCTCCATCTTAAGAAACCCAGTTGTCTTTCCATAGCTTTATAGATCCTAATTAGAGTTATATTAGAAATGTATTTGCAAACATCACTATTGCTCTAATTAGAGAGTCACATGCCAACACATTTTGGGCCTTGATAAGATGAAAGCAGAGTTCAGATAATTCAATCTCACAGGCTCCTAATTTATTTCATGTTGCTCAATCAGCAGTTGTAACCTTCGGCCCACTCCCACTAGATCTTCATTTAAGACCAAACCTGATGCAGCTGTCAGGTTGCTCAAGTGGTTTGTTTATTTCTGGTTTTTGTGTAAAAAAGCTGCATTCTACTGTACTTCATTTACACAAAATGATATACTTAGCAAATTTTGGCAGGAGAACTGGGCCTGATTAATCCAGCCATTTTTCTAGAGATGGCAGCTTCTTCAAAGCAAAACTGCTTTTAAATAACTGCTTTAAATATTTTAAGCCAAATTTTTCTTCTCAATAGGCAGTAACAGCTTTTAATTACGATCTATTTCAAACTCCCTTCATCTTTTCCAAACAGCTCAGGACACTTCTGTTCCTCAGAGGTAAATTCCGGTATGCACTAAGTTCACGTGTTTTCATTAAAAAAGAATCTTACATTGGATACATTAGGGACAGAGAATATAGTGAGTTCACCAAACAAAAATAAGTGATCAATTATTAATCCTCATCAATTTCTGAGGCACAACTCATGAGTCAGCATTTTCAATGAAACCATTTAAAAAGCAGAAATGCCATTTTACTAGAGTTTTGGTAACATCCTACATTATATCCTACAAAACAAAACATTAGCTACTTCAGACGGCAGTTTTCCAGCAATATTTCTTACATTAATTGCAGCTATTTTAGGCCTTTCTGTTTTCAAAAAGTAGATGAAAGAATCTTCACATTGAAAGGACAGATGTCAAACAAATCAATAAAATAAGTGGTAACCAACTGTCAGAACTGGATGCTGTACTACAGAGTTTATAAGAGATTAAAAGATGATTCATCAGATCATTAACTGACACTCAGAATATCACTGAGATCAACAACAGCATTAATGAAGTTGGAAGCAGTAAGTGGGATGAGTTTACAAAAACAGTTGCAAGGAATGTGGGAAATTAAAGTGCAGAAGTCTGATCTCTGCACAGGTAAACTAGGATTATAGTAAAGCACAGAGATACTAAACACAGACATGGTGAAAAAGGATAGTCCCTATGACTTTTGTGGAGCTAGGTAATGCTCAGCCTGTCTCTAAGCATAATTTTAAGGAGCTGGTAAGAAGGTCAATAAAGGAGATACTGTTAATGCATTTCATTTGTACAAACCTTTCAATAACCTTTATCTAAGTTATCTTGAGATATGAGAGATGATTATCTGATAAAGCCTGAAGAGCTGAATAAAGGCTGCTTTTACAATAGAAAACCAAAATTATTAGAGGTTACCTTTGCTGGACCTGTGTAATTCAATATATTCATAAATGACCTAGAAATAATGGTATGGAGCAGAATGGTAAGGAGCTTTTTTTATTATTTGGAGTACTCAAAATTGACTGTAGAGAATTGTGGGAAAATTTTGTCACCCTGTGTGACTCAGAAAAAGAGGCACATCAAGCTCAGTGTCTGCAAATGCTAGACAACCTACATGGGGAAAAGATGGCCAAATTGTAAATGATGGTGGGGTTTAACTCCCACTGCCCAGAAGATAAGAGATCATTTTGATTAACTGCACAAAAATCATTCTCAAATAGATAAAGAATTAACAGAAAACAAAACAAAACATGACAATCTCTGTCGGAATCCCAGTCCACCTGAATCTTGAGAACACTTTCAAATTCCAGATCCTCACAAAGAATAAAAGTGAGCTAGAAAAATATTCTGTAAATACTAAGCAAATTGGCAGAGGAATTACAAAGAAGGACTACAATAAAAATCCATCTGATTATGACAGATATGGAAGAGCAAATAGTGAAGGATAATTCCTTTCTCTTACTACAGCAGCCCAAGGGCCATCAACTTCGACCTTTTTGGTAAATATTTTTAAACAAATGGAAGTATCTTCCTCTTACAACAGTAAAACTCTGGAACTTAATGTCACTGTGTGATTTGGAGAAAAAAATAATGAATTAACTTACACAGGTAGAAAAAAAAACCCAAACAAATAAAAGTTGATCAACAGGAATTAGATATATATTGATATAAATACTGGGTATGTTTCTAAAGGTCAAAGCCACCAGGAACAGAGGGAGAAGTACTTTTACCTCACCTGTTTCTTGCATTGTTTCAGGGCCTGCTACTGGCCACTGCCACAGCAGATACCCAGTTAGCTGAGCTGCAAGTACTGTCTCTATCATAAACAGGTATTTAGAAATGACAGGTTTGTTTTGGGCCTTGTAATTATTCCTCTGTCCTCCCCACCTCAAACTCTGCCACAGTTATTATATGTTAATTTCTGTTTCCAGATAGAATTTATCCCTGCCTGCACAAGAGCTATGTGCTGCCTGAGAAGTGAGCAAGCCTTTGACTTCATGCTTTTGGAATAAATGAGTATGTTTAGATCTTGACCCTTCAGGAAATTATTTTATAATAAGACATTACCACTGAAAAGAACTACCACAGGGAACTCAATATTTTCCATGCAGGCTCACCTAAGTTTTCTATCCCATTCTCTTTAGAAACCCTGAGTAAGCATCTGGAATACCTTGGGCTTTGTGAAGATGACACAGAAGTTGAAGATCAGATCCTTGAAAGTTTGAATGGGATTCTCCTGGCTATTAGTGAAGATAGTTAAGTATCACTCTGGATCACCAATTAACTGTTTGCACAATTCAAAAGAATTCATGCCAGGTTTTGTTTATTGGGATAATCTGTATTTCATGAAGTGATTGCTGCTGGAACTATAGCTGTCCTTGGCCTGTGTTGCTTTCTTTTCCCTGTGTATACAACTCACAAAATTACCTGTGACCAGATAAAGTTACTGGTCACTAAAATAACAAAAGCTCCAGAGAAATTCCAGGTTTAAGATTCTATTTACTACATACTCCTAGGATTAATTTAGGGTGACCTATCAAGTCAGGCATTTTAAAAGTAGTTTCTAGTCTACACAGAAGTCCCTAAAGCCTTTGCACATTCTCCTAAAATCACATAAACCTGCACTTATTTGAGTCTCCTGGCAGATGGTGATTTACTACCTTCAGGACAGCTGGCCATATTTTTGATGAAAAAAGGCTAAGGGAATTGTCTGTTCTAATTGCTAGTCTAATAAAAGATGCTGTGCCTACCTACAGAATTAATTGCTAGGCCATACCTCAGGAATAGCATCTTAATCCCTGACTTCCCATGCCTTATGCAGGCATCCTTTTACAGTCAGAGAAGATGAAACTGTTTTCCTCTTTGCTTTGCCTCCCCTGCTTCAATTTAGCATAAAGCAGAGTAATCAGCTGGAACCACACTTGCTGCAATTCAAGCAGATGTCTGTGCCCATATCTTCAGACTTTAAGAACCTTGTTCAATCACAAGCTTGGATCCCATAGATACCCACTCAGAACTTGAGGAAACAAAGAAGCACATGAATAAAACAGCTGCAAACTTGCTGCAGGTATTGCTAACACTCTTATCATTGCAGAGCAGAGATCCTTCTGCCTACTCAGAGGGAGTGGGATCTTCCCAGCTTTGGCAAAAATCCTGAAGGGCAATCCACGATGTGCAGTGAAAGCAGCACACGTGCTTTCAGAGATAGCCAAAAACGGTAAGTAGTGCTCAGATATTACTACAAGGCATCTTACAGCACATCAGCTTCATGTTTTCACTCTTGAATTTTGTTTCACGGCTACCAGCTATTGCTATTGCAATTGTTTTATTTCAAAATGGCAAAAGCCTGGCATTCCCTCTCTCATCTACACAGAGGAAATGAAGAAGCCATGTATTGAAGCAGATTTGGTTCTAACACTGATACCTTTGCTGGAGAGCACAGACCCAGAAATGCTGCTTTATGCTGGGAGGGCCATTGGCCGTATCTGTTACGATAACCGTAAGTACCCACTGAAGAGAATCTGCTTTTCCCTGGCTCTAAGGCATCATTTTAAAAGGCACTGTAACCTGTAACTCATAATAACTTTATGAGACCTGAGCACATCGTGCACTTCAGCCTCCAGTTAGGTATGCAATTCACAGAGCTCACAGACACCTGGCTGATGCACCCCAAGCACTGCCTGAACTCTGGGTTCCCCCCTACACTTTTGACTTCAAGGTGGCACACCTGTCAGAACTGCTTTGAAATTACAAGAGGAGCAGAGCCTCACACATCTTAACCAATTTTGCAGACTTGCTTTGGGTCCAAATCCTGAATGGGGCAAAAGTAATACGAACATCTATAAAGGAAAGTACTTGTTTTAAAAGTGTGTTAGGGAAAAAAAATACTGAGATATTTATCTGTATAATGAATAGTGTTCTCTGAGGACCACTGCTTGCATGCAGGAGATTTCTGTGCTCCAAATTGCCTGGACACCAACTTTCTTGCTGGTCTCACAAGTTAAACAATTTTCATTTACTTGCCCAAAAGAGTTTAAGAGGGTTTTTTTATCTTTAACTCTCAGATTGACCAAAATATTTACTGTATACTGAGAGCAATATGGAAATTTTCACCCAGTAACTCCTATCCATTACCCTCTGCCTTCAACCTATCTTCTCTAATCCTTCTACTGTGGATCTGTACAACTTTACTCCCAAAGTTGTGGGTTTGCCTCCTTCACTGTTCTTATGAAATCCAAGCACAATAGGTAGCTGGTACAGATTCCACTAAGCTCCCTGTGAGTTACGTGTATTCACCAGGGAATGACACAATGTTTTAAAAAAGCTTTTCCCTACAGTTACATTCCCAGCTCACGCAGCTCCCGTACACAGCATTGCTGCAGCGTACGGCCATCCTGCACATCTGCTTCCCTCCTGGCAGAGCACAGACCCAGCACAGACCTGCCAAGACGGCTGTGACATGCTTTAATAAATCCTATTACTCACACAGCAGTAAATGCATCAAAGAAGAAAAAATAACTTCACCAGTTCCCGTCTGAACTCCAATGGCCTATGCTACAATAACACCAGGGCCTTCCCGGTGTCTGCCATGCACTCTGTGAGCCAAGCAGCAGCCCAGCTCTCAGCAAAGACAATGCTGCAAAAGCAGTGCCCGTTGTGCTGTTAAGCAACCATCACTGTCCACCTTTGTATTTTATAGTTCTTAGCATCCTCAAAATCATTCCAGATATTAAGCTTCCATTCATTACAAAATAAACTACACAAAGAAAGAAAGCAGTTATCAGGGTTTTCCTCAGCAAGCACATGTGGATGGAGAGTGGCTTAATATCTTAAGTCAAAATCAAACCAGGAGGTTTAGCAAAAATCTGTTCCAAACTTGCATTTCCTCCACACACATATTAGCCCGAAGCCACCACACAAAAGCTTTACAAATTCTAACAGTGTGAGAAAGAGCCAGACTACCTTGCTGCTGGGCATATCAGTTGGACCCTTTCCACTGATGCCATCAGTTCCTGATGTAACCACCTTTAACACCTGTGCTTTGCTGACCAGGCAGCCTTCAGGAAGAGCTGGTGAAGGTTGGAGTGATCCCAGCACTGGTCCGAATATTAACTGACTATGCAGAGAGTGAAACACTTGTCCACGTTGCTCTATTGGCCTTGTACAATCTGGCAGACCTTGGTAAGTAAGGTCTTTTAAGAAGTTTTTAAAAGTTTTTTGCATCTTAGAGCAAAATATCATCTCCACACTCAGTGCCTTTCCATTCCCACAGGTCTGTGGGCTTCGCTTTGTTTTTGGGGTGGGATAAAGAGGGTGTTTGGGCTTTGTTTTTAAAACACTACTGATACCTGTTCAGGAACTGGCCACAGGATCTGGACTGGAGAAATAACTACTCTTTTATGGAGTACCAGCAATTACTTATACTACGTTAAAACAATTAAGTTTTAACAGCCAACTTTTGACTCCAAATGAAGAGATGGCATAACTTCATATGATAAACTGACAGTTTAAACTACTTCATTTTTGGATTTTGCTTATTAAAATCTCATTTCTATTTAATTATTAAGTTTCTATACCTTACCAAAACAGCTTCCATTTTCACTTACAAAATTTTTCATAGCAAAAGCATCTCCACTAATTTAAAACATATTTGCCCTACTTTACACAAGTTGTGAGTAGTAATGAAAGAAAAAGACTGAGTACAAAATTATTACCACTCTCTATATATGGTCTGGCTAAAATTTGATCTACTGCTTCCTGCATTTAGGAGGAGATGCAGGGAAGGGGACATGATATCACACTGTCCCATTATTCTCTAAGGAAGTCTGTCCTTATTATATCTGTTATATTATTTAATACCATATTCAATTGAAAAGTATTCTATATCCAACAGTGGCAAGATTTGCTAACATACATCTTGCAGATGTTTGGGATCCCAGCAAGACTCAAAGCACCTAATCAAGGCAAAAAATATACTGCTACAGCAAACTGACACCTCCCAATTGTTATATTGAATAACCATACTACAGATGGACTTGTACGAGTCAGTGAAATTAAGCCAGGATTTATTTAACACCTATGAGGGCTACAGAAGTTATAGAAAAACAATTAAAGAACCTAGGAGGATATGGGATAGAGTACTGCTGTCTCAGTGCTGTCCAAAGAAACAGAAGAGTCTACAAAAACTTTGTTCCTGTAGAAAAAGCCTTCAAAGACATTGTCCAGTCACTTCAGATCAGAGGGAGGTACCTTTAAACATTTAATCGAATTTTAAAAATTGAACATCCTGACTTTATCACATACACAGATTCAGCCAAGGAAGCTCTAAGCATGACAAAAGTTGCTGATCAGCTGGTGAAACAACTGAGGAGAGCAGAGAGCCATGAGAGGTTAGAAATTGTCTTTGAGGTCCTGCAAGCACTTGCAGAAAATGGTAAGGCTCCTTTTGGTCTGGGTGGAACAAGTGGAGACTGGGTATTGTACTGGTGTAAGCTCTGGGTTCCAAGTTTGCCATGAGATCCTGCTAATTTTTGAATTGCTAGAACCAGCAATTCTTGCAGGAGAAATAAGTCCCAAGGACATGCAAGATCCTGCCCTGAACAATACCTGAACAGGTAAGACAGCAAGGAAAGGAGGGAGAGAGTACCATTCCACTGCATTTCAGTAGATCCACAGGAGAGCAGATTCAAACTTACTCTCCATGGTGGGTAAGAGGAAAGCAGCAACACAGATAATTTTTTTAGTTTTGAATTAAACTGGGTACCAGTTCAATCCCTGTTTGGGACATTTAATTAAGAGCTGGACTCGCTGCTCCTTGTGGGTCCCTTCCAGCTCAGAATATGTGAATCTGTGAAGATGCATACTCTAAGCAGCAGTACAACAAGCACTGACACTGCTCCACTAAAAATACCTAGATATCTGACACAGATTTTAAAGACATGAAAGCTCATGACTAACAACACAAGAAATGTCAAAGACCAATGCAGAAAGCTTTGCTCATGCAGCCTTGGTGTCATTCTAGCTCCAGAAAGCTGTTACAAACAAAACGAAAACAGTGACTGCACCTGAAAAACGACTGGGTAAAGTTCAAGGATTTAGCTTTCTAGTTTGAAATGCTTCCACAAAGAGCCAAGAAGCTTTTAATGTGCTTTTACTGTGATCTCTGCAGATGCTCTGAAAGTGCAGTTGGTGGATGCAGGTGTGCCAGAGGTGCTGTCTGAGATCCTGCTGAGGCTCCAAGGCAGTTCACAAGCTGAAGATACGTGCATTGTGAAGGCTGCATCAGATCTCATTGTCTCTCTGCTTCTTGGAGGTAAAAAAAGGAATATTACAGGCCAGGAACATAAAGAATCAACATCCATAAGTTTCCATCTCTGCTGGTTTCTTTTACTTAACAGGGACCCATCCACAAACTTCTTTATCATCCTTGCAGGAATTCTTCTCAGGCATGACACTTTTCATTTCTGTAGGTAGCCCAGTGCTTATGTCCAACAGCAACTTAGTTCATATTACTGCTATGTTGTATTTTGGGCAATACAGATTAAAAAAAAATATCAAGAACTGGCCACTTACACTGTATCCCACCACTCTCAACCCCAAAGCAATCAACAACAAAGGTCTTAAATTATTAACCTGAACCAACAAACTAAGCCATCACTGACTGACAGAACAGTTCAGTTTAGGGCTAATGATAATCAGATAGGAGATATTCTCTATTTCTCATAAAACAAATAGGTACATGCAGAAGGTTTTTGCTAAGGGCTGTGACATCATCTCTTAGAACACAGATAGCTGCACCACATCCAGAGACTTGCAGGTACCAAGACAGGGGCAAGGCTTACTGCTAATTTTACATAAGAAATGGCAGGGTTGGTTATTCTCTACCCTTCAAAGATGGAAAGCCGCTGTTTGCAAGTGCAGAGAAAACCAACACTATCAGATTTCACTACTCCCTGTTTCTGAAACTGTTACTTTCTTTTCTGCAGACTAGAGACTTCGGTGCTTTTAAGTTACAGATGGTAGTGACACTATATAATTTGGAGGGCATAATCACGAAGAAAGGGGTGATCAGGAATGTAAGCTTTTGCCCTTTACTTTTTCCTGAACCACACTTTGTTAGAAGGGAGACTCTGGAAATATTTAATGGCAAATATATTTGATAGAAATAAGAAAACAAAACAAACAAAATAACAACAACAAAACAACACAAAAAACCACACCCAAAAACCCACACAAAAAAATCCCAAACAAAAACCCCATGGAGTTACTACTATTTTAGGTCTTAAATCACTTTTAGGAAGGGAAGGTTACTCAGACTTGGCGGTGGGGGGAAGAAATCTCCAGATGAGCCATTTTATATTTCAATTTCTATTATAAAAAGCAATGAGCCTTTATATGCTACAGAAAGAGAGATTCTTATGAGCAGACTCCTGGAAAGCATGCTGCGCTCAATCAATCAGCAAAAGATCCCCACCACACTGCCTGTCCTTTTTCACTGATAGCTACTGAGCTGGCTTCAAACTCAGTTAACAAAATTGCTGAAATTTCTGCATTAATAGGTGCTTAATTATTAGAAAAGATTCCCTCACATCTGTCTGAATGTTGGTTTTTGTTGTGGTTGTTTTGTTGTGGTTTTTGTTTTTTGGGTTTTTTTTTTAAAGCAAGCTATCATCCGCACATCTCTTCACCTCCACCTCACAACCTTTCTAGACTTCCCTTTCCTCCTTGCCTTATATCTTGTTCTGAATCAGCCATTGTGCATCGTGGCTCTAAAAAGGGCACAGAAGTGCCCCAGTGCCTTTAACTGGCTATTTCAACTTACTCAGCTGAATGGCTTCCTTTGTCACTCGCTCCTCTCCTCACATCTTCCCCACAAGAGCATTAGATGTTTCATGTGCAAGAAGTGAATAGTCCCTCTCATGCCTCAGTATGTGCCACTGATGTATGCACGGCTTTTAACCTCAGAGAAAAAAAAACCTATGGAAAGCTGTTCTCAGCATCAAATGACTTCCAGGCAGCAAAAAGATGACAGACAGCTTTTGCAGCTATGAAAAGTGGCTGCTCCTATCAGACGTTAACTATGAGCCATTAAATTGAATGTTCTGCTGCTATCCAAGAAAAACTCCGTCGGAGAGAACAGCAATTTGGAGCTCTGTGACAATCAAAGCAAGGCAACCACTAATGGGCTCTTTCCTATTTGCACTTTGTTACATGAGGAAGGAAAAAAAATGCTCTGACATTCTTCAGTTTGAGAGGTAGAGGGAGGAGAGAAATTAAGTCCAATTAATATTAGTGTATAGGAAGATCAAAATATTTTCCCAGTAGAATTTTATCAGACCAAAAGAGGTGACCTATTTCTAGGGAACCTGTTCCTAAAGAGGACTGGGCAACTTTCCTCATATACTCTGACCTCCAAAGATTCAGACTAGGCAAGAGAACACTTGAAGAATGACAAGCAAAACCATCAGCTTTAGAGAACGTATACATAAAATGGTATCAAAATATTTTTGTGTAAGTAGAATTCCAACTATTTCACAGACTGACAGTTCTCTCATGAAAATATCCAATTTCATTTTACAAGCATTTGACAAATTGTTATCTAACATATGTAAGAATACAGGGGAAAAACAGGCTACTAAGTGAAATGTTAAGAGATGAAAAGAATAATAGGCACTCATTCAAAAGACAATAGGAGTGTCCATGACTTTGAGGTGGAAATAACATCCAAATCAGCAAAGGTGTTAAAATTACTAAGGCCCTTTTCACATGCTATACGTACAAAAATTAGAAGTCTGTACACCTCAGTCGGTAAATTCTGTTAGAACCATGAGAAGCACTAAAGCTACTTTTGGCCAGACCATGTATTTGCATGAGGTGTGTATAGTTCCATGGATAACTCTTTATTCCAGGTGAATATGTCTTTCTATTAAGTGTTCACACTGTTTTGCCATTTTTAACAGCTTTCACAAGTTAAGAGCACAAGAATAAGATGTCCATGTGTGTCAGGCATATACTTCTCTTGAGGTATAATAAACTGCATAAATCAAAATACAGAAAATTATTTTCCAAATGGCATCTTCAAAACAATTCCTTCAGAAAGGATGCCATCTGTAGTATAGAGGGTTTCCTTTTGCTCTTTAGCAGAACTTTCTCATTTCCTAACAAGGTGATCTAAGCAGCCTCTGAAAACAAAGCTGCCACCTGTACAGAGCAAGTTCTCAAAGACAGGAGGAGAGATCCAGACATACACTGACAAAATACTGCAGAGCATTGCTGGGCAAAGTGGTAGGTTTTGGGAATGTACAAATCTGCTCTTTCATTGGGATTTAATAAACCAGATCTCTCCAGGTCATCTCATATTTTCTGAGCTTCATGTGAGTGCAACACAAACAGACTTCTCATTTCAGAAAGTGAGTTTCCCAAAAAAGGTAAGAAAAACCTAGCTCTAATTCTTTCAGGGAGTAGTTAATGACAGTTTGATTCATAGAAAACAAAGAATAACAGCAGTACAGAACTAGTAATCAGATTTACCATTGTTGAGTAATATCTCTGGTTTCACAATGGTGTCTTTAATCAGTAGAATAACAAAATTAAAGGAGTTTTAAAGCTATCCTAGTGTGAAATGAAAAATGCCACTGGTCTACACATATATAGTGGAAAAACAGCAGCACTGAGGGAAAAAAAAAGGACTGGAGAACCTACGGTTTTGAATTTGACAGTGACTGTCCCTTGAAAGCTCTCTCGAGCTAAGCTCCATAGGAGTCTGTCTCAGCATCAGTTTACAGGGAGCTGATGCTCACTTCCCTCTAAAGAGCTGAAGGTTGCAAAAAACAATGCAAAAGCTATAGTCTCAACCTTAGCAAGACATGGAAATAGTACAGGCAAACAGTCCCTGAACACTGAATTTGCATCATTCGTTTTTATCATTGTGTTTCTCACCCCTCTCACCTGCTGAGTTCTGCCTGCCTCTTCAGATGGCAACTGCCTGAGGATGTTCCAGCTGGGAGTCATCCACCAGCTCCTGGATGTCCTGGAGAAGCACGTGCGGAGCGGGGACACCTCTGTTCAGCAGGCTGCCCTCAGTGCTCTGCAGAGCCTCGCTGTCCCAGGTACGCGGGCTGAGCACAGCTCCCCCACTGCCATTCTTGGCACACGGGGGGCATCCCTGCAGCTCTCGCTGAGGCACCAAGACCAGCCCCTTGTGCTTTGAGGGACAACTGGCCTTTTCCCCCTCCCCTGCAGGAATATATATTTGAATAATTCATCAGGACTGCCGCAACTACATAAAGAGTCTAAATACAATAAAGTGTAGTCTCATTAGCAGCTGCTGAAAGAGTTTCATACTAATAATATATAGCAGCTCAAGACAAAAGAATCAGAACTTAAAATACAGAGTATAGGGTGGAGACACCTAGTAGGGTTGTCAAACTTTCTCTTCTATAAAGCCAATATTCATTCTTATTACACAGAACCAGTAAATCTTAACATTCTTTGAAGCTGCATTTTAAAAAGCTCAACTCAATTATAAAATCTCATATAGAGCATTATCATTATCTGTTCAAGTCTATTACAAATCATTGTAGATGTTTCCAAGTGTATGGACACTTAAAATGCTATTCTTACAATATACTTTTCCTCATGAATTCATAAAAATACCTGTAATTTATCTGTAATATCTGTTAGATATTCTCTAACAGAAATACAGCGCTTCTAGAAACAAAAATTCTATATCACTCTCAACAATATAATCTGCTACCTAAAAAAGAAAAATAAAAGACACTGAGTGGAAATCCATAACCATGAATTAAATATGGGTCAACACTTGGAAATAGACACAGAACAACTCTTCAATTCAAGTATTGATCTTAAAAGAGAACAAATGCTTCGGAAAAAAACCAAAAAAGTCATTCTGATCTAGTGAAAGGAGTCAGTGTGTGCCACTGCAAAACAAGGACATTAAAAGCAAGGACATTGAGAGCAATAGGGTGCACTTCTCAATTTGCCCAATAAAAGGATGAAGGGATATAACAGTTATCTTCCTCATTTCACTGTCCAATGTTCCTCGTCACTCCCCCAAAAATATATGCAGAAGACAGGAAAAAAAATACCTCTGGAGAAAGCAGCTTTTGGAAGCGCAGTTAAGCAGTATTAAGAGTCCTTCCAGACAAGCTTCTGATTATTACAAGGGATTTACTGCACCAACCACTGGAGCAAAGACACAAAAATGAGGAGAGGAAAGCGCAGAAACAAAGGCATGAACAACAGGGGATCAATGAGCTCAAATACAAAAAGAAAATCCATTTTCAAGAAATATGGCTGAGTAAATCACTTCTGCCACCCAGTTCAGTTAAGATAGCTAGCACAGAACAGGCTTCCACAAGCGACTGGGCAAGTGGATGGATAATCTATTATAACTAGAAAGAGGGAGAGAAGCAACAATACTGTGTTTCATGCACTTAGTTCCGGGCAGGGCTGAGATCAGAAGTAACCAAGTCTACCCAAGAGCAGCTCCTATCAAAGTTTTAGCCCAAAAAAGAAGTCTGAACAAGCAGGTAGTCCTGACTTAATTTCTGAGCTCTCTAACAAGTCGGACTTTTCATTAGATTAGAAGCCTAACACAGCACACAATTCACAACAGTTATGTCATATCTACATTTTCAGATGCTTGTGCCATTACTAAGCCTCACACCAAGATCTCTTCTCCACTTTCTAGTTGTCAGCAAGGTTCAGCTGCTGGAGGAAGGTGTTGCAGAGCGCATTGAGGCGCTCCTGAGGTCAGAGAGTCCTCCTGTGCAGTTTAAACTCCTTGGAACACTACGGATGTTAGCAGATGGCCAAGGTAGGCACCCACCAAGGCTCACCGAGATCAGCCACGAGCTCCCCTCCTCCCTCACCCTGCAAACAAGGGCTGTGCAGGACTAAGGGCTGACTGTCCTGCTAACCCAGTTCCATCCATCTGGAGAGCTTCCAGCAGAGATTATGGCCAGAGGCTGCACGCTTTCCAGACTGCCCTGGCCAGCCTCAGAGGTAGCTGAGAAACAAACCTCACAGAATGAATCCGCAGCAGTGGGTGAGCGCGGGCAAAGGCCTAAAAGAATGTTTTTCACCAGAGATACAACATGAGTAGGATGAAAAAAAGCCAGGTTTTAGTGTCAAATCACAGGACAGCAAATCAATAAAGAACTAGAGAACATATAAGGAATAAAGGGAGCTGGGGTAGAGCAAGGCAGGAGAAATTAATTTTTACCAGTCTTTCTATACACGTTGCCAGATTTATCTTGCACATGTGGCTCAAATGATGAATTTACTTCGCATGTTAATGTATTGGATTATCTACTTGCACTTCATTCAGTTTATCACAGAGGGGGGGTATGCAAAAGCAACAATAATCTTTCAGTGCACATGGTTGCATTTTGAGAAACACGCACAATATCAGAATTACATTAAGATATACTTCAATATCTTAATTTATCCTCAGGCTTACTTAGCTCTTACCACACCATAACACAAAAACAAGCATTGTGTGGTTTGGTACTGTATTTCACATTGCCTAGGTGCAGCTCTAGAATACTAATCTGTAGTGATTCCTGGATATGCAGGAATAACTCAGTTAAAACCAGAATAGTTATGACCATTTTGTGATGGGAAGGGATAACTGACATAGGACAATTACAGGCATCACTTCATTCATTATATGGAAGAGGATAAAACCTCACTCCGTGACATTCCATGTTGCATTCCACTGCACTACTGCAGACACCACTTAATATGAGAACTATTTGCATCTTTTATAAAATTAACATGCATGATAGAAAACTCAGATCTAGTCCTTATATTGATTTGCACCACTTCCAGTCCAGTGAAAAGCTGCTTTCACTTACATTTCACAGTGGTAGGAAATGAACATTGCAAGATACATAGAAATCTAGCATCTTTTTGTTCTAAGGCTTTGAAGAAGTTATTGTCAGGTCATTTCTCCAAAGTTATATCTCAATTGTGACAGGGTATTTAACATTTAAAATTGAGACATCACAGTAACATATAACTAAATTATCAAACACTAAATTATCCTTTTTTACTTTATTTACCAGCCCTAAAACAAAGTTGCAATTTGGCACTAAGTACAACTTCTGAATCCAAAGCAAAGGTAATTATCAAAATGCAAAGTAAAATAAAATTTTTAGGAGACTCAATGTTTATCCATTCCCACCTATGAACAATTTTCCCACTTTTAATTACCTTCTATTCTGTTTACCCATAAGCTAATATTGCCCTTAATTAACTCAGCCTGAAACTCTTATGAATGAACACACATCTACTAAGAAGTCCACACTAAATTAGGTAATTGCCTTATCTAATATAAATTCATTACTCTATCAGTAGGCAAGCTGAGGCTGACAGACTAAAAAAGGAGGTTTCTTCCTAACCACAGAAAACTGCAGGCAGACCTGTCAGCTTCATTACTCTAAAGAGATGTTAACTCCTGGATCTTCTACCATTCGGCTTCAGAGGAGCAGAATAATTTGTGCACTTCAGTAGCCAAAGGACTTTCAGCACAACTGAATGTTCAAACTTATAAAATGATAAATTTGAATAAATTATAAGTTAAAAGGTCTTCCTGTTAAGAATAACTAACTGGGTTTTATCTCAAGGAGCTCTACTGCCTGTCAAACTGAGTAAAGAACCTGCCTTTGCAACAAATCTCAAACTGGTTCCATCCTCCAGCCTCTTACTTAAACTTTCTATACGAAACTGGATTACTGTGATCTCTGCAGATTAACAAGGAATATCTGACTAGAAACAAATCTTGTGTTACAGGAGGTAACGCACAGGTAGCTGTGCAATGCCCAGTAACGCTTATCTCAAAACAAAGTATGTCAGCTAGGCCATAAGCTCCCAGATTCCTTGTGGCATTTTGACCCGTGATTTCTCCTTAGTGTACTGGACAAATTAAAAAGTAAGTGTGTGTACTTACTTCCCCATCTCCCTCCCCCAAAAGAGGCTGATTTACAGCTTCTGGAAAATACCCAGAGCAGTCATGTGGTTTATTGGCACTGACCTTCTGGTGCATGCTCCGTCTGATTCTTCCAGCATATCTCAAAAGAAATGCAACACACAGAGAAAGGGACAGGTAAAGGAACAGGAGCTGGGTGATGCCTCTATCAAACCTATCTCTTCTGTTACAGATGTTAACATAATCAGAGTTCCACTTCCTAGGAAAAGTTATCTAGTGAGAAACACGGAGGAACGCAAATTAAAAGGCTCTTCCACATCAAGGGGAATTTCTGATAATGCCTTAAATATTGTTCAACACACATCATCCAATTACTGGCATGCTGCCATTCTGTACTAAGACTTGGCTGCCCACACTATCAAAAGTAATGAATTATCGTCAAAGCAGCACGAACAGGCTCCCAAGAGCCCACAATTACTTTTGTGCAGGGCTCAAACTGCAAAGGCCAAAAGCCAAGAGAGAAAGGAATGGGCCTGCTTAAGTACTGCATCAGAATATTTGTTTTCAAAGACAGAAAGCTGCTACTTTGGCAACCCCTTTAAAAGGTGTTGTTTTGTCCTTCCCCTGCATGATTCCTTTGGCAAATATTTCCAAGATCTTTTAAAAGCTCAGTGCTGCAATTAGAGTTCTTGAAGGTTTCTGAGTGCAGGTTCACAGCCCCAGTTACTTCTACATTCACGTTCCTGTGACAGAGAGACTGAGGGGTCTGATTTTAAATGCCTCTTGTTTTCTCCTCAATTCTTCAGCTGATGCAGCTGAAATCCTGGGCCAAGACCCCATGCTGCTCAACAGGCTGGTGCAGTGGTGCAGTGTGAGTGACCCCAGCGGCATCTGCGGAGAGGCAAACCGGCTGCTGGCATCCATCCTGCACCACAACAGATCCCAGGTACGGGAACGGCTGCTCGGAAAGACTCCTCCTGCACCCTTCCCAAATAGCCTTAAAGCTTGTAGGCAGAGCTAGGGATTAAACAGCACATCCAGCTTCACAATGAAAACCATGAAGGTTCACACTGGAAACCTCTCTGGGGTGCCTCAATAGCAGTAAGGGGAAACCTGTGCATTCCAGAAGCACAGACACCTCACAGAAACCAGCACCATGGTCACTTACTGCCACTTGTCAACACTGACCCAGCTCAAATAGGGCTTGACAAATGGTAAGCAGGTAAAGCTTTCCTATGACTATAAATATGTTTCAAATTACAAATTAAAATGGTAAAAATAACCCAGAACTGTCCTAGAAGTCAGTCCTCTGGAAGATGCAAAGAGCCCACCTATCCATGACGGACGAATCTGGCATGACCTTTATGTGCTGGCATTTTTGAACAGGCTTCTGTTTTTTGTAAATTGTGCTATTACACACAGGCATCCCAGCCATGCCTTACTGTGAGGTAGTGACTAAAAAAGTAGATACTCTCTGCACACGCTTTTATAAAGCAAAACTAATCCTTGCTAGTTTGATGGCTTGAAATGGAAGAGTGGAATAAGGATAAATTGAAACAAGACAAAATATATATTTATCTTACAGATATGCATCTATAGTTAATTCTAAGTATTGATATTCCAGGTATATTAGACCAGCCCTAAGCCATGATCAGTGCCAAAAGCAATATTATCTTTAGTCTTTGAATATTGTCCGTTTGCACTGCAGCAGATAAATAACTTCCCTCTATTGAGAAGCTGCAGAGTGCAACCTCATTTCCCTCTTCATTCTACTGCATTCCTCCATCAGAGTTCCATCTGTTTTACCTTTGCTTTCACAGGAAGTGGTCAAAGCCATCCAGGCAGCACAAGGAGTGAAGCATCTGGTTTCCATGACAACAAGTGAACACACTGCCATGCAGAATGAGGCTCTGAAGGCCTTGGCAATAGCATCTGCCATCGATTTAGGTATTTTACTCCTAAAAGCATTTATCTGTGCAAGATCCTCAATGATTAAGAAACACTGTCATGCTGTTAATTCTAGGTAACATACAAAAAAAGCACATTTCTTGTCTAGATTTAGCTCTTCAGCATGAAAAAAGGTTGTCACAATTCAGATCATAAAATCAATAGGCTTTGGGAACGGCCTGACTTTTTTTTTATTTATGATACAGTCAAATTATCATGCTGTATGGACAGGCACTATGTGAGTAGCATAATATGACACGAGAAACCTACACAAAAAAAAGAGAGGGAAAGTGAAGGAGATAAAAAAAGATGAAGGCTAAATGAAAGACAAATTATAGGGTCAAATGGTCATTGAGGACTATAAGTATCAGAAAAAATCTTTAGACAGACATGAAGAAAGAATAAAGCAGAAGCATAAATAGGCATTACAGAAGCTGCAAACTAAGCACGTGAGAAAACTGTAAAGATGCAAACTACTTTTCCGGAGCTAATTAGCTGAGTTACGGACAAATTTTCTCAGATTTTTCCTGTATAACTTGAAAATAAATCTCAATTTATTACAATAAAGAGACACCACAAAAATCTACGTACACCAAAAGGTAGACTGAAAAGAAAAATAAACTTGAAATTTGTGACGTCCTGTACTATCAAGAGCCCATTTTACTGCTTGTCTACAATTAAAACTCTCAAGCTCATTTGGGCAACTAATGGGAATCAACATTTCTAGCACTGAAGGTTGCAGGTTTTAATTTATTATTAGGTTAACTATATACAGTCAATAGTAGACTGGTCCTGTCTTCAAGAATAAGGCCAGTAAAGAAACTCTGTACAGAAAAGAGCACAGAAATTCATCAGTGCAACAGACAGATGCTCACGACATCCCTGTATACCCACTTTGAAATTATGCCAGTCCAGAATTTTGTTTTAAAAAGCAAGCATAATCACTTTATAATTTTTCCGATAACAGCTCAGGGTCACTATTTGTTTGCTTATTTTTCAGAAACCCTTGAAGAATCTTTTAAAGAATCACAGTTAGTTCAAAGCTTACACAAACTTCTACAAGATGATAATACAAGTCCTGAGGTGAAATACAATTCAATGGGCCTTTTGTGCAGACTCCTTAATTCAGGTAACTTCATTTTAAGTTGTCTGTGATGGAAGATGAATATTTGTGATGAACACAAGTGGTTTCTGTTACCAAAAGATGCTGCCTGCAATGCTCCAGTGAATGAGTAAAGGATATTAGAAGTTCATTCTGTATTGATCACCAAAATCATGGTCAAGTCGTTTCCTTCTCTATGAAAAGCTGACTAAACCATCAGTTGAACAAAATAAAGAGAGGAAGGCTTTATTCCAGTGAGTCAGTGGCATAACCAAGTCTCAAAACAGCAAAACTGGAGTTTGGAGTAAAGGCATCTTCATCCAACTTCACCATGCACAAATGCCTTGCACTCTCAGAGCATTTCTGTGTCCAAAGGAACAGTCTGTACCACGCTCACAGGCAGGCATCCATTTGTTCTGCCTGTGCTGTGGAGCAAACCAGAAGCTGAGACAGAGCAGCCATTTCAGCTGACTCCACACAGTGACTTTCAGGGAAGCATGTAAAGGGCATGATTTCAGTTTAACTCCACAGTCAGGGAAGACTTAAAATGCTTCAAGCAGGATGGGACTATCCCGGATGTGTAGCACTAAATGAAAAGGAGCACCCTGAAACCAGGAGTCCAAAGATTTTGTGGTAGTTTCTCACATCTTAACACAAAAATTACATAAATTGAAAACAACGATTGTACTTAGGCAAGGATAGATCACAAATCCTGAGCTGCCTCTCAAATCCTGGAGCTGCCCTGTATTGATAGTCAAGCTGGATTTTGCAGTATGTTCTATTTTATCCCTGTAGCCACACAGATATTGGAACAGGGATAAGAACTTGCAGCTTTCAGTGCTACTACGAAGCATTGACATAACAGATATGATCTACAAGACCTTCTTCCAGAGATGTATATACTTAGCATTTTATAGACTAACTGTAAGGCTAAGAGTTGAGTCTTACTAACATGGAACGATAGCAAAAAGCATACAGGCAAAAGTGCTAGAAACTGTACTGCATTAGAACTTCAAAATTTTGCTTTTTTTTCTCTCAATAAGTTTTTGGAAGTCAAGCAGGAGGAAAAAACCTCAATCTGTCTAATACTTCCAACAGCTGAAAGTGTATCTATTGAAAAAAAATGTTTTATTGAAGCAGCTTAATATGAACAGCAAATAGCCCAAACTTTTATTTTACAACAATCGTTGGGAGCCACTACACCATGGCAGGTAACTAAACGCCATCATTTCATCTCCCATTCAGGTGATCTGAGACAAGAAATAGAAGAGGACAAGTTCAAAGACACCCTCGAGCGACTCTGCAGTCACAGCAATGCAAATGTGGTCAAGGAAGCCATCACAACATTACAGGTTTTGAGAGGAGAGACACCCCCCTAACCTCCCTCCTCCCACGAGGCAGACACCAGCTTTGCAGCCCTTGCATTTGTCATGCTGCTGCACAACCAGCACTGCTGAAGCCCAGGTGCAGCGGCTCCTCTGCCAGCTGTGTATAAAAAACCCTCATTAGCACATCTCTCTGCCCTGATACTTGCACCACTGCTGCTCTTCACTGAGCCACTAGCACATAGCAGCAGGAACAAGTCCTGTCAAGCAAATGGTGTTAAGAAACATCACAGGAGAAACACCAGGCAACATTCATTATGTATTTTTTCAGCTGCTTGGTTTTGTGAGATTAGGATACACACTTGCAATTTTTCTTGCATCAATGGGACTTCTAAATAATTGCATCAAAGTCTCAAGCTTTTATCATGCAATCTGAAACATGAGTTAGATTAAAACTGTAGCTCAAACAATGCAAAGGGCTGTCACCAATTCAGCATCTGCACATTGGGAATCACACTGTGAGCCTGTTAGATGAACATGTTAAAACCAAAACGTTCTTTAAGCTAACCCCCTCTTCAACCTCCAGCTTTAAAGCTCGTCTCTGAAACTGTACCTGCTCCTGTCACAAGTTATAGTCCCAAATACTTGAGGGTACAGTCTTGTCCTGATTTCAGACTGAGAATGAGACTCTGCAGAAGCAAAGTTTACTAGAAACTGCAGTCAGTGAACACACAGTGCTTGGGCAAGACACAGAAATAAAGCTAGTCAGAAATTACGAGTGGGCAGGGGTGAGGATGTGGAGACAGCCAGCATTCCATTACCCCATTGAATAAGAGAACCTGGGTTTAACTTTAGATCATGGGGGAAAAAATGCAGTAAATTTCAGTGGAGTCCTTTTGTATTAAAAAGGTCACTAAATGAGAAGGTAACAGGTTCTATTCCACAACTTGTTCCTATGGGAACTTTTTGAAGCAGCTGAAGGTACTTGCAGAGTCATGTTTTCCAGACCTAGGAGATCAAATTCAAAACCATGAAGTGGTAGATACTGAAAAGCTTGGGAGCAATTACTTTCTTTTTAGCCAGCAGAAAAACTATTGGGGAAAAAATAAGCAAGCACTGATCTTGAGAAACCTATTTTAAAGCAGACTGTATTTAGAAGTCAACAAGGCCTCATGTTCTCAATTTCAGAACAACTAGCTTATGTCTACCAACAAACATGACAACTTCATAGCTGCAAAAGCCTTCCCATTTGCAAAACCCAGTAACACTACTTAGCCCACTACACTCATCACCAAATATCACTCTCAGGAGTAGTCTTGCGAAAGGGGATTTTATAAAACCACCCCAGAGAAGTGTCACTTGTTGAGTAACACACAAACAAGCTTTGACCACATAACAGGAGAAAAGAAAAACACTTCTTTTCACTTTTTTTGATGTTCAGAGATTTAATAGTCACTCTACACCATTTTGCAGCTCTTCACTTGTTCATGGCTTTCCATTAACAGTGCAGAGAAAAGCATCAGTCTTATCTATTACTCAAAAGCCCAAACTGAAAAGAAAAAATATCAAGAATTAGTTTCAGCAAAATACAAGAACAAGCACCCCAGACCTTCACCATTCTGAGTTATCCACAAACTGCAGTCTCAATAGCCAGTCTAAACCTTTGAGAGTGAACTGTTAGTGAACAGAATCAACAAATCTCAGGGATCAAACTCCAGGAGTAGAAAATATTACATTTTATTTAATCAAATTTAAGGCTTGAGAAAAAAATATATTGAAAGTCACTCAGAAAAGCCATCTCAGAAGAGGAGACAGGAGCTGACCTTCCAGTGGCTGAACAATGTTCAAGCTGCATGACAATATACAGGCAGTAAGGGGAAGAAAGAGGGAAGGATGGAACGGGGAGACAAAACCCAAGGCAATTTTACACATGAACCAATGGTCACAACAAGCTCCATGGACTGGAAGCACAAGTCTGTCCACATGGCACTTTCATGAGGTCACCAAAGCTAAAGACCTCTTGGGAAGAAACATTCAGGTTTTCAGGAGGCAACCCAAGGTCCTTTGGTCACTGCACTTTTTTCAGTGCTTATTCTCATCCTCCTCTTCAATGTACAGGGAAACTGTGTCCAAATGCAGTTATATCAATAAAAACAGAGGCAGCTGCACTGTCAAACACACTGACGAATACACACATTGCTTAACGGAAATAAATTGTGCTCATTTCTGAGAAATAAAGGTGATCACATTGAAGTTTGCTTCTATCAGCCCAGTTCTTCAAGTCTGACCTCATTTGACATCTTCATGGTGCCACCCTGGTGCCACTGTAGTGTTTGTGAAGTTGTTCCAAATGCAACCGCTGAAATCTCAACATCAGTGAGTATCAAACTGTGAGACCACTGAATTACTTTTCCTTTGAGGCTTTCGAGGCAGGCTCACACCCAGCTGCTTTTGCTGACAAGACTTTTTTTAGACCATAACCTAAATTCTTAGCCATGAAGTCACTGCAGGTCCACAGAGAAGGTGCTAAATAAAACTAAGTAGAAAGTATTCCCATTACAAGTCTGAAACTACAATAGCCATGTATGGGCATACTTCAGAACATACGGGGCAAAACAACCTAGAGCCCTAGGATTTTAAAAATGATACATTATAAGCACAGAAAAGTTTATCCACAGTGGCAAAAAAAAAGAAAAATCACTCTATGAATTTAAAGATACTAAAGTAAGTTGAACCTCTCTCAAATTCAGTTCCAAATAACTGAAACACTGATACAAAGGCTGGTGTTAATATGGCTAAAGCCATTAAGAACAAAATGTGGAAAGATAATACTTCAGTTAAATTCTGGTTTGGATACAAATAGTACTTGAAAAAAGCCCAAGTATTCATTTGTCTTCAGGTAACTTGGCAAGATTTGCAGACCCTGGAATCCTGATCTGTAATGCTGGCTCTTGTCAGCAGCAAATTTCAGTGCATGAAGTTCACAGCTACCTTTGACACCAGAATGATTTTCACCAAACTGCTGGAATTTCTTCCTAGCATTATGAGGTGGCTGTGTCAAAAACTGGCAAAGGGAAATATACTCCCTAGCTGGCATTTTCAATGCAATGTTTTATGACTAAGAAGTTCTCAACAGGAAGCATCCTTCTCCAGTTTTACATACATCAGATTATCACACATAACCGTAACCAGGTAAGTTGGTTGATCAGGTGTTGCAAAGTTTCAAGCACCAGAATTTAATGCAAAGTTTGCTGGCCACCACTCTGCTGCTTGCCAAGTCATAGCACAATCACACATTTCAGGCTGCTCCTCATGGTTCAGGTTCAACAAATAATTCATACAGACCTCAAATTCATGGCTTTACAGAAGAAATGCCTCTTGCTCTCCCCTCAGTGATCTACAGCTACTGTTTTCTTGTTGTATACCAAAGTTTAAAAAGTCAGTGTCCTTCTAGCCATTTTACTTCCAGGTTTTCAGATGAGTTAATAGCAGACTATTCTCTGCTACTCTGAGGAAATCAGCCATCCTTAGGCAAGCTTCCTTTTCCTGTTGTGTCTCAGTCACTGACCAGAAAAAGAACTATGAAAGCTGAAGTACACATCAGCACTGTCTGAAGTGACAAGTACAAGCTAGAAGGATGTCTGAACAATCAACCAGACACAAAGATTCTTACTGTTGATCAACTTCTGCCAGTGAAATGTTTGTTGATACATGCATAATACAAAAAAGGACAGAACATATTTAAAAGTTTGGCTTCCAAAGAAAGCCATATACTTTAGAAATACAAGTATTAAAACCTTTAGGCACACTACATATAGTAAAATATTATAAAAATAGATACTTTTCTAAAATTTACACTGTGTTAGGCACTGTAAATGAATCTGCTCTCCCTTAAAAACCTGGTGTTGCTGGAAGCAGTAAATGATGTTAGTTATATGGCCCACAGTAAAACTGACAGCTAGAGCTACTTCCAAGAACTTTTCAGCCACATACTTTTACCTTAAAGCAAGGATACAACACCAACGTCTTACAGAAGAGACTGGAACTCCTACTGAACTACAGATCCATCTACTAACCCTCACCCCCCAACGGCAAGACCGGAAGAAGAGTTTACTTTTCTCTTGATTAAAATGAAAACCCTGACAATAAGAAGGACTAGTTCAGCCTCATGTAGAGAAAATGACCGAAGAAATCATTCTGGTTCACTGTGTTTTGATTCACATTTGAACAATGAACCAGGTAGAACTGAGGGCTCAATAGCTTTACACAAGACATAAAAATTCTACAACTTTAATCTTGTGCTGAATCTGTACTTCCTTATTTAAAAACATCTTTCAGGAAGTATTAACACTGAATTTGTAAGCCTTTCATCAGTCCTGGTAGCGGCTGTTAAGACTTGTGAAGAACAACCTAACAGTTGAGAGAAACCAGAGGAATAACAAAAGCCATCAACAGCTGGCACAGCATGCTTGCTACCTACTGAAACAAGCTGCCTTCTGCAGTGTGTGCAGACAGTACTTTTTGAAGATATTACTGATCATTGAAAGGGTAAGCATTCTTAAAGAGGATTTTCTTCTATAAATAAAGAACATTTACATTTTTCTCAGACAGGAAACAGCATCAGGGCTTTACACCCTCTTGCCTGAAATAGAGATTTGTAAGACTTAAAGATAGTCAGATTTTTCCCATCCTGGGAACTGGCTTGCACTTTTCCAAACAGCGTGGGGTTTGCACAACCTGGGTGTTTTTGCACAACAAAATCAATTAAAGATCTAGACAATTTGTCTAGATTTTTTCTTTCCAATTCCCAATTATGGTTGCTGGATATGTTGCCAAAAATGACTGGATAAGTCTGCTGTAGAGATTAATATGATTGTAAGGTTCTGAAGAAATCAGCACACGACATTTGAAAAGATTACATATTAAGACATGACAGGAGTGAAGACAGAGCAATCCTTCAAAGAAAGGGTTCACAGCAGTTTCATGTCTCCCTGCTGAAGTCTTTAAACTCTGTTCTGCCGATGTCTTGGGAAATTCCATTTCTTCCTCAGAGATCAATGCTGGTACACTGAGTTGTCTTGTTAGAAAAAAGGTAGACAGCATGTGCTTGGCGATTTTTTATCTTCGAACAAAAAGCATGAGCACGGGGGAAAAAAATCCACATAAGGCTTTTAACATCAGGACTATTTCATGGTCCGTGCATTTCTCCCTCTTGGTGTCCAATCAATAATGTTAGCATACACTGTCTGGCAGCATGCATCTGCTTTCATATTCAGAAGGCATTACTTGCCTTTACAGCTTCAATATCAGAAATCAATGTCCTGGCTAGGAAAATCCCAAAAATCTAAAAAGATAAAAAACATACCATTAGTGAGATAAAACACTTGTAATGTACCAGTCTCCAAGATGTTTGTTGGCAGGTTCAGATATCATTTCATAGCCAAGATCATCCATCAAAGCACAACTATTACTAAAAACTAATAGAGGCAACAGAATCCTGCAGGTAATAAAGCTCCTGAGAAAGATGCTTTTTGAACAGCATTCAAAATAATAAGCTTCCAGATGCCTTAGAGTTAGAGGAAATGCACTTAGCCAAGCCTGAGTATCATAAACACCCATGCTTACCTACTGCTAAGCTACAAACCAGACACTTTCATTCATTCCACAGCTTTGAATAACAACCCAGACAATTTTCAGATCAATTTTTTAAACATACACAGAATGTACATTTACCTGTACTAAAATAAAATTCTTGTCACAGACAATAGTTAAGAGTAGCCCCAGATTGTTCAGAGACATTTCAAATTTAAATTCGAACATTCATGTCAGTTGTCAGGGAAAGCTTCCTTTATAAATTGAGGATAAATTGCTAACTCAGCGAATTTCATGCAACGTTCTTAGAAATAATAAAAAACTGGGGTGAAGTTCTGGAAAACTAAAAGATTTCATTGAAATGTAGTCAGGTTATGTCTAATTCTCAGTCTCACTGTTAAACAGCTTAATGCACATGAAAGACCCAATTGGAAAATACAAATAATTGGAAGTGATTTCAAAAAGCCTCAGAACATGAATAAAGAACAACATTGTCAATCAACACACTGTCAAAAGATTAAACTCGGTGTGTTGACCATCTTCCTAGCAAGAAGTGTTGTTCTTAGCGCAGCATTTCTCAAACCCATGGAAGTACTATCACCAAATGGTGATAAAAATCTATCAAACCCTAAGCTACAGAGGGCAGCATTACCAGGGCTGGAGAAAGGTCTTTTGCCAGCACTCAGTACTCAGCTACTGTCAGTTATATGGGAAATACTTTCTGTAGCAGATTTACAAGTTTATTATTTCCCACTGAAGTGAAGGAATTTCACAGGATAGAAATTAACACAATGCAAACAGCTGCCATAACGAAAGCAGGATCCACCTTGAAAGCAGCAATTATTGAGAATTTCAGCTCTTTGATGTACCACACACTGATGAGGTAACAGAAATCACAGAACTCTTTCATCTGGTTCTGCTAACATCACATTTGTAACCTGTTCACCTATTTCCCTGCTCTTACATTCCCAACCTTTTTGAGCAGCGTGGTGTACCCACTTAGAGCTGGCTGAGGTAACCTCAGCATGAAGGACAAGGTTGTATCTTAGTCATTTCAGCTTTGTGATAGGAGGCTCAGATCTACTGGAGCAGACAGTAGATCCTCCCTAATGGCATTGAAATATAAGGAATATTTTATATAATAATCATTTATATTACTAAATTAATGTTACAATATATCCCAACTATCACACACTATTATTGTTGCACTGTATTTTTGGAAGGACTTTCACTGCTTTGTGCAACAGGTATTTTTTGTACTAACTCCCCTTTACTACAACTGGTGTTTCTGCCATCCTCTCATCATACCGAAAAAAATCCACCTTCAAAATACTTCTTTTACCTCTGACCATAATTACTTTTACCTTCAGCAGGTATTTATCTGCAAACATGAAATTTTTTTTCAAAGAATCATAACAACTAACCTGGAGCAGTGAGATAGCTATGAAGACACCAGCAACAATGTAGATATTTCGGGGTAACCAAGCTTCAAGTGCATGAATACATCCTTTGACAAAGATCTGATCATCCCATTGATTTTTGCTCTGAACGTAGAAAGGAAGAATATTATTTTTCTGCTCAAGTTTATTTTACGATCAATCACACGATCTAGATAAGCTAAATGCTTTGTCACTTCTGCAGTAAAGTTGCAGTGAAGTTTTAATCATACTTCAAAAAAACACATCTGAATCAGGGAATGTCAGACATTAATATTTGTATCTTCCTGAAAATCCTGTTATGAGAAGCACTGTAGAACTGGCAGATAATAGATGGACAAATTAGCAGACAACAGACCAGCAGAGTTAGACTACTACAACTGGTAATTGAAACGCACACTCGAAATCCAAGCCTTACCCCTTTTTGAAACACACCTTTCCCCTCACCCATTCCCACTTGTTTTCTCTACCTTCCCACAGCAGCTTACTTTAAACGAAGGACCATGTCTACCTTGCCCTACCTGTGGTATGATGTATCAGTCATTAGTTCCTACAGTTTTGAGCTGACATCTGTCAGCAATCCCACCACTTTTACAGTTCTGTCTATGAAGGCACAGGAAATGACAGCACCTTACCTTCTTTCTGATATCATAGCCACACTGTGTATTCACAACTTTTTGCTGCAAAGCAAAACAGATTTTAAATAAATAAATTAATTGACTTCTACTTATTTCTGTTCACAGCAAGTTTTTCTATTTTTATATCATAAGCATATCAATTGTCAGAGCCAACCATTTTAAAGCACATTTTTAGCAAAAACAAGAAAAGTCCTAGCGGAATACAAGAAAATTCATGACAAAGCAAAGGTGTGTACTAGCAAGATGATATCCTGCACCAGAAATCTCAGCTGCTTCAGTCACTTGGCACTTACCTTTTTAACATGAAACTGCAATGCCAGCACGCAAGGAAGACATCTGCATTTACAAAATGCATAGCAAGTTCTACTGAAATATTAGTAATAGAATCTCACATTAAACCGATTTAAGCGTCCTTTTGCCTCTTTAAATACAGCACCAGAAAAATGTGCAGTTAAACAGTTCTGCTCCAAACTGATCTAGAAAATAATGACTGGGGAATCTGAACATGGAATATGTCCCTGATAAAGGCTTTCTTTGGCTGATTTCCAATACAGTCAGAAGCCTACCAGGTATTAAATAAAACTTACCAATGGCTCTCTTTCAGCACAAGGATTGCTGGATGGATTTTGAGCTGTAAGTATTCCCACTAATACCATAAAGCACTACATGTTAGCTCCTACCTCCACATTTTGGCATCTGCTGTAGGGCTCACAGAGTTTCATAAAGTTTAGTAAAACAAACTAACCAATAAGCACCTAAACCTTGCCAAAACCAAGGACTGACTCAGAAGCTCTAAACTTCATACATGACTACTGTACTAATTACTGCAATAACTAACAAGCAGCAAATGGAATTACTCCTGCCTGTCTGTCAGAGGGGTGGTGAAACAAATTCCAACTGGGGCAAACAACCTGCTTAGAGCTCGCAGCTCCTTACTGGCCAGGAACAAAGGCCAGAGATCCAAGGAAACAACATACTGGGAATAAAAAAATGCCAGCCATCAGTGCTTCAGATCCAAACCATGCTAAAATGGCTTGAACTCCTGGTGACAATACCTTTTCAGCTAACAGGCTGCCACATTTAGACTCCAAAAGAATGCAACCAAAACACAAAAAAAGTTGGCCTGCACAAGAGTAATTTTCAGTCATTTAGGACACCTCAAAGCCCTCCAACACCTTATTCAGGAAGTATTTCCTGTCGTAACTTGACAGCCTCAGAGCATAAACAAAACCAGGAAACCACTTACCGCAGGATCAGGTATACAACAGGAAAAAGGAACTCCGCACTTCTCGCGACTTTTGCTTTCACTCTTGCAGTCAAAGTATATGTTAAAGTCCCAGTCTTCTGGACCTTGGGCACCACAGCAATGGTTCTGCAACAGATACATTCATTCCAGAAGCTGGTTCACTGGATAAAATATCTCTAAAATACCTCCAAACAGTAAGTGTCTGCTTACAAATCTTAACCATCCCTAAGTCTGCACAGAATCAATGACAACAGCAGAGTAAAAAAAAATGAGTAGACGCTAAGAGGGCTCTATGGAATCAAAGCAATACAGGTGTCAGAAAAATCATAAAAATTACCACTTTAGATATAATTGCCAGACACAATCAGTTCCATTGCAGATTTTTTTTAAGAGAAAGCTTTTTTTTAGGGAGCAAGGGAAAGGGGAGCAAATGAGAAAGGTCAAAGGTAGATGCGTGCCTGAGAGAGCTTCCACAACGGGCATCAGAATAAGCCTGGATATCTCCCCTCCCTCCCTGCTGCTTTCAATACAGAAAGAAGAGAACCAGCACATCTGTAACCCAGTATTATTAGCTAAAAAATATTATAATTCTATTAAAAAATGAAAACTTTTAAATCTATATTCTCCTAGAAGGCATCAAAGAAGTGACAGGATATGAACTCACCATTCTCTGTAGTGAATCAATGATGTTCTGGAGGTCAATGTCATCTCGGTAGGATTTAATGTTATTCTCAAAGAATTCTTTTACCCTGTCCCTCACCCAGTCTTGGAACAGGAAAGCCATAACTGCTACTGCCAGCTCCAACAGGAATATAAACACAATTGTTCCACAGAACTGTAAAAAACAAAAGTCTTAAATTAGAAAATATGAATTCATTTTGAATGCATCCCTACACCACCCAGAACAGACACAGAATTGGGTTCAAATTTTGATTCAGTACAGACACTGAGCACAGTGAGAATACAAGGTAAAGAAACTCCCATGAGGCAGTTATCCTTTTGTTTTTGTCACCTGAACTCGACAGTAAAAAGAGCATCAGACAGCCATCAAGCATAGCAGTGAAAACAACAATATATGAGAATCTGTAAAACACAGGGCTAAAGAAGTCTTAATAGTAGTATGCTCTTGGATATTTAACAATCCTCTTGGATTGTTTCTAATTTTATAATTACTTGTTTTTAAATTTTTTGTCCAGCTTATCTGCTTTCAGATCGAAACCAAAGAAGAAGCCTCGGCATAAAAGCAACCATTTAAGAAATTTAACATCAGTCACTGAAGTCCCAAAGTTCTTGGAAACATTTACACGTTTGCATGTTCTTGCAAACATTTAGAAGAAACTTGAAAGTTTTTAAGTGATTTTGTTCCACTGTACTATATTCTCCCAGTAATTCCTGACTAAGCATCATCCACAACATCACAATGTTAAGACTCTGATATACCTACTATAATATCACAGCAGAGCAGAAGAAATTTAAAAAGGCAAGGAAGAACATGCTCCACAAAGAGGAAAATAGATAAGCTGGAACCACCCCTGCTTTCAATACCATTACTCAGACGTTTGTCACGGCAGGAAGTTTACCATATATTTTGTCACAAACCAAATCCTATCATTAATTATCTGGGTTTGCTTCCAGTTCTTCATCATTTGCAGCTTTCACACATATAATAATTCCCTCATATAATGATGTTACTTACAAATTTCAGCAGGCAGATGTTTTCTCTCAGTGCTCCCACACAACCAGCAAATCCCAAAGTAAACATCACTATTCCCACCACTAAGACAAGCACCACTGGATCCAGACCATGAAGACCAGTCACCTTTGTCAGATCAGACAATACACCCTGAAAGAAAAAAACAGAACAGAATGTGACCACTGTAAGCATGTTATTCATTCAGCATTCCTACTGGATGATTTCCACAAGATTCCAAAAGAACTCGCTGCAAACCCTTGAACTTGCCAACAGTGACACCAACAAAAAAAGTCATGTTGTAAAATGGTCATTGGTAATACCAGTTTTTCTTCACCCCAGCAGAGGAAGTATTCAAGTTATAGTTAGCAATTCTTTCAATAAGTCAATTTCTCAGATGACATCCTCCTAGGTCTATTTGCCAAGCAGAATTCCACAAGATGGTGCCAAAAGCTCAGTTCTATCACTGAATGTTCATTTAGTTTCAAGGCAAAAGAATTAATGCGGGGTTTTTTCCTATTAACTTGAAATGTATCAGTCAGAAGGGCACTCCAATATCATGGTCTAAAAAAAAAAATTAAAATTTTTCCAATCCTAATATTTAAGTGGGGGAAAGCGAAAGATATTCTAAGGACAAAGCACCTTATGGGTGACATTTTAAAAAGGGAAATAACCTTGTTTTGGTTTTCAAGGGAGCAGATTATTCCTTCTATTTTAGTTACAACCCTTGTAGTGCCAAAGAGTCTTAGTAGTGCTCCTCCAAACTCTTTCAGAAATATGAAAGTAATGTCTAAACACTCCTCTTTCACACCTGATAAAAATTCTTACACCAAAAGCAGTTGCCTATTCTCTATACTTGCAATTTGCCCAACATAGAAGTAATATTTTCTTGTTAACTATCCAGAAACCACTTATTTTGACAATAATCTTTGCTATGAAGCCTGTCTGCCTACATTGCTAAATCTATATGAATGTAATGCTAACACAGTGAAAACCTTCCTTATACTTTCTAGATTAGGTTTCAAAAAGTTATTACACCAGCTACTATTAAAACTCCATCAAATACACATAACAGGATTCTCATGTGATGTGCAAGAACAAGATGGACCATGCAGAAGACAGAAGGGACAAACAATGGAAACTCTTCACATGAATGATTTCTAGGGACACCCCGGCAGCCCTGCAGTAGTCTGAGTGTTCATCATACAACCATCAACAATACACAGAACATTTTAATAAGGAAGTATTTTCACTTCTGAAACAAAGAAATAACAAAAATCAACACAGCACAATAGCCCATCATCACATGTTCACTATTTTTTTTTCTATAGAAAGTATATTCTCAGGCTAAGTATAAGAGAAAAATATCAAAGAGACTTGCAATAAGCTGCCTAATTCTTTCAATAAAATGCAAATTCCCATCTTTCTACCCAGGTATCTGTTCTAGAGTTCAGTGCAAAGGAGAGCAGCTTGGAAAATCCCTATCACTTCTTATTCAACTGCTCACTTAAAATAAAATCTTCAAAATACAGCATTAGAAGAAAACGTGCCCTTGGAGAAACTCCATCAGCTGAAGACATTGATTAACAGTACTACAGTGATCCACAGGACTCCATTTTCTTTCACAGCATGTTCCATAACAGATTGTGTCAGAGCTGTTAATTTGGCAACAGCAAGACAGTTGTTTTTCTATCAAAACTGGCTGACAAGACAAAAAGAAAAAAAAAGTGAACTGTAGCACTCAGAATTGCCTTGCAACAGCTGGTGACTAACAGCTGAAACAGTCTATTAGAAAATGGTCCTAGTTTGTTTATAACGTGTTAGCAGCCACATATTTTCATTCTTAAGAACTGTTACACTTCACAGCTAACTAACAAACTTGGTCTACCTGGTTAATTATCAGAGTCCCACTTAATCCAACCTTGGCTCAGACCCCACAATCAAGAAACACACATCAAGATCAAGTGGGCTAACACAGCATCCCTGTACAATCAACATGCTGTGAAACTCAACCGGTGTGAACGGGATGCTGAAACATTCGTAACTATTGCCAGCCATCTCCTTCCCACACCCCAACTCAAAGCTTTTTGTTTTCACACAATCTCACTTGCTCAAGCTACATTTTTGGAAGACAATTTCCTCTGATCAAAGCATGTTACAAATAGAAGTTAGCAGGAACTGGGCTTTATTATTCAACTTCAGATGTCACTAGTTCACAACACTTTCTTCATGTTCACACTTAATGTTTACAACATGCTCTTTTAAAAAGAAGATTATGGGATTTTGTCTAAGAAAAGATGTTAAGTCAAAAATCCTGAAGGAAGGAAACAAGGCAGTTAATTCAGAAAACTCTCATCCCACCATACCCATTTTGCTAAAGGCACTCCTGCCTGTGCCATCTGCACCTGGTACAAACAGGCTGCCCTTTACAACACAGATTTCCTCAGGAGCACAGGAGTGCAGCCTGATACCTGCACTCAGCGTCAGACATTCTGTAACAAAACTCACACTTGAAGTCTTTCTTTCAGTCACACGGAAGAGCGACTTATTTCTCCATGCTCCTGAAGTCCCTCTAAGCAACAGTCTTGATTTGAAAACTGACTCTTCCCTCTCCATTTGTTATTAGCCATCAGCTTGCTGGAATGAAGTTAAGCTGACTAGCCTCTAGTTTCCCAGATCTTCCTCTGTGTCCTCCTTGAAACCATTTTAACAATAAAATCTCTTTTCCTGATAAGAGGGCTCAGTGTTATTCACCTTGTTTCTACGAACACCTTATAATAATTCACTTTTAGTGACTTTTGCAGTATCTTTTGTTTGACAGATATTTACTCCTGATTTTAGGCAAGTTAACTTTTACATGACTGTTCAGAATAACTAAAGCCAGTTACAAAATCCTTAGAATAGGCTAATTCGATACACCAGTTAGAGGGATTGGATCTTAATCAAACAACAGCAGCCAGGATGGTAACATTTTTCCATGTAATATTTTCAACACTCCTCACAAACCAGCAGTTTTATTTCAATATATTATCAGCCAAAAGAGAAGCACAGGATTTACAGCCAGAGAAAAAGACTGCTGAGGAATTAATCTGAAGTGCAGTCCTAATGCACAAAGAAGAGACAAAATCAGGGAAATGAAATGGAGCTAATGTACTTCATGTAGTGGTAAGAGACAGGATGTTCAGAACTCTTCCACCACCTGTAGTTTATCTTTGGGTTTACCACTGCAGCACAGTTTCTGCAATGTTCTTCTCTTGCTTCCCATCTATTGTTTACCAAGATGTTTATCTGTAAAATACAGGCACTATTGGCTGAAGAATGGCACTACTCTGAAAGACTGAAAACATAGCACAGAACAACTGACATAAAAAATAACAAACAGATTTCATGAGCCATTCAGAAGCTCAAAATCACAGGAAAGGCTTTGAAGCATTTATTTGCAAGATAGCACAGAGAGCAGAAAGAGATCAGGCAAAGCCTAAAAAAACAAGAGTCTGCCTTTGCCTTTGAGTAACTTCAGTGTACCACAAAGCCAATTTGGCAAATGGAGATATTAGTCTCCAACCACACAGAAGCTACGTGCTTGTTTACAAAACAGAAGAATGAACATTAGAGAACACAAATTCAAGGCAAGTTTAACATCCTCCTTAAAGGGTTAGAAAGACAATTCTTTTGTAACAACAAATATAGGAGAAAAATGCATTTGTGGGTCAAGATAGGCTGCTTACTATATAGCCATGAGAGCACTAATCTAGTTATGAGAATGTGCACAAGCACACAGGGAGCAGGGAGGAGGAGATCAATACTTCAGAATTAAAATCACCATAAAACCCAATTCCAAAAAGCAGAGCAATCTCAGAACCTCTCTGCATGTGGATAGCTGCTGTGCATAACCACTTCAACTGAGGAAAAGTGAACATAGGATGGTAATTGAAGTCTTACTACTCAGTGGCACAACTGAACAGTGAGGGCACCTGCCCTCCACTCCTGACTGAGATGCAGATCCATGAATCTGATGGTCACTTTCTCCTACTGCTTGAATTCATTAAACCTTTACAGCCATCCAGTGCGGGGAACCATTCATTTCCATACCTGTATCATTCTGTTCTCTTGTAACAGGCGAGCTCTGAGTGCACGTGCATACAACTTCCTTCAGCTGAGGAAGTTTCTTCGCTACAAGAAAATTTTGCTAAAAATAAGATTTATTCAGCTACCTCATGTTCCCCAGTTTTGTTCCTCAGCATGGAAACACAATCACTTAAGCACTCCATGGGGAATAAAGTGGACAACAGATGGCCAACAGACTGGGAGCATCTTTCTGAAGTATTTCAAGATGCATGTTTAGATTTACTCATGCTTTTTAAATATAAAGGCAGCTCATACCACTCACAAAGATTTGTTTGTAATAAAAGGAGGTGAGTAGAGAAATATAGATTTAGAAAACATGCTTTTGGAAAGAGAACCTGTTCATAAAGGCTGAATTCTCCCTGTTCTTACAAGTTCATAAAAAAGATCTGAATATCAAGGGTCACAGCTTAGCTCCTGATTAGAGACAAGAAGCTAATTCCAACTAAACTCAGTTTAAATTATTTGAACACAGTCCTGAGCTCAGATGCTACATTTAACTTTTGCTTCTTCCTGAGGAAGTAGTTTTATTGGTGCAGGAGGGGGCAGCCACTGAAGTAAGACCAGTCATTTCTATCCTTACCTTTTCACTCCATGCCCACAGACCAGCTGCAAGGAAGGCCACTCCAGCTAGCTAAAATTGAAAAAAAAAAAAATTTAGATGTAGTAATCAACCACATTCTCAAAAAACTTAGCTAGTAGCACTATTTCTCAAACAAAACAAATATTGCCTATGATTTGAAACAACAGTAATGGGACCTTCCTCCCCATAAGTCAATATCTTACAAAAATTATTTGAAGGGCATTTATTCCACAACATTTATGCATTTTATAAATTACATTTTAAAAACTATTTTAATTTGATTCTTCATGATTACTCAAGAGGCACATAGTACTTACTTAACAGACAATCCCACAGAGCAGCACGCAAGTGGGAGTTATCCTTGTCCCAATGACTTGCTATAAAATGTCTGCCTGCTCACTAATGAAGATGTCAGAATACTTAATGCATTTTGAGGTTATTTCCTATTTAGTCACTTAATAGTACCAATATTACGGCTATGACAGTAGCCAAGCTTGCTCCTTCTCAGAGTCAAGGCTCCCTATATTAGCCTCTTCTCTGATTAGATACAATATGTCTTCCGAATCCTTACTTTGTTTAAAGCCCATCTGAATCAAGGTAGATTAACAGTCCGTTTGCTTACTTCCCATAAGCACCGAATCTAACTTCCAACAAACCCTCCACTAATTCATATGTTTGTATAATAAATACTTCTGAATTATGGTCACTCAAACAAAGCAGGAGTTCCTTGTTCTAATATTTTATTCCCTTTCTTCAATGCTCAGGCAACATCCAATTTCAATAATCAAACTGAAATGACCTCTCCATAACCCAGGAGCAGCTCTTCCTCACTACTTAAAAAGCATTCAACCCTGTAAGAGGCCTTATGTCTCTCTACAACTACCTGAAAGGTGGTTGTAGTGAGGTGGACATCAGTCTTCTCTCCCACATAACAAGCACAAGAGGAAATGGCTTCAACTTGCACCAGGAGAAGTTTAAATTGGATATTAGGAAATACTTCTTTCCTGAAAGGGTTCCCAAGCATTGGAGCAAGTGGCTAAGTCACCATTCCTAGACATATTTAAAGGATGCACAGACATGGCACGTAGGGACATGGACTACCTGGCAGTTTTGTCAATGGCTGAATTCAATCTTAAGAAATCTTTTCCAGCCTAAATGATTCGATAATCCTGCAGAAAGGTCTGAAGTTGCCTCCACAGTGCCAAGCCTTATGATCTGAAGAGTAACTCCCAACAACTGAAAAAGTTCTTTGAAAAAAGGATCCTTTTCTCTAGAAAACGCAGCACCTCCCATGACCTAAATGGGCACCACAGGCAATTTTCTACAGCACAGACAAGAAGCAGAAATGGAACCCTCTTACAGCCACACAAGAAAACAGATGTGTGAGTGTAAAATACTGCTGGGCTCACGGGCTGCTTGCCCTAAGATCACTCAGGGCAAGTGAAGTTGTTCTGGTTTATTCTGTGGGGCACAGTGGGGGAAAGAAAGCAAAGCCAAAGAGGGCTGCAAGCATCATCCATATCATTCTGCAAAAATTAGTCGGATTATGTTAAACACTTCTGTCTAGGCAGGAATTATTATATGCCATATTCTGTGCCTTAAAGCTTAAGCAACCAAAACCACCACTGATACACAGACAAAGCAGAGCTAAATAAATTCCCAGATGTTGCTTAATAAGCAATAGCACAATGACTACTCACCTTGGACTCTGAATCAGCTAAAAACATCTAAAATGATCATTTGGATCAAAACATAACTTGAAAAATACTGTTAAAAACCACATCAATATAAACAGAATATTGACCCAGATCTTAACCCAGTGACCTTCAGATCAAAAAAAGCAGGGAAAATAGTCAGTAATCAAACTTGTATGTCATTAAGTTGCACAGTGCATGTAATTAATGCATCCTTCATTCTTTTCATTCCAAATGCTCCAGGAATGCTGGGAGACAGATGAAGACAGCTGGTATAATTTGCAGTAATCAAGGTAAATTACACAGACAGCTGGATCTTTAGAAAGTTTTTCTACAGAAAACAAGGTGGAAAAAAATAATTGGAAAGGCATTCCACTCTCTGTATACAAATTAAGGGTCCTAGAATACTAATATTGTGCTTTTGAATTTGTAAATAGGGTGACCTCTTCAGACTCTCTGCCTTTCATTATAATTACCTTCTTAATTAAACTGTAATGGATTTTTGATTAAGTAGATTTTTCACTAGCATGCATTATTCCCACCTTTGAATTTGAACTTTGCTTTTGTTTTTTATAAAATGTTCAGTTTCAAGAAACCATACTATTTTTGCAAAGCTATTTCCATAAACATCTATACAACCTATCTACAAGTAAAATAGTTTATCAGAAGAAAAATAAACTTATTCTCATTAAACCAACGTGGATAAGTCTAGAACTTAATTCAGCTAAAACAAGCAATTCATAATTTTCACTAGAAGCAACAAAACATGAAGTTTCTTCAGCAAGAATCCAGTAAACTACAATGTACTTGCAGAAGAAATGAAGCCATCAGCCACTACACTGACAGGTGCAATTACCAAAACAACCAATTTGCAACAAAGTAAAACAGTAGTGAAATGAAAAATGAAATTAAATCCTTTTGCTTTAAAGACTAAGTGCAAGGTACTTTAAAGTACCTCACTGAAAACGATTGCCAAACACCGTGGTGATCCAACTTGCTCAGAAGTTAATGACTGAGCGTGCCCAGAGTTCTACGGAGAATTAGCCCCAGGAAAATACCCTCTGTATCACACTTGCACCAAGACATCCAAGTGATGGCTACGAGGCAGACCAGGGAATTGATCCTGCCTAAACTAAAGGCCAAGTTTTAACCTTCTTCAGCTCCCTGAACTAAATGAATGGGACAACAGGCAGCTGAGAAGAAGTAAGGATGATCTGAATGACATGTCAACAAGAACAAACTGGATTTCCCAATTCACTGCTGCGCTGGAGAGTCCTTTAAACCATGTACTGCATGAAAGGTTACATGGAAACATGCACAAAGCAGCTCAATCGTGCCCCTTTGAACAGCAAACTGAAACACTATTTACCAGCAGTTTCCTACTTCCCACTTTAGAACTGATAAATCAACTTTCTCAACATATTGCATCAAACTGCAGGCTCTGCTCAGATGCACAATACTGACACCAACTCAGTGACACTGTGCCCAAATTACCACTTTTGTGCATTACTCATTCATCCATTCCCAATCACATTTTGGATTCTTACAATTCCTGTGACTGTGCTGTCAGAATCACACTACCAACTGAGAAAACAAGGCTAATTTGTTTCTCAAATGTAGGCGGCAGCTAAGTGACTCTCACGCACAAGCGGATTGTGGGTCAGTCTGTCCCTAGGTCTGTCTGATCAGCAGCAATAGGGACTGCATGCAGTTTTTGTATACTCTTACAGAAAACACATGTCCCACTCCCTGGATAATCCTATTTTACACTGCAGCTCCACCCATCCTAGAGCAATCAGCAGCCTGCAGCCCTTCCTTCCCATCCTTGTCTCTTCAGAGACTCTTCCCCCCAGGGCCAGGAAACCACACCTGGTGGTACATTTTCTCCTCTTCCTGGCACAGCACTGCTGTTTCAGAAGTTCCTGGAAAACAACACACATAGCAAAGCCAAGAAAATCTTATGTTAAGCTGGGTCTTCTCTTATTTTTCAAAGAGAGGAATGCAGAATTCTTTTCCAGAACTGAAGAGAATTTTTGTCCTTCATCACCATGTTCAAGGCAAAATGCCAAATCTCCTATAGGATGAGTGACAAGTTCTGGTTTTGTGTCCAATAACCGTTAAGAGTCACACACAACTACAGACCTTTAGAAGATAAATCCTGATGACAGCAGCTAAAAACTGTTTTACCATCTCTCAATTCATGTGAGACACAGTTTATATGCAACGTAAAAGGCTTTGCTAGAGCACACATGCAATCCTTCATGTCACTGAAACAGCCATGGCCCAGCTGAGATGCAGTTTTCAGTCTACCCCAAAAAAACTTCTTTCAACTGTAGGCAAAGCAGCAAGCACCAGAGCATTCACAGAAAAGCTCACTCAGTTGCAGGATGACTCAAACAGAAAGGTGCCAAAACCAAGCTCTTCACTTGCCATCGTTGCAGTCTTTAAATCGCATCATGACAAATGAAGTTACTCGACCAAAAAAAAAAAAAGCTTTCAAGCACAAAAAGGTCCAGCCTTCTTATCTTGCTCTCTGCAGGACTATCTTAATGGCTGTACTGCCTTATCACCACTCATTAACAAGAGTGTACTTGGACAAGCTAAGTCCTGTAAGCATGCATAAAATGCAAGATGGAAACAAAGTGATCGTCCATCAAAGTCATGCCTCGGCAGAGCCTTCCTAGGGCCTCCATTCCCTTTCTTAAAAGAATAGGGAAGTGATATTACAAGCCAGCAGTGCACAACTAAAAGCCAGAACTTTCTATTCCCAAGTCACTCATCCCAAAAAAAAAAAAAAAAGACTTCCAAAGAGTAAAGATTTACAGATTTCTAAAGGGTGATTACACTGAGCTTGCAAATATTAGTCATATTTGCCCCTTTTGAGTTCCATATTTTGTTTCATCCCCATCTATGTGAGCTGTATTTGAAGCATGACAAACTGCAGTAACCATTCAGTGAAAAGTTGAAAAATTCTGGGAATTACTACATTACCACAGGCTTTTAAGTTTATACAGTCAATAATATCTTTAGAGCTACAGTAGGAAAGTCAACATTTACCTTTAATAAGTATGACAGAAGAATAAATGCAACTGTTTATGCGCACATTATCTGGTTTGTGTATAAACTGTCCTGAGTTGAAACACAGAAGAGTTCTAACAGCAAATAAGGGCAAAAGGCCCTCTGACATCCAGCTGAATGCATCCGTCATCCACCCCTGGAGCAGCCACGCTCACTAACAAATGCTCACCAACAAGTTCCCAGAAACACCAAGGAAAGGAAATTAAAACTAACATTCCCTCCTTAAATGCTGTTTGTGAGTTATGGTTACATTTCCCCTTCGGGTTCTGTAGTCCTTCAGTTCTTATAAGGCACACAGAAAATTTACTGTTTCATAAATGATGAATTTGCAGTCGTCCCAGCCAGCAGGATTTCACAGCCTCCCAAACCCTTGTGTCAGCTAAAATGATTCATGGATTGCCTATAGGGGTGTCTACCTTCAACATTTACATAGCTTGTTCTACAACTAAAGATGCCAAAAATCTTATCAAAAGAGCTGTGGCTGCACATCATTTACCAGGTCAGCCTGATAATGTCAACAGAAGCATCAGACCCTTTTGTTGAGGAAGCTACCAAGACTACAAGTACCTGTTCAGAAAGCTAATAGCGCCAGCCAACAGACCAGCTGAAACACGTGTTATGAACTCTCCTCAATGTTTTGGCATCTCTTTTAAAGATTTTCTTTAAAGAATAGAAAAGTCTTTAGATCTTCATCACTCATCTCAAAAGAACAGTTTTTAAAAAGGAAAAAAAAAAACATGTAATGACTGCAGAGAAGAAAAATTATACAAACTTGATCCTGTGAAAAAACAGGGGCAAATTCTTGATAGTCTTCTTACAGTGAAGACAAAAAAATTCAGTTTTTAAAACGTTGTCAGAAACAGTCACTGATGTGTCTCTTTTTCATGAGACACTCACTAGAAAGGAAGCAGAGGTCTAGAAGAATCCTAATACGTTCATGAACAAGAACATCAATTTCTCACATACCCCACCAGGAACTGCTGAAGAGCATCCACACAGTAACGATGTTATTTCTCTGAAACCCAGAACAGTTTGGCAAGTATCACTTCTCACTGTGCCACACTCCACTACCGCTACATGGGAATTGAACAATACAGAAGAAAAGGAACTGCAGAGCTGGTGGCTTGTAAGCAAAGGTTTTGACCTAGTGAAGGCATCTTCAATTGCAACACAGAAAATCTCATCCCTAATGAACACTTGCACTACGCAATATTGTAGCAAACTAACCCTTAATGGAACAAAAATTTCAACGCATCTTTTCTGCCCTGGTATCCACACAAGGATAACGCCCCTGTGGCTCAATGCTACAGTATCATGTTAGAGCATTGCAGTAGTAAACAAAAGGTGGTGACAGTTGCAAAAAGTTCTGTGGTTTTCAGCTACTTTACTGCCAGCGCTGGACAAGTCCCTGTATCTGCACTTTTCCAGGACTACTCGTGCCTTTCCATGACTGCAGTTTCTAGGACTTCAGGTGCAAAGTCTTAATATTTGACCTGAAAATTCCAAAAGGCATTATTGAGTTTATCTGAATTGCTTCCTCAGCTTCCTCTCACAGACATCTTAACTCTTCCTAGTGCAACACTATGCACTAACCTTTAACGGGCCTTCTTTTCCAAGGCATGTGCTTCATTAACCATCATACACATCTAAAACTACTCATCTTTTATTGTACCTTTTCACACTCACAATCCTAAACAAACACTACAGGCAGGTCAGTCCACAGCTAAGTATTTCAAGACAATTACAATTCAGCTGCCCACAGAGCAGGGCATGTGCTGCCAGCTGTTGACATGTCTGAGGAAGCTCCTTTTTTCTCTTCTGCATAGCATATTTACAGCTACACCACCCCACAAAGATCAAAGATGATCTGAAAGGACACATTATAGGAGGATTCTTTTAACAGGGAAGCAACTTAACATGGATAATATGGACACTGAGTCCTCACACTTTCAATAATAATTTCTCATATTGGATAAGCTTCTTCAATTACATAACACCTGGGGCATACAATCCATCAGTTTCCTGCCTTCAAGCAACTACTTCAGCTTGTTCTCTTGAACAGAGTAACCAAGTTAATGAAACTTAGCTACGCCTAAACAATATACTGCAGCCTCTTAATTTTGTACTCACCCAAAAGACAATGTTGTAGCTGAAGAGCAAGTATTTGTACCAACAGCTGACTTCTGCATTAGAATATCGGTAATAGTGCATCTTCTACGGCACAGCGTCTGCACAGGAGAGAAAGAATGACCAGATTAGGTGAAGATTTCATGAATAACGGGTTCTTCCCAGGTCTCTCTTGCTCTATTGAGAAAGCAAGTACAGTAATCTGTACAATTATGCCATCCGGAGCTATTTTCAAACTCAGCTCAAACTTCCACTGACCCTGCAATCCCTTTCAGTATCTGTTGCTTTATAATCTTATCTTTAAGCACCCTAACGTAACAGGGCTGGCACACCCACAAAGGAAACTCACTATACAGTCAGCCTAGGAAGATCTACATCAGCAAGTTAGCACTCATCCGCCTTCTCACCTTCTTTCAAACCATGATACTTCTGCAGATGGCTGCTTGGACTTATCCACAAACCCTGTGGATTGCACATCCAGCAATCCAGCTAACAGGATATCCAAAGTGGTTACCTGGAATCTCTCAGTGCTTATGGAGTGCTAAAAATAAAAGGCAGTTAGTTGTACCCAGCTCCTCCATATTTGCATGTTCCTTTACCAGAGCAGCTCCTGTGAGAGGTTTTATTCTCAAGAACCAAAGTTGCACCATTTAAAACTCATCTGTTCTGTGGAGTTTGGTTTGCTTCCTTACACACACACCAGCCAGATAAGGTTCAACCACAACTCCCACCTCTGCAGAAATGCCACGCATAAGAAAAACAGAACAAGCTGTAAATTCAAAGCAGGAGTGAGCACTTGCACAGCCCTCACATTCCGGACAGCTGAGTGCTGCCTAAAATAGATGAGCAGCATTTCAATCCCCCACCTCGAGGTAAATGTCAGTGAAAGGTTTGCAAAGGCAAGGAAACAAGAACACAGAATTTTCAAACACCTCCTAAGTAGGAAAATGTACTGTGCCACCCTGGTCATTCACAGACAGCATGTAAAAACCAAGCCTACCCAGTCAAGTCTGAAATCCAGACCATGGAATGGACAAGTGAACTGCACCACATCCACAGCTATGACAAGGTAAACTAGGATTTTTGGGGTTGTTTGTTTTTGGTTTTTTTTTCCTAGAAAGGAATCTGCACCTGAGTACGAAAACCACTCCCACTTACAGAAGAAATAAGTTAGCTCAGAGAAGCCCATCCAATCCAGACTACGTGAATTGAACTTGGTATTTCTAGAGTTCAGATGTTGATTTCCATATAATTTTAACGAAACACTGAAGAAAAGTTTTCTTCTTTTGCTTTATAAATTCTAATGCACACAGTCCATCTATAGCAAAAAACATTTCGTTTTTGTTAAAGCAAAGGAAATTGCACTTTACGGCACTATAGGGAGTGATTGGAAGGGACCTTCCTACATGTGGTCGAGCCATACCACATAAAATGAATTCTGTAATTTAGTTACTGACTTTTGCAACCCATCCAATGTTACAGACAAAATTTAGGAACCTTTACAACTGTTACGAACCATAGCAAAGAACTCCCGCTTAAGCACCATTCTTCTGCTTATCTAAGTCCACAACTGAGTGAATATAAGAGAAGGAATAAAGTTTGGTGTTCTCAACTTAATTTCAGTTTCTAGCTCCAAACAGCAATTTATAGTTCAACAATCAGTTTGCATACACTTGTCCAAGTCAGTCAGACTGATGTGCCTGGGCAAGAGAGGGAAGAGAGGGTACAAGAACAGAATCCCACTAATCTGGGCAGAGTCCAAGGCTCCATTTGCATGAGCATAATTCCATTTCACAGCAGCACACTGGCTGGCAGTGAAAATATATTCTCCAGGTGCAGAAACACTGAGGCCTCCGTCACTGTTCTGCCTCCTCCCTGTGAAAATCAGGAACCTGGTAAAAGACAGGAGCAGCAAATGCAAAATGTACATAAAGAGCATTGCTTTTGGTGCTGCTACATCTACAAAAGAGATGGTTGCTGGTTGCATTTAGCTAGCACATCATTAAATTTCACAGAAATGAGGTTCTGCTAGCAAAGAGGCTTAAAATATAACCCGAGGCAAAAAGGCAAGCACATCATTCCAGGAAGTGAAGTACAAACACCATCTGAAGACTTACTTTTTGTTGTTACCCTCCCTGACACTGGACTTATATTCAACTGTTCAGCATCAGCTTCACTGAAACTATTCACAGGAATAAGCATTAAAAACATCTTTATTGATAAGCACTACTCCCCTCCTACCTCACTGTTTTGGCCACCAGCTTGCAAGACATTTCTCCACGCTTCAAACCAGTCCCAGTACTTTAGCAGAATGAAAAAGCAGAATACCTTCTTCAACATACACACTTCTAAATGCTCAGAAATGATGAGGGGGTGTATTACCAGTACTAGAAAGAAGCAGTCCTCTAACAGCACACAGCCCCTTCAGACAGATACTAGCTTCCAAAACACCTGCCTATCTTAAGAGCTGATTTGGCTTGCTATGTGTTTACCATCATCAGAATTCTTTTGGTGGCTCTTGACAGACCACTGAACACCGTATGGCTGGTATGGGAGTAACATAATGAATCTGAAGTGCAGGTATGTGATTTTGTTCCCCTAACACGACAAACAAATGAAGCAGTCCACTCAAGGCTACATAGCCAGCTTCCCTGTGTTTATACCAAAAGCAGTCATGTTTCCAAACACAGAAGGCATCAGTTAGCAGTTTAGAAATCTGCTATGTCAGTAATTCACTTCAATCATAGCACAGGCTGCATAGCTTTGGTTAGGCAATACTGAAAACCCTCGGAAGATTAAAGCAGCATGTGGGCAGCACAGACTAATAGCGTTCTCCACTGTGTTTCAGACAAAGCAAGTCAAGTTGTGTCAGCTGACAGTTATCACCCACTCACAGCAACAGGAATTTCTAAAAATTAAATACAGAGCACTGCTGCTTTGGTAGAATATAATTTTGTCTTGGTGTTTACAGCTTTAGTGAGAGGGGAAAAATGTAGTCATTCATCAAGAGGCTACTGCCATTTCCAAAGCTTTTCAACACCCACAGTTTCATTCTTACCTTCAAAATGTTACAGCAGTGATATTCCTAATGCATACTCCCAATTCTTATAAAACAGACAATATGATCTATTAACTATCTAATGCAGATATGCAGAGAAATCATCATGGATAAGATGTTAAGTCTAGAACAACTGAAACAAAATAAGTTTCCAGATTTAGGTCCAAAAATCCTTTTAATCCTCCAGAGACATTTACTTTACAAGGCAGACCTAAGTCACACTGAAGTTCCAAGTTCAGCCAGTACTGCCACCATAGAGAGAGTCCTGATCCCCTTCCCTGCCCCTCCTAAAATCCACAACCATTACTCAACCTACTCAGTGGAGCAAACAGCCACACAGCAAACCACTAGCAAATCTTCAACTCAATCCTGTAATCTTGTACCACACACCAAGGAGTAAACAGCTGTAAGCCTTCCAACCTCCCTTGCCAGAGCATGCACAAACGCCAGCGTGGGGCAGTCAGGGGGTGGCAGGAGAACAAGGATGGGACAGCAAAAGCAGCCCCAGCCCGAGTGTGCCCATGGAAACACAGCAGCCCTCCAGTGCCAGCCTACACCAGCAGCACACCTGAACACAACACACTGAAACAGATGAACCTGGGGGAACAGCTGCACAACTGAGGCAAGAGGAAAAAACCTGTCATCTGCCAAGCCGCTGGCTTCTCCACCACTGTTCAGCAATACAAAGCACTACACCCACATGAAGCTGGTGAAGGAAATGGGCAAAGAAGAATATGCTGAGGAGCAAGAATTCTTAAGATACTGTACTTTGGTCTATGATTTCTTTTGATATGACTCAATTCCATTCCATCAAGACCAAATCTATATCAAAAAGCATCAGTTCATTCAAGAGACGGTGCCATTAAAAACAATCGCCATTCTTCGAAGTTGCTCAGTCATTAAGGGTTTTTGTTAAGGTAAAAGGCAGCCTAATCCCTGACCAGGCAAAATTCAGAGATACTTTAAGGACCTTCTAAAAATGGAACAGCTAAGAGGCACCTATAGGCTGCTCTTTCCACAGCCTAGAGAGAAGCTGACCATCAAAGGGGCCCTAATGCTCAGAACAGTATCTGGGTGCCAGCCATCACATGTTCACGTGAAGGGGCTGAGCTGGTACAGCAAAAAAACAAGATAAACTGACAGGATTTGATGCTCTTACAGGCTAATCTGCTCCTGGAAATAGACAGTAGTCCTGCTGATGACTCAAGAACTCCAAGCAAACGTGTCGCTTTGCAATTTTATCTCCAAGGAACTCAGACTAGGGCCTCAAAAAGAACAGACAGCCTTCTCTTAAGGGATACAAATACAGTGTATTTAGTTCTGCTGCAGTTCAGATGACCAGAGAAATATTTTCTCATTCTTAGAAGAAACTTGAGGATTAATCAATAAAAGGGTAGTCTTTCAGGTTAAAAAATAATGATGAAAGACAGACATCATTAATAGGTTATCCCTCTCTCACTACAAAAATAATGGCAAGTAAATCTCAGAACTCAATGGAAAACATGTCCAAAGCCACACAGAATTCTTAAGACATCATCTTGTGAGACTCTTGTTTTCTACTGTGCTGAAGACTCAAGACCTCAAAGAATATTTCAAGCAGAAGTTGCTCCACTGTAAGCACTAAAAAACAATCCCTCAGAGAAGAGCACATCCCCAGCCCACTGGGAAGGGTTCCATGTTTCAGTGACCAGGGTTTATTCTACTACTACATCACAAACTACAACTTAGGAAAACTTGCCAGAAACACACACCAGTGTTTCCAAACCCCAAAGAAGGAAGCAGTAATTGAAAAGAGCTCCACTCCAGGTCGCTACACCTCACACCCATTATGCTGCACTTCTGGCCAAGCTACTTGTGTGTGGATGAGTTGCACCCAAAACACCATGTAAGTGCTCAGAACTCGAAGTAACATTCACAAAGTGGACACTCCACATTTTTGGGAATAAGCTACACCGTCAAGACCCTCTTCTGAATTCCTCATTGACTAGTAACACCAATCCTTTGGCATAAAGGCTCTACACTGCACAGCTGTAATTCAAGAAGCCATTCAAGCTATGATTCATGGAATACTTTCAGCTTCATCTGATTTCTTAAACTAACAGAACTAAAGACTTGCAAAAGGCAAGCAGAATTCAGTACCACTCCCACAGCAATTCAAAGGCTGTAACAGAGAACAACAGCAATTCCACTAATTACTTTTCACTGTTCTTCACACAGAAGCTACAAAAGATACAGTTGGCTGGCCTTGCTTCCATGTGAAGATTTATTCCTACTCAGCTCAAAAAAGCTACTATTAATATTAAAAAAAATCCACAAAGTTTCAAAGATGCCATGTTTTCATTTATACAAACAAGTCAAGAATGCCAGACAATGCAACCATACAATGGAAGTCTTGACAATGTAAATTCAAACTACAAATATTTTTAATTATTGACACTAAGGAGAGGCACAGCTCAATTATCCACAGAATTTTACTACATTTACTACATTCTGCCCCACTGACCTCAGGTTCATTGAAGTAGTAACTGAACAGATAAGGTAGTTTCTGCTTCAACATACAGAGGTGCTTGACAAAGGCATCAATTAAAGGGCAAGGACCTCTTACCTAGTTCAAGGAAAATCTGCTCCAAGTAGCTGACTGCAAACAAAGCATATACTCCACATTCTGACTTAAGGCAAGACACAGCACAGGAAACAGAGAGAAAAGGAAATGTTACATGTAAACTTCATCTAAAAGTCAGTAGTTTTCCAAGGAGAACACAGTAGAAGAGAGACAGATCCTTCTGTAAGATATCCATCTCTTTACTAATATTTAAGAAATACAGAGGAGAGCAAGAGAACAGGACGTAGGGCCTTCATTGACCATATTCTCAAAAGCACTATTGGGTAAACCTCTGGAGTTAAAGTACAGTTGGATTACACCAAAGTAAGTGGAAACAACATTAGATACTGTCACTACAGTTCCAACAGATGCCTCATTAACATCTTAGAAAAGTTTAGAAAAATATTTTGTGTCTATGAAAACCTTTTATAATAAAGCTATTGACCACTTTCATCTGAATAGGACCTTGCCTGTGCTGCAATTTATTCACTATACACAACAAGCCCCAAGTCATGTTTTCATTTCACTTCACAACAAGTTCAGGCACTGGGAAACACATAGAAGCCAGCTGGTCATTCTGAGCAGGAATTTATCCACCCCAGGGTGCAAAACCTGTCAGAACAAGTAACCAGAATAATCTTAGCCGACCCAAACTTCTCAGTTGCTTTCTACTACCTCTCGTGAGAGCAGATACACACCCACTCTCTGTAACATCATCAGTTGCAAGGCAAAATTCAGTCTTAATTTAAAAGAAGCATGTAATTTGATTTTTTTCCCCTTCTAAGAGGAGGTTTTGGAAGTCTTACAAAGCAAATATCTTATCTGAGGAGCCAGAACTTCCAGTCTGGGGAGTATTTTTACTTCTATTTAGTAATCCAACAGTAACAGAACCTATTTCATACACTTTGTCTGTTCCCTCCCATACATCCACACAGACCAAAAGGTTTCAAGAACAGAATGGGCCCCTCCATTTGCTGTACCACTCTGTATCATAAAAAACCCACAGGAAGCCACCAACTTTCTTTGCTGTCAAATACACTCTTTCTTCAGAGAACATCCTAAATTTTTATACATATTGTGACTTTTCTCCACTTCCAGGAATGCCACTTGTTCAGTCTCCAGTTGTATTTCAGTCTAAAAGAATATGTCTTCATTTTCTCTTTTCATAAGAAAAAAACCCTGAGAGACTGATTATAGCAATATACAACAAAGAAGTGATGAGCATATAATTTGCTTTGGGGTTTGTGGTTTGTTTTCTTAAAAAGGTTCCTTGCTTTGGATATAATGTGCAGTCCATCTACATCCACACCATATTTCTTAGCCTTCACACTGAATATTCCTATATGTGAATTTGTATATAGAAACGTATATGTTACATATAATAAAATAGATATTTATTTTAACAATGTAAATCAGATGAAGGTATTTCTTAGCTAAAAAAAAAATTAAAATTCCAGGGTTCAAATCTGATCTCCAGTAATGAGCACGCCACAAAATGACTGCGATATCTGGATAATACTAGTTATATTCACCACTTGTTTTGTTTAAACAATGCTGACTCCATGTCACAGAAACAAGATGGGGAGTTCAATCCATAAAACCTCTTTTTCTCCCCTCCCACCCTAATTACCAGGGCCTATGCTTTCAACACCAGAGGAACACTCATTTTAAATGAGGCACCAGGGAATGCTACTTTTTGGGGAAAGGCAAGGAGGGATTGGGAACAATGCTCTCAAAGCTTTCTTTTGCTGCCCTCCACCTCCAGCAACTACATTCACAACACAACCAGGACAGCCTCATTTTACTTGCCAAGGACGACAATCACCAGCTTACAAACCACAAGAGAAAATGGCTCTTTCTGGCCACGTAGACAGCTCAACCACCACGTCATTCATCTCTTCATGTGAACTGCGTCGTTCATCTCTTCATGTAAAGACACACACTCTTGAAACTTGCAAAACCCAACAAGAAGATCAACCTCTAAGCACTGGAAAATCTGAAAGATGCGACAAAACATGCTTCACCAATGTCTCACAATCCTAGCCACTGCCAGCTCTTCAGCAGAATAAATGCCTCAGCCCAAATACACAGGAACAAGTTAATGCTTCAAGAGTTATAGCGAGTAGGTTGGCAGAGCACCCTGCACATGTTACCACACCACAGGGAAAAGATTAAAAAGACAAAAACCAATGCTGCTTCAGGACAAGCCTACGCTTGAACAGCTCCAGCCCTTCCCCCAGAAGCCAGTGCTCTGGCAGGTCGTGAGAAAGCCTCGACCGTCTCGCCCAAAGTCTCTGCATCCGCCCCTGGGGAAGGAGGAAAAACAGGCTTTCCACCTCTCAGGATGATGCCAAGAACAACACTGTGCCACTCAGAGATCAGGGCAACAAAGGCTGTGAAGGGACGCAGTCAGTGCTCCTTCCAACACAGACCTCAGTCTCTGCAACAGCCAATTACAAACACACCAGCAGAATTAGAAGGTGCAGAGCTTAGACACAAACACTTCCTAACCTGTGCCCTCAGTAAAACGAGAAACACCTCCTGATGGAAAAAACGTGACAGCAGGAAACTGCCATCTGAATGGGCTGCCAGTACAGTGTGACTGGCTGCACAAGCAGCACAGCTCAGCTAAAACAACAACACAGGGCTGAACTGCACCTTCCCATCTCACTTGGCCCAGCTGGACAGGCTCTTTCAGTTGAACACTCCTCCAAAAGCGACGTAAGTGCTATGACCACTTTGTCAAAATATCCTTTGCAAGCTAGCACAGGGGATACTTAGCAAAGAAAGCAGCCTTGTTGCCTTCCAAGAGTCGTCTCAGCAATTGCTTTCCAAGAGTCATCTCACTAATTGCCTTCCCTTAGTTTCAAGTCAGACAACTTTTTTGCTGAGCCTTCCTCCTCCACAGGCTTTCTATGCAGCCAAACTGAAGTAACTGAGTACTCAGGGCAGGGGAGAAAGCTTTCCTGGTTTTACCCTTTATTAGATACAGCTACACCACTGCAGGCTTATTTCACCCCCATGAAGCTTCCCTGTGCACCATCTAATGACCAGCTGTTGAGGGAAAAGCAAGATGCATCAAAAGAATCAGCTCCATACCCTGGCAAACAGAAGGCTGCTGTGACAAAGACCGAAGTCCAACCTCTCAGGTACTCCCTTCAGATCCAAGTTACTTGAGGCTATTTCCTTTGTTTTCTATTCTAGAAGTTTCTAGACACCAGCGAACATATTTCAGCACCCATTTTATGCCCCAAAGCAAGAGTACACAACTCACCAAGCTGAACAAATGAGGTTTCTTTAAAATACTAAAATTAACAGCATTCAGTTGCCTCCAAATATTCTGCTTCATCCTTTAGCTGCAAGTTCAGGAACTCAAACACCTGACTTTATTTAGAGAAAGCTCCTTTCCAGAGAGACTCAAGTATCAATTACTTAGCCTTTGAGAAGGAAACAAAAACTGTTAAAAGAGGAAAAGAGATTTCTGGAAAGGGCTGTTGGGCCACATGAACATATTTGGGGTTGTACACTGACAACCTGCCTGAAATAGAATGAGAATGCCAAAACAGAACAACCCCTAAAGCCAAAAACTCACGTGCACACACACTCATCAAGTACCAAACTGGTGCCAAAGAGCCCCAGCTACACCAGGGGCCTTCAGAACAGGTCTCCCCATGAAAGTCCTTTATCAGTTTGGTATAAATGCCTGTTCTCTAGCCCAGGAGCATAAAGCAGAGAGAAGCTCTTTTACAATACCATGACAACATTCAACAATGCTTACTACAAAGGTCAAGGAGAAGCAGAGCCCTGTGGTTTTTTTATACCTTGCCTTTCCCACTCAGGTTCAGATTAAGGATGAAGACAGGCCTAAGATTTTCAGCTTTTGCACAACTTCTAAAGACAATGACAGAAAGAACTCTCAGAAAGAAACACAGGGAAGCATTCAGCCTAGATAAGAGCAGAAATTCTTCCACTCACATGTATCACACATAAGCTGTGCTACAATGAAAAGGACAAAACACTGTTGCTTGGCTCCCAAAGAGCAGAAGAAAGACAGGAAACCCTGAAGCAAAACAAGTGCTGATCCCATCCCCCTGCCAAATGGTCTGAGGCACACTTTGAACCAGAAAAGAAAATAAACTTATTTTTAAACCCAGTCAAGGGCCCTGGGTTTGGATATAGTTCCTACTGTGGCCAACATGTTTTATTTTCTTTTGTTAAAGGTTGTCTGTACAAGTGATAACAGAATTCACATGTGAAAAATCAAGCAGAGTGGTTTTTCTCTCTGAGGGCTTCAATTCCAAGACTTATGTCAGATTAGTCAAAAAGTTTAGCAAAAGCCTGGCCATTCAAGGCAGTGGTTTCAACCACAAGCACCACAATCTCTTATAGCCAATTTTTAAGGATCACCACTTTTGCAGGTGATCCTCAACACCTGCACTTTGCTAATATCCTCACCTGTGACATTCCCAAAATAGAAGAATTTGCCCAACAAGGGTTTTTCAGCTGACTGACCATCTGAAAGCAGATTTTATGCAGAATAAAGTTATTTTACAACACAAATGCGACATTCAGCTATAGTTAATTGTGCATTTAAAATTAAGCCACCAGAGCTTAGACAATTCACCACACCCCCCC
>WBMY01014653.1:1569635-1593703 GCA_013397315.1 Donacobius atricapilla
CAGCTGCGGCCCCCGCCCCGGCCCTGCACCTCTTACCCCCGCAGGGCTCCGGAACATGAACCGGCATGTCAGGGGAGCACATGCTGAGCCATAGCGAAGGCACAGCAGAGCCTACCTGGAGAGGCGGAAGACGAAATAAAGACATAAACCAAAACGACCCCGAAGACTACTTTGAGTCTTCGGGCGTCCCAGGTCTTCTACACCTCCCGGGAGAGACGCGGAGAGGAGAGGAGGGAGGGGAAGGGAGGGCCGAGCTGTTTAAAGCCGTGTAATTAGCGAGCGATAGCTCCCGCCTGGGGCACCCCTGCCCGGCACGGGAATGCTCCCCCGCCGTCTGCTCGGCGCCCGAGCTCCCCGCTCTCCTTCTGCTCCCTCTGCACGCCTTGTGACCTCTCTTGACACACAGAAACACTTCTGTCACCTTCCGTCCCTTCCTCGTATATACCGCAAAACTGATGTCTTCAGTGCCTCGCTATGAAAATGCATTTGTGTGCAGGAAGGCAAGGCCAAGGGAGGTGGTGCGGCACCACACGTGTTCTTACAGGCTGCCTCATATTTCCTACGCCTTCTTCACCTGCTCCAGCCCTCGGACATTGAGGAATTCCTCATTCCCCCTGCATCGGGAACAAGCCCGCTCACAAAGACAGCAGCAATCGCGCTGAACTCAAAGGAACTGTTGAGAGCAATCAAATGGTGTGAGCTTAGCACTTCTCCTGTGTGCTAATTCTCCGCTCACCAAAGCTGACAACCAAGAGCGTGCTGGAATTAATTGTACACGCACGGTTCCCGTCACCCACGCCCTTCGGATGTCTGACAAAGCAGATACACACCAGCGGGTCACCCCCGCCGCTCACATGGTCGAGATTCCTTCTCATTCCCCACATGCAGTTATTTAAATAAATGGGGGGTTGGGTTGGGTTTGGGTCTTTGTTTGTTGTTGTTGGTTTTTTTTAAGGGAGGGGGAGTGTTCGCCAGCCTCCCCCAAGCTTGCTCAAGGCTTCTTAGAAACCAAAACTGAACTGAGTGTTAAAGCTGACAGAAGGTGCTAGAAGAACCACCTGAATTTTGAGCAGAATCTAAGAGGGGAAGGGGAGCTCAGAAAGGTCACTGGGTTATCAGATGGTAGGAAGAACTAGAAGAGATCCTTTCTCCGTCTCAGAAGTACTGAAGTAATCTCACAGAGCACTGAGTCACAGCTTCAGAAAGTCCAGAGCCAAGGCAGACAGCTCTGGTATGCTGATTCTGTAAGAGATAGGAAGATGGTGCAATAGTAACTGCTAAGATTCAACGGAGAAAATGGAGAATTTCAGGGAGATTCAGCAGCTTTAGGATGTAAGGACTGTGGAATTAGGAGGGATATCTGTCGATAAAATAAGGTTCTCTTGCAATTTACCATTTGTAAAATGGTTACTGTTAGCAGTTCACAGCATAGTTGAATTGACTGTGTTCACTGTTAGCATGGAGGTGGTTCCAACAGCCTCTCCGTGCCCCATTTATTTGCCTTTGACATTATCTCTGCACAGTGCTTTACTGTGTTGCCAAGAAAATTGGAGTAAAAATCTCATCCATCACAGACACCATTAACTAAGTGCTAGGGCAAATTGGAACACTTCTAAAAGACAGTCACTTCAGCAGTAAGAGGTATAATAATCCTGCAGGCATGAAAAAAGGAAACCTGGTTTTTTAAGTGAGCATGTGCAGGCGGATGTTCATGTATGGATTGTTAATGCTGTTTTCCTCTGACTACTGCAAAACATTTTCTATAATTAATGAAACATTATGAGGAGTAGCTGGTGGAAAACGGCCTGACCAGAGCTGTTCACCACCATATATGTTCGACATTATCACCAAATACCATTTTTCAGTATAAAAAATGTATTTATGGAGGGAGGCATCCGAAAACCAATTACAGTTGGAATTGTCATGTGGTTTTGATATTTATGAGGTTAGGAGAGAGGGCTGTGCAAGGAAACAAAGCCACACAAGCTACTGTGAGACCTTCAGCAACTTCAAATACAAAGAAACCAGTAGCTGGATCTAAAAGAGAAAGCAGAAATATTTAATATTTTAGGGAAAGCCTTTATAACACGTTCGAGATCGATTAGAAGAATAATAAATTAGGATGGAACTGGTCGGATACGCGATCCAATCCGAGGGGCTCAGGCTGAATCAGTGATGCAAGTCCGCCCTCAGTCCCGCAGGGTGTCCCCACCTCCCGTGCTGATACCAGCGGCTGTGGCCGCTCTCTGCTCCGCTCCCCCCGGCACAGTCCGTGCAACACAGGCAGCGGCGCACAGCCCGCCAGGAGCGGGAATTAGTACCACAAAAGCAGGTTCAATTTTGTAAGTATTGCAGTGAGTCTGTTAATAATTTATTCCCTCCACTTAGAAAGATCTGTGTACCACAGACCGTGTCAGCCAGTCCAGTATATCCTTCCTCCAAGTTTCTTATTCTTAAAAGGAAAACGTCCATACAAGGGAAAAGATCGCAGGAAGAGATGTTTTTTCCAACAGCTTTCTTCCAGCCGAATCGGGCCCTGCAGTGGTCTGATCCTGGAACATGTTAAGCAGATCTTCTACTGCAGAAACGCCCTCGGCTTCCCCGCTGCCCCTGCGCTTCGGCTGGGGAGCAGTGACATCCAGCGGTGCACGGAGAAAGAGACACTTGCTCACTCTTTTTTTTTTTTTTTTTTTTTTTTTTTGTGCGTGTGTGTTGTTTTGTTTGTTTTGTTTTTGGGGGGTTTCGCGAATGGCACCAAGGACAGGCAATTTGACATCTGTGGGAACAGATAACCCACATGGGGAAACAAAAATGCAGAATCAAAAACACTCTCTGGGCCAGACCATCTTTCTAACGGTGATAAAAGGACACGACAAATAGAAAATGCAACTGGTGAGCCCTAAAGTTGAAATAAAACACACTTCCCTATATTACAACTACATCATTGACTTCACAGCATTTTCATTATTAAAATATTTTTATTAACCCCAGTTATGCACTGAAAAAAAGATAAATAGACTGACAAACAAGGAAAAGTTGATTGAAAAGAAATCACTACAGCAGAGTTGTGTTTCTCAAGCCCTACCCTTGCACTTTGTGCACTTTCCTTCTGACCTGGTCCATCTTCAACCTTAAAGATTAAAATAAATAGAATATCACATTGCATGGGTGCAAAATGCACGTTTCAGAATAACAAACTCTTCATTATTAGTTTCCGGTAACCAGCTGAGGTTTAAAGTATGATGTGATATTTGATGTGCTGAGAAGTGATTTCGATTTGGGATACATGTTGTGTTAAAAGAAAAAAAAAAATCAAAACATTAAGTGCATACAAGGAACTGGGCCAGCAGAGGTAGCTGTTAGCACAACAAAATCAACAACTGTAATGTATTTTTTTTAATAGACATATTAGAAAATCACTTAGATTTCATTTGTTCCTCGTTTACTATTTTGCTCTAACTTTACTTATTTGGGTTAGCCCGTTTCCAACGTAATTATCTGTTCCTAGCTCCTATGTACCACCTATTTTCTATCCTTCCCATTTTTATTTTGTCAATACAAGGTTCAGAAAGGATGAGTCAACTCCAAATAATCTCTGGGTTGGCTTGAAAAAATAATCAGATTTATCAATAACAATTTTTCAGAACAATTTCAAATGTCATTTTGACCTTCTAGGGCTCCAAATTTTGACTTGATTTCTGAAAGACAGTTAAAAAACTTTGAAATGCAAGTAAGCTTATATAACCTTCAAATTAAGAAGTGCAGTAACTGTTTACGGGAAATAATGTTGTTTAGAGCAGGAAAAGACCTCGGTCTGATGTGGTTTTGGTATACATCCCTCTGGGGAACCTGCCAGAGCAGAGAACTTTCAGTTTCCATGAGTACTTCCAGAAACTTAAAAAGACTTAATGGGTCTTTCTAAAAATGTTTTTACACTACAGGAACACTTCAGCATTTTGTAGTTTTAGTAATTTATGTTTGATAGCCATTATACTTCCAAGGAACATTCCAAATGCTGGACAACATAGCTTCCTGCTTCTGTTTCCACTCCCTTTGGGTAGGCTGAGAGCAGGCTTGCAGCCCCATGGCATCCTTGCCATCATCTAAGGCTCCCTGCACTCTGGGAGGGCTGGCTGCGCAGCCAGCTCTGACAGAGTGGGTGGAATTCAGTTGCCTGTACACAAAATTGTAAGGAGATACTTTCCAGATCCAGCAGATTCTACACGCACTTCACTTTATCTTCAATTTCTTGGAATTTATCTGGCTTCCATCCCATTCTCCAAGGACCGTTTATGCGTCTCACATTTCATGTTTATGTGAAATGCACAAACAGCCCTTGGGACAAGGCCTGAAATGCAGGTCTAAGATCAGTACCTCCTTTGCTGGTCTTTGTGTGAGATCTATTCTCTGCAAATGGCAAAGCTTTCTATTTCCCATGAGAAAGAAAACTCAGAGCTCTACAGAAACCACGATCCAGAATACTCCTGCTGTAAGATCTTTGTTGTTCATAGCCTCTTGCAACTGTTGGAACCCAAAGCTCACACCCATTGCTTTTGGCATCTCTTGTGTTTCCTACCACTTGCACTCCCAAGTATCATATGCTGACTGCAGACAAGTGAGCACCTACACCCTGCTTTGAACTTTTTAGGGGCCTGGTGTCAGCCCACGATACCAGTACTGTCTTTCAGCAGGAAAACGCAGGACAAGAATCCTTCAGGCACACTTCTTCATTTCATGGTTCTCTGCAGCTGTCCGTGGCTCCAAGGAGAGCCTTTATAGAGGAAGTCCATATCACAGAGTCAATTTGCTGCTGTACTCTCCAAATCCTGTTCCTTCCTCCATCCCCCAAAACAAACACAAATTTCAGCTGATAGTAGCGTACATGAGTCCAATTTCTATTTAGTTTCCAAATGAAACATATGAATCATTCAAAATCCTCACTGCTAGTGTTGTTTCTGGGAACTGTGAAGAACAGGCTCTGAACAGCATATAAATATTTTTTGTTAAAATCAGTTTTATCTGGACATAAATACTAAGAAAAAAAGGTCAGAATTTCATCCATAAGGATGCAAATTTTTTTGGAAGAATCTTAAATACAAAAAGGAACCTGCCCTCAAGCCATAATCATCTTCCTTGCAGGGAATCACATGGAGTTAGAAGATCTAGAGCCAGTAGTGAACTAACAAGAAATTCACTGTGCAGACATAGCAGCATGACTTGAATGCAAAATCTCAGTTAGACTGACAGGGTGTAGTCTTCTAGAAACATGGATGTATTTACATGTTAATGAAAAAGCAAAAACCAAAGGCATTTCATTTACATGAAGTTTTATTATCTTTTCCCCTCAGCCGGTACTCCATTACTACAGCCTTAGCAGAGTTTTGTTTCCCTAGGTAGACAGGTTTTCAACTGACTGTCTCTGACTGAAAACATCGAGGCTAGGTCAGATTTTAGGCCCAGCCCTTCATTAATACAGTCAGATACAAAGGACCAGTCAAAACCCTGACCACCTGGAAGGCTGCAAAGGAACCAAAAACAATCCAAGAGGATTTTCATCATTTTCTATGGTCAAATAGAGAACCTTTCCTGTGGATTGATCCCTAAATAGTTAAGCAATTACACCACACATTCAAGACATGGATACATTCTACATTTCAAGCTCTAATCAGAAACATGTGCAACTGTTTTTCCACTTATGAAGCTTGCGGTTTTATCTTCTCAGCAGCTTCAAGGACAGATGGAAGGCTGACTTTGTCTCCAAATTCTTTCTCACGATGCTCCAGTAAAACACCCTAGTCAAAGACACAAGAGAGAAATTCAGATATCTCCCTACATGAGATCCACTGCCCAAGTGAACCATTCCAGGAAACAAACTTCTGGTCTTATATGAGACATAAAAGCCTCCTAGAAGGCCTGCAGTACCTGTCTTCCTGCCCCAATCACATATACACCTCCCAGAGTGAATCCTTCTCCTTCCAGGTTTCCACTATATCCACTTCTCCAAGCACGGAAGAAATTTTGCCAAACTCCCAAGCGGAAAAAGCCCGACAACATCATTTTCCGTCTGCGTGGACCATAAAAGCCTTTCTGCAGGGGAACAGAAAATATGTCAGCAAACAAAGGGAAAGGGACTTTTCATTCATTTTAAGCTCATCCACAAGTATTTAAGCCCCACGTACACCTACATCCCTATTGCTGACAACAGCGGTGCTTTGTGATAAACATATTTTTTGGTCGGTCGGTCATTGGGGTTTTTTTAAATTCAGCCTGATTCTTTCCCACAGGCAGGGGGGAAAGAGAAAATAAAAGGATCATCTAGTAGATTTTGAGTATTACATATTCTTTTTTCTTCAGAACCCAAATGATTTTTCAATGTGTCTCCTGGTTTAGGGAGAAAGCAGGGTGGTGGTTCTGGAGGACATGAGATTGGCAATCGAGCACGTGCCAGTGTACCGGGACAAGCCATATCACTGCAATCTGGCCTGTACATCGTGAATTAATTATATGTGTCACCTTCAAATCTTGATCCACACATCATAAACATCAGCAAGTCACACAGCCAGTGAAAGAAAGGAATAAATATTAACAGGCCATATTGTTTACCTGTTAAAGGGGAGGAATAATCCTGCAACAGCATGTTATCAGTGCATAGTTACACTGCAGTTTGTAAGCTCAGCAGGATGTATAAATATAGAAAAACAAAGCCAATTAACTTCTTAAACTACAGTGCTACTAAATCCTTTTTTATTTAGACTACATTCTACTTATTTTTACGAGCTCCTCAAAGAGGGCATTCATAGCTTTGTTTTTAAACAAAAGGAGAACACCAACTTCACTATACCTTTTCATCCAGAAAGATTTCTCCTTTGAAATAATGCTGAAAATCCTCCACTTCAGTCCCTATCTTCTCTTTCACAACAGCATAGAGAGGGACACCCAGCTTGGACAGCTGGGGTTTCAGAGAGGAGAGCTCAGAAGCCTCCTAAGCAAAGGAAAAAAAACCCAAACATTTCAGTCAATAAATGGAGGCTGGAAAGCTTCACCTTGAATTTCAAGACCATCAGAAACACACAAATTCTAGCCTGAGGCACAAAGCAGAAACAGACCTTTAACATTCAAGCTAGCTGTATTCCTAGGCAGCTCTTCCTCAGATTTACTACATTTTTCTTTGTTAAACACGGAGGAAGCAGATTCCTCTGGGCATTTACTGGATAAAAAATACTTTTAAGTTAAAGCTGTATATACAGGCAAGATATACCTTGCCTGTAATAGGGTGTCAAATATCTTTTGAAGTATTTGAGAATGGTAAAAATATAATGCCTGCACATCACTTAAATTTTTCAGAATTTTCAATCCTTTTTTCCAAGTTGACATCCATCATTATCAATCCTTCTGCAAAGTATTTTAAGGGCTCTGTGCAGGAGCAGGGTATACAAGTTTAATGTAATGAAGATACACTCTCCTTCCTAAATCCTCCAGTTAAAAAAAAAAAAAAAAATCAGGGAATTTCTTCATAGACTTTCAGTATCCCAGAAGGAAATCAGCTTTTTCTGGTGTGTAAGACTGTAAGGTATCACCACTCATCTGCTCGGTTTTTTTGCTCTCCTAAAGGAATCCCAATTCCCACAGTTTGTTCAAAGATCCCTGAGGTTTTGAACAGATCAGAGTGTGCACTGAAAATATGTTTCCTATCTCCCATGGAAAAAGGTATTTTTTACTGGACAGAATTCCTACAAAAAAACTCAGCTCCACACTTGAAAAACATGGACACAGTTTACATGATCACTCTCAGTCACCTAACTGGAATACCTTAAGTGAAAGGCTTGCAGGGCATCTAGAATTCACTGAGTACCAAGGAGCAAACAGATAGGGATGAAAAGACAGGAAAATTTGAACCTTTCAGTAATACTTCTGCTACGAATAAAAAATCACTCCTGGATTCCTGACTGTGTGTGAAAGTTACAGAGTCAGGCATGTGAGTGCGTTCTCTCCCACCTACATTACACCAATTCAGAGAGCAAAGCACTTTAACCTTCCATGAATTCTAAACGTATTTAGGCAGTTACTACTGATGGGAGCAGATGCCTCAATGAAGAGGTCACGATATTAATTACCCCATGTTATAGACTAGTGAGTAACAACATAATAACTATTTTTCCCCATAGCTATGAGAAACATAATGTCCAAGGTGCAAGCTGTGGCTGTTCCCAGGCCCTCGGTACATTCAAATTGCATTTTAGGAGCTCCGCCCAAGGAGCCTAATGTCAACTTAAGGATCAAAATTTGTCTTCCAACCCAACTTGTTATGGAGCAGAAACTCCTTATCTTCAGAGTCTCTACCTTCCTGCCTCACGTTTAGCACCCAGAACAGAGAGGTACTCCCTCTATGCACACCTCTTTTTTGGCAGATGAGCTTTATCTGATGGCTTTCTGCCAATCCAGTCTTGGGTTGTATTTGACCAGAGACTACCTGGCTCACAGAGACTTATTTTGGGCTATATATATATATATAAGTAGCTCATAAGGCTCATTACCAATGGGATCTTGTGCAAATCTCCCTTTCTAATTACCATGGGCTAGGTCCCTGGCAGATGTAAAAATCATGTAACCATCACCTTCAGAAGGAAAAAGCGTAGGACCTGGACCATACAAACCAGTTGCAAAGGAAACTAAGAATGCTGGTAGCTGGTAACCAGTTCGAACCATGAAACAAAACCTTTCAGATATTTTAGATGTATTTGATGACTGTCCTATTCACACCCCACCCCGCCTTTATTTACAGACTCTAAGCAAGCAGATCTCAACTCTTCTTAATTAATCCCCAAGCCCAGCAAGTACCTCTCTGCACAAAAATCATCCAGGTCTTCGTACAGCCATGATCACTGCACCATTCTCCTTCCACAGTTCACCTGCTTTGAATGTCCTTTGTTCTGTTTGTACAGGAAAAACAACACCAACAATAATATCAGCCATTCTTCTTTATAACAATTAATACTTTATGGACCAACAATCAATACTTTATGGACAAAGCACTGCAGAGTATTCCACATTCAAATACAGTTCTAACAGAAAAAAAAAACCCTATCTGTTTAAGAGGAGATTACTGCAATATTGATTTTTAGAAGTGTGCCTTGTTTCATCCAGAAATAACAGGTTTGGTTGATTTTCCTTCACCACAAGTATTGGATATCAAGGACACTCAACTACATGTCATAACTAGGAAAGACTAAGAAAACTGCTTCCAACCCTGGCCTTAGAAAGGTTCTTATAAGAAGTCCATTTCTTGAAGAACATGGTCTGAAATAGCCAGAATCTTACCTGGGCCCAAAGTTTTTAGCTCTATCTCCTCTAAAAATTCCAGTGTAGCCCTTTCTGGCTTGGACAAAAATAAGTCAGTGTTAGCAAGGACGATCCCTGTCACAGCTGCACCAATGGCTCCAAGGCCAATAGACCACATGCCCATGGCGAAGGTCCCCAGGTCAGGCAGGAAGGACATTTCTGGAAAGAGAAAGAAAAAACAGCTCTGACACTGGATATCAATGCCAGAGGAGGAGGAATTGGACTGAAACAACTAAGAGCTCATACAGGTATTTTTGGTTTAATGGAGATGATCTGCATATTTATTAATGTACTGAAATGGGTTGTAAAAGATAGAGATTGCATTCCAGTTCTGTGCCTGACCCACATCAAAACTAGATATTAACAAGATGTTCTTATCCTTCCCCGCCAGCAGACAAAAACATTAATAATTAAGTGCTCAGATGCAATGAGGAGAAAGATGATCGCAGTGTATGTGTGTAATAAAGAGCCTCTAACAATATGACCTGTATATTAGCCAGTAACCTAAATAAGTACAGTAAGACATCAGTTTCTTTCAAAAAAAGCATTTGTAGATTAAATGTTTTACACACAGTAATCTATATTAAACAGTGAACTTTAGAAATATACTACAGAAGACTTGGACAAAAAATAAATCTAAATCTTCTATATCTGGTTCATCATAACTGGTAACCTTTCACATTCCTTACAGTTCCCTACTGAGAACCAAAGCAGACACAAAGCCAAACTTAGAGCTCATGCCTGCAGACAGAAAAATGTAGACTTGCAACCATTTTATTACCCAGTGATCCAGCATGACAAACATGCCCGGGACAGCACCTATGCTAACTCACTGCCACTCTTGCTAAGGCAGAAAGGACAGCAGGAACAAACAGCCTGAACTCACACATACCAGCTGGAGCTGATAGCATTGCAATGGGAACCATTACAAAAATATTCCAGTGTTAAAGTACAAACCCTGCTCGTGGTTACTGGCGGCTCAAGTCAGGAGGCAATTTTGTTTAACCACCTTCCACCCACAAACCCCCACAGCCCAATTCTGACCCTTGCAAGTGTTTCACAAGTCTGGAAAGGCCTTCCAGTGAGGCAGTATCAGTTCATGAGGATGCTGGAAATCACAACAGCCCTGCCTCATGGACAAAGTTCAAGATCCAGCTCTGAGTAATAACTGGCACAAGAGTCACTGGAGTTTTGGCAGTATAAGAAGCCACTGTACACTGACATCACAAGGGCTGTATATTTGTACTCACACAACTGTAGCATTACATATAATGGAGAATCAAATTATTTTCCACAAAAACTCTATTTCCTGATAGAATATTTTGGTAAATATTGCTGTCTGTATATACTTTTGTATGGGTAAGGTTCCCACCTCCATAAATGTAAGAAAATGTTTCTCTTTTGAACTGTGACTGGCAATAAACCAGACACACACATCATCTTTATCCTCACAGCTAGCTGTTGCCAGAATTCAGAAACAATTAGGAGTAGCTCCTCAGTTTTGTGCCCAGAATTTTCTGTGAGAAAACCCCTTTCTATCCTTAAACCCAGCTCCAGTATACTGCTGATAAAGAAAAGCAACACTGGGAAACAAAGAAATCACATTGTTCTTTTAACACTATACTTGGTTTCAAGGGAGGCAGTATCATGGTATCTAAAAATGTAAGTAATCCATGATCCTGAGCAAGAAACAAGGCCAGTTTACACTAACATCATGCAGATAAGAGAACAGACCCTACTCTATTTCACCACTTATTCTTATCCGAGGCAGAACTTCCTTGAGCGTATCTGCTCTCTTTACATACTTCTTTCAAACATGAAGTCACATTGTAATGATGCTTTTTTATATCTGCCTCTGACAGCTATCAGAGACCATCCTGACTCCAGCCTTTGGAACAATGCAAATGTAACTCCAAATGTAGGTAATGCAGCAATATCCTCATGTTAAGACTTAAAATCTCTGTGACATATCCAAAAAGCTAAAGCCCTGCTCCCTCCCAGAGTTTGATTACACAACTATTTGGATTTCAATGCCCTCAGGTCAAGAAGTGGTTGTTTGTTGGTTTTTTGGGTGGTTTTTTTGTTGTTTTTTTTTTAATTTATAGTTACGGGCAGTGGAGGGGGACCCATGTCTTAATCCCTTGTGCACGTCAATTGTGTACAAAAATGTTACAAAATTTGTGGCAAGTGATTAATGAGTAGTTCTCACATAGCTTTTTGTTTTTATTAGCATAAAGAACAACTCTAAAAGTCAGCTTCTAATCAGTAGTTATTGATCCAGGAGATCATTAAGTGTAGTCAGCACACCCCTTCAGTTTAGTTAGACTCTTTGGTCTCCACACAGTGACAAAAAAACCCAAACTTATTCAAATATGGGAATTTTTTGCTATTCATATAAATAGGAAAAAGGAAAATGCAGCTCTGCAGAGTGGTACTTAAATTCCTCCCCTGCAAAGCAAACGCCATAATGAGCCACTTTTAAAAATATGCATGGGAAGCAGCAGGCAGGCTTATTAAAACATTTGCTAATGAGACAGGCTGAGCCCTGTCATTGAACCCCAAGTGGCAAGACTGACTGGAAAATAGCTGAGCATTTCCAACTAGCAGTTTCATTTCTGGTTAGCTGCTGTTTATTAAGGGAATCTGAAGCTCAAAAGGACTTCACCACCCTCTCCCCCCCCTTAAAACACGAACACAACTGCCGCGTGATCAAGTTTTTAAGCACGGAGCCGCAATAAGAAGACACAAGAAAGCATCCCATGGGCCACAGCCGATGAGAAGAGACAGGAGACATCCCGCAAGCCCTTGGCAGGGTGCAGCACTCACCAGAGCCCATGGGGGCGGCGGAGCGGCGGCAGCCCCCCGGCAGGAAGGGACGGGAGCCGGGAGCGCCGCTCGGGGCAGGGGCAGAGCGGGGCAGGGGCAGAGCAGGGGCAGGGGCAGGAGCAGGAGCAAGGGCAGGAGCGGGGGCAGGAGCGGGGGCAAGGGCAGGAGCAGGGGCAGGGAGGAGCCGGCCCGCAGGCCCTGCCCCGCACGGACACGGAGCTGCCCGCCTGCCCCAGCCCCCGGCAGCCGCCGGAGCCGGCACGGCTCTCCGATGCAGGGCGAGAGCCTTTGAAAGGTCTCTTCATCGCTCAGCCTTTTGGGTTTTGCTTTGTTTAAACCGAACACATGGTTACGCTTTTCATGGGGTGGGTAGGAACAGGGAACAGGGATTATAGAAAGCTTTTCTGAAGCTGGGAACACAGCACAAAACTTACAGATCTGCATGCTAAGCCATGCTCTTCTGCAGAGCTGGGCATTTTTACAGGTAATGTTTTCCCTGTGTTTCAGCTTATTCTACATCTAACCCCTTCACACAGACACACCGTATGCCAAAACAATACAAACAACCCTGGAAAAAATTAAAAAGTCATCACAATGCCCAATATTAGGAAAAGAAATATTAGTATAGAGGCTGCACTAGAGAATCAACCCAGAGTTTCTATGGTCAGTTACGTGCTTTAGTGACAACTTCCCTTTGCTAAAAAGCATCATTTTCTCTTGGACGATCAGATCTTCAGTCTCTCAACTCTGTTAAAATTTCCAGAAAAGATTGAACACTCCTCTTCAAACAGTACAGGCCAAAGAAAAAAACATTTCTTTTTGTGTATTTTTGTGGTGACCACAAGAGATCTACAAAATAACAGTGAGTTATTTTATGGCCTGTCACTAATCAGTTAACCAGAATTTAAACAAGCTTAATCTTAATCCTGTTTTAAGTGCCAGTGGATGGTATTCACTGGTCTTTTGTCAAGACCAGTTAAAATTTTGTTTTCTAGATGTCTCATTACCAAAGAAAAAATTATCATTCAGAGGAAAGCTATCTTTAAACATTTATTTTAACAGTGTAAACAGGGCCCATTGCAGCTGTGTCCAAAAAACCCTCCAAAAAACAGAAGAAAACTGTTGTTTTCAAGATGCCAGTAAGACAGTAAGCAAATAGATGTCCTTACATACTTTTCCTAAAAAGAAAACTGTCTTGCAAGTTGGACTGCACTAGCAAGTACTCTCTAGCCTGAAACAGCTTTGACCATTGCCTGTTCTTCCTTCCACTCCCACTCCAGCTTCCCCAAGACATTCCATATCAAGCCTAAAAATGTATCAGAGCTTTGTCAGAACTTGCATATCCCAAACAAGTTGAGCTGATCTTTTATGAGACATTCCCCCCCCAAAAAAATGAGTCATGATTACAAATACCTTTGTAAGCTAACTCCTATAAAGAAAATTTACAATTCACAATAACCTGGTAACATGCTCATCAAGATTTCATGAGCGTTTAAATACCATTAAGGATTACAAAATACAGCATCCTGACAGACCTTCAAACTTAGCCTTGCTTGAAACACGGATCTGACTGGAGAAACCTAGGAGGACTCTTCCAACTTAAGTTGGCCGGTAAACACCAAAGTCAATGCACAGAGAAACCTCCTAGTATTTCTTGTGGCATAAATGTAATTTTCACAACACAAGGGATTATTTTCCTTTCTTTTCACCATTGTAAAGACCTATCAAACCACATGTTGTGTCGAGAATAACAACCATCTTTTTAGATTTCTTCCCAATCCATGCATGGTTCACTACTATATTCTGTGCTCTTGGCTGTAGCTGTGGAAAAAGTTGCTGTGTCAAGCAAACAAACTATACTCCTTCCTTCCTTTGAAAGGAAGTGAGTTGTTACCCCCTTTCTCAGACTGTTTTAAAGAAACCCAACATCTCAACAAGCCTTTTCTTTTGAGCAAGAGAGAGCAAAGAGCTCTGGCACACCACTTTGGAAATCTTCCAGCTCTCTTGGTATATTGAGAGGGAACAGGCAGCTAGACACTGTGTATGGAAAAATTCAGATCTCTGGTCAGCCAGTGAATGGATACCATGGGGATGTGAGATATTTCATGGAGCACAGAACTGCAAAAAGTACCTATCTGAAAATAATATAGGATGAACTCACTGCTTGGTCTGCTGGTGATCCAGAGCAGGAAAGCTGCACCCTCTGATAATACAAGTCAGCATTTACTGAAAGCACAGCAGGTGCCAGGCAGTGAGTGATGCCTCCCTTTCCCACCCAGCAGACCCAAGAATTCTAAGTCCTGCACATTCAAGCTTATATTAACGTTTTCCTGCCTTTTTGGGGCTCTTAGGCCTTGCCCATATTTTAACTTTCTCATTTCTCACACTATACAATTCATAACAGCAAAATTGTTACTAGAAGCAAAGACACAAGAAAATGGACACATTTCAACTCCACCCCATAGGGCAGAGGGGCTCTATGCATAAACGAGGCTGTAAACACATCACCATACACCCAGCCAGTGCAGAATAATTTCCCCACAACCTTGTTTCCCCTTTCGTCACCTGCTATGAACCAGGTCTGATGGGAACACTGCCCCTATGGTTATAAAAGGCTCGGAAAGCTCCAAGTTGGTCCTTCGAGCAGCTCAAAGGTGGATTTCCTCAGCTGAGCGATTGCACCCAACTCCCAGCCAGCGCATCACGAGGGAAATGAGAAACGAAGCACGGAGTCTCTTCGTCCTTCACGGATCCCGCTGAGCCTACTTACACACGAGAGAAGCTTGCCTAGCAAGCGGGGATCTCTCCAAACCTTAAACCACGCGGGCAGGCGCAAGCAGGATTTCAAACCTCGGCAGCTCGGGACGGGCAGCAGAGGTCCGACGGCGAGAGCCAAGGGCTCCGCGGCCGGCGCTCGGCGCTCGGCAGTCAGCGCGCTGCGGCTGCGGCCGGCGGGGCGGGAGCCAGCGNCCGCGGCCGCGCTCGGTGCCCTCCGGGCCGGCGGCTGCGCTCGGTGCGGCCGGCGGGATTAGCCCCGCCGTCAGCGGCAGGAACGGGTGAAAGCCGCCGGCTCCCTCTCGGAACCCATCGCCTCCTCTCGGGGGCTACCGTAACTTCTGACGGAGCAAAGAAAGAATTACATTATGGGATGCAGTGTTTAAATATGCGAGGCAAAAAAAGCGCCCAACCCATAAGGACCTGAGTCCAAGAATGTAGTGATCTTATCATTCAACTAATCTGATTAATGGGGCACTTAAAATGTTTGCATATATATTGCATTCAAGAATATACTTGCTCAGATAAGCCAGCCAATAACACGTCACAACATTGTTTAACAAACACGCTCTTCCGATGCTTGTGGTCATTAGGCACCACTCCAACCACATACTCAGAGGACCCATCTTCACTACCTTGGGACTATTTCCTGAGGTCTCCTGCTAACCTGGCCCCTAAACCCCCCAAAAACAGAAAGAAAAGGAAAAATAAATAAATTAAAAAAAAAAAAAAAAGGTAGTAGCAATGACAGAACAGTCCAGTCTGTCACACAACAGTAGCTCAGGAGAATGAACAAAACCTTTTTGATGGTCCTGGCATTTCTATATTCCACCAACCACCATTTTTCACCACGTTCCAAACTTAACTAGACAAAATGGCCTTTTCTTATCACTCTGCTCCTACAGCAGAGCACAGCAGCAGCTGTGTGCTGCCAGAAAGCCACACGAACAGCAAGTTCTGCAAGACAGGGCAGTTGTGAGGAAAAGATTTTGGGTTTTTTTGCCCCAAATTCTGGTAGTTATGCTTTTATCCACACACATTCTTTTAGAAATCAAAGGGATTATAAAAAGCACTGAAGTCTTCAAAAATAACCTAAGCAAACCTCACAGCAGAAACAGCATTACCAGACTGCCTGAAAGAGATGGCAAATTTGGAAGGATTCAGAATTTAGGTCTGCTTTTTTTCCTGGGAAATACATGAAACAATATCTCTGCTTTTTCTCCTTAATCAGTGTGGGTCGGTACTCTGTCAACACCAAATGTAATATGCTGAAGTAACTCTGTATTTTTTTTTTTTATTCAATCAGCATTACAATGTATGTATCTGCCATGCTGACACAGCAATCTTTAGAGAAACACGAGCAAAAAAAAAAAAAAAAGATTGGCAAATTTAGTCAGCCATCACTGTATAATTAAAGCCCTAATTTCTGCAGGCTGTCAAGATTCCTTTCTTCTGAATTTCACCATGGTTGTGGACTGACTTGCCAACATTTGGCAATAGTAGAATGGCAGCTCCATTATTTTTATTTCCATGGTAAGCACACAAGATGAACTTTCTAATGACACTTCTGCACATTACAGCTCTAACAACCTGGTAGTTGGCCTATCACAATTCCAAGGTAGCCAATATTGCTGAGGAGGAAAAAAAACCCCGCCTATCACAAAATGAAAGTAGCTATTTATTCTCTGCCCCGGGCAGGAGTCCATGACAAGGCACCATGCGAGATTAACAAGCATTTCATCTCAGAAGTGACTCTGATTTCATTTGTCCCTATTGTAAAAATGTTGCAAAAAATGCAGCAAAATCGGAGCCCACACATCTGGATTCCATCCAGGAATACCCTCCCACTTTACAAAGTAGTAAAATCCTTTGAATGCATGCACACATCTAATAGGCCCAGAATTCAAAGATATACGGTGTCATGAAAATACTGGAATCCAACCTTCCCAACCCACTCCTCCAGAAAAGCTCGCTTTCCTTGAAAAGCTACTGTGTTGCATTATGTGGAGCGGCAGCAACAATTACACTGTCTTATTAGAGTATCTTTGCCTTCATTGCTTCAGAAAAGTAGTGAAATTTCAGCAGGAAAATGGGAATTTGACGTCTTTGGTTTTCTGGTTTTCCCTCTTGATAAAATAATATTAAGATTGATTTATTATAGCTGAGCTTTTCCATGCACCTTTTCACATGTTATTCATATATTTTTCCTCTTGAAAAAAGAGACAAATAAACTCTCTCTCACACACACACACACTTCATAAAGCAACAGAGATCGATATTTAATCTCTTAAGTTCCCAGGTTTTGAACAGTGTTCTTAAAAAACATATTTAGCTCTTCTCTTCCTGCCTTCATAATTCAGTTTTATAGCAGTGAATGAGGAGAATTAGTCTGTAAACTACTTGGACATCAGTTAATTAAATTTCCCTGGCATGCCTGTAAGTCAGAATGCACTGTATCAGTAGCTATGCTCAAACATGATCTAATATTGCAAAACTTTCAATTCATGTACAGAATGACAAAGCTGTGTGTTAGTTCAGGAGGTTTTTTTCTTCTTCTTCTTGTTGGATCATGCTTCTATAGATCAGCCTTAGACCAAGAGCATTGTTAGACAAACAGCTCATATTAAAGAAAGTGTCTTTTCTAGGAGGAAGTGGGAGATCTCTAAAGCAACAAGGCAGTGGTGGGATCTAGGCCCTAGGACGATAAAAGGACTGCCAGACTAATTAAGATTTTTGATACCAAGCCAGTAAGATTAGATGTAGATATTAAAAAAAAAAAAATACAGCTTGAACTTTTCACCTACATCCTACTAAAAGCAAAACCACAGAGATGCAGACTGACATAGATCTCCACTAGGTCAGGCAGAAGTCTCTTGTTTAGAGGCTGCACAGTGACATGTACCCATGTAGGGATGTTGTCAACCTCATCCTGACCCTCAAGAAATAAACACGCCAGTCAGTCTAGACACAGAATCCCAGATTTATCTTAGCTAAGATCAGGTTGCAGTAGTCACAGAAGAAACAAAAGGAAATGCAGGTCTTTTGAAATTCATTCACATGAGCAGTTCACAGTGGGACACCAAGAGATTGGTGCAATACCCTCCATCTGGACAACAGGAAGAAAGAATTAGTAAGTCTTCTCAGCCGGTATACATATTCTTACAAATCTCTTTTGCAATAGCCTAATAAACACTGAATCACAGAAGAGCCTACCGTTTACAAGACAAAAGATAACCAAGGCACTGGGAAAGTGCAGATGAGGTCATTAGTCCTCCCACTGTCCTTCAGTCTTTAAATATCCCTGTGTCAGGTAAGTGTAATTACGAAGTGTAAGGAAACTAGAACATGTTTATATATATGTCTATAGTTTGTCTGTCTCCTGTTCACTGCAGCCCTACAAATAAAGTTACTCTGATTTTTTTAGTATTCTCATATTAGGTAGGACACTGTAGACCAGTAAAAAAAAGTTATTTTTAACGACTATTCAAGCCACTAGAATAGTGATCAAGCCTCAGTCTCTGCCAGCAAAACCAGGCTCTTGATCCTCCCGAACTACCCACAAAGACAGCACTGAAAAGGCAGTTCTGTAAAATCAGGACACAAGAGGAAAACAGCCATTCTACAGTAGTCCTGGTTAATCACCTGCATCTACTGTGTAGTTCCTATTAAAATCCAGGCACTCAGCATGTTTTTCTAGGCTATTTCTCTTACAAGTTGTGATAAAACTGGCATATTTAATTTCTTACTATGGAATTCAAGAGCAGCTATGCATCTTACAACCCATAGAAGTTATGAGTAAGGACAAGACTGCTTGTGTTATTAATACAACTGAAGTGCTCTACATTGGCTTTAAGACACTGAGACAGTCAAATAATGTATCTCATCAAGGTGGTTGTGTGTAGCCAGAAAATCTGATGTAAATACTTTTCATATAAGCACTGGAGGTGATCAATTTCAAAGGTTTAAAACAACCTGTTGATTTAGCTGTTATTCAGAAGTATTTGTCCAAGCTCTAAGGCAGAAAACAGGGCTTTCTCTAACAAATTTGACCGTCTCCAGTAGATGAGCTGCTCTTAATATTTAAAATCTGGGAAAAAAAGTTCCATGACCTCTTTTGCTGAAGAACATCCATGTGATAAAATCAAAATAACTATGGTATTAGAAGTGTTGATGCCAATGTGGGTCATTTGGCCAGGAATCAAATACACATGCCAGCAAGCCTCTGTTCCAACTCCTGGTGGCAAGGTTGTAATGAGTAGTTAGGCACAGTAAACTTCTAATCTAGCAGAGCTACAGCTACACTCTCTAACCACAGCTCTAGAGTTGAGCTCTTAATCCTCTTATTACACTGAACTATTTGTCTGTATAACTTTCTTCTGCTAGAGTAAAACACAAATGTGTTACTATCAAACTGAATTTCAACACTGCATTTCTGTATTTTGTGATACTACTTGTTCTTGGTCTTTATATATCAACTTAGGATGGGCCACAGACTATGTATTTTCAATCTTCAATGTATTTGAAACATCATCTTTTCAATGCATGGTTACGGTTTAATTCTTGGTGAACTTTCTTTTTGAGAGGTTATACTCATCTCTCATGGGCATATGAACAACTTTCATGTTGACATCTACCATTTTTACCTAACTTGATCACAACAGCTTGAAAGAAAAGCAATACAACAAAGTATCCAATGCACAATCATAGAGTAGCTGAAATGAACAACTGTAAATAATGACTTAACCTGACAAGGGTGAACATCATGGAGGAATGCCACAGAAAATACATTTTACTTACTTAGCAAGGTACATTTCAAGTCCACAGCATCCCTTCTGCAAGTCCTATTTCCAAAAACATATGGCTTTATGTGCCTTTCATGGGAATGTGGAAAACTTCCAGCCGAATACATAACTAAATCATAATCAGCCTTTCTTCCTAGAACCAAATTATACCCCATAACCCTTCCTTGTGACTGGTTTAGTCACCGACATACAACTTAAAGTCTGCAAAGATATTGTTTAGATTTTGCCTGAATGTTTGGTTTGTTAGATAAAGCCTGTCAAATTGTAATTGGTTTGAGGAATGTTGATAAGCGCTTTTTTTTTCCCCAATTATAAAACCCCAACAAAACCTGAGTATCATCTTCTGTTAATAATGTGTTCAAGTGTACTTTCTTTCAAGCATTTTTCCCCACACCCATTTTGTTCACATCCACTGTAATTTTTTTCCACTGTATAAACCGTCAAACAAACTTTAGTGTAGCACATACTTAAAATGATTGCATAAAGGGTAAAACCGAACAGCTTTTCGGTTATTTAATTTTGCTAAATTAATAATAAACATAACTTTAATGCATTTTGTATCCTGTTCTTGATTTAACTAAATTTGTATTTGAATGATAAGTGAATGACAGTGAGACAGCATGTGCAGTATGAAATAGTGTGCTGATTATGTTGAGAACTTTCAAGGTTGCCACTTGCTGTGCTGCACTATGAAGCCAGTGTTTTAACAGGGATTGTTCATTTGTATCTCGCAGGTCAGGCTTGGAACGCAGGCTTTTGGAAGGGAAATGAGTTTGCTTAGGTAAACGGCAGTGGTAAAACTAATTTCAAGCCACAACTATCCAGGAAATGATCCATGTCATTGCCCATTTCTGTAGTTTTACTATTATGATCCAAGAACAATTCACACACATACACAAAAAAAAAAAAGTCAACACCCTGAGCTACTGTTCCAATAACACACAACCTGCAGAGGCTCTGGTTAGCTGAAATTGAAAAAACTCTAGAGAAGAACGGTTATTGAAAACCTGATTAATTTATGGCTTCTTATGAGTAGTAAGCTATCGACCCAAAAGGTTTATGGGATCTGAATGAAAGTCATTTCACCTGGGAGAGGACAGGTGAAAAAAAATGACTCAAGACCTACCAAGCCAGATGAGCAATGCCCCAGATGTTAAATAGGGAGATGAGTGAAATTCACAAAGAACTCTGAATTGCAGCCATTTGACTCACATGGAAACCATTAGAGTTGAGTTCCTGTTGAACCAGGGGAAGCCCAAGGTAAGCACATTACAGATGACTCAGAGGAGTTGGCTCTGAACTGAAGCAATTTCTAAATGACAGAGATGCCAAAGACAACCGTATCATCAAATGCCATAGGTTGAGCTTTGGACAAAATACAGAATAAACAGGAAAAATTATGTTTCCACTTTAATTAAGATGGTGTTCAGGCTTACCCTAATTAGTTAATTTTTAGTAATTTCCTTTAACTATTGCTATTAAACCATTCAGCTTATTAAGAACCACAGAACATCACAAATCTAAATGACTGCCTAACAGCTGCAATCAGTTCATTAGGTACCTACAATCAAGCTTTTCTCGCACAGGAAGAAGGCATCAGTAACTACCCTTCCATTAATGCAGGGTTCTCTTTCTCTCAAACAGTAGCGAATTACTCACATACTAAAATTCACTGAGAGCTTACCCTTCGTAGGACAGCACCTCCTCTATAAGCATTGGAGGGACTGTTACACAAAGAAAACTAACATAGCTTCTTTCAGAAACGCTGACTGTGTTAAATATTAGCAAAGCTCTAGAGCATCTTTATGAAGAAATCAGTGTCTTGAATCAATAAACACATGGCTATTATTGTGACATCCTAACCACTATGTCCTTAATACTACTAGGCAGGTCATCTCTTAGGGAAAGTGATAATGTCCCTGTGAACGTATTTTTGGTCTTATCTGATCATCTGCCTTAACCACCGTGGGATTCTTTTATGCTATGCCCTGCAATTATTTTCTGGTATTCTCTACCTGCATTTCTATTCCAAAATTTCATAATATATTAAATAATTACTCCATGTCGCTGTATAAATAGAGCACTTGACTAAAATTCATGACCCAAGGGATACTTTTTACTACCCCAAGTAAACATGGATTGTTTGAAATTTTAGTAACTATAAAAACAAATACATGCAGCTCACAACATGACCTGTTCTTTAAAGAAGACCTAAAGTAGTTACACTTCAAAATTCAGAGCTAATGAAAGCTTCCAGAGACCATCTTCCCATTAGTCAGAAAATTCATGAACATAAAACAGGGCTTCGTAACCACAAAGGTGAGTCAAAACAAATGCCTTAAACAACATAAAAACAAGCTGAGTGGATAAAGAAGGGAAGTGAAGAACAACCAAGATCTAGTACTTCATTTTAAAAAAGGTTTTTAATATAAATCTGAATACAAAAATAACCAAAACACCCTATAGTCATCACAAACAAATCCTCAAGGTTTTCTCTTATCAGGTCCCTGACAGTTTGGCAAGTGCCTGTTTTCTCTGTTCTGGAGTCATATACTCACAGGCTTCCAAAATATTTACTATAATTAAAGTCTGTTGAACTGTTCTTGCTTTTACCCATATTCTTCCATTCATTCCTATCACCAGTTCAAATGGGTACAATTGTGACAACTCTTGAATTATTTCACATTTGGGAGCCAAGAGCCTGTGAACAAGACCAAAACAAAAGTCAGAGGAAGAAGTGCTCACACTTACAGACACCACATTATTATTGACCAGTAACTCCAGCAGTACTGCTGTTATGGGAGCTGTTAAAGAAACACTGAAAGATGATTAAGTTGCATATACATCCAAAATAACAACACAGTATCAGATTTTCAAGGCTTCTGTCATATAAAATACATGCACCTAAAAATAAAACTGTTGTAAATTTAGGGTTTTTTTCTCAATAGATTGAGAAGCAATCCCTGACAAGTTTAAAGTGAATTGATACTTTTACAACAAGTCTATGATCTAATAAACTCTGGAAGTACACTGTTCGCTGAAATGGCATTTTGGAAGTGCTATTTATAAATTTGACACCCCAGAGGCGTCTTTCAAAACAGGACTTCCCTTCTACTTCAGGAAACAGTATTAACGGCAATAAACAGACTACTCTATTCAGTAAATCTGGTTCAAACGCACAAGAATTACAGCGTAAATAACCAACCTGCCCACACTGCTCAGAAGTCATCAAAACAGCTGTGGGAATCTTACATATGACAGTGACTACTTACATTTTTTAGTACTTACTTTCTTATTAGACCTAAGGAAACTTTAAAGAGGAAGCCGTCTTGTCCAATTATTCCCATTCCACTTGATTTTCCACTGCTGTCTATACAGACCATCTCTGGTTCCATGTCTTTATTTGCTACAACGAACTGACCATAAATAAGATCTCCCACCTGAACAAAACAGCATCAAAGAACAAAAGTATAATCTCTTATAATCACTTATCAGGGCAACAATAAAAAATATCACACCGGCCTATTTTGTTTTTCTTTACAGTTCATTTTATATTCTTGTAATGGCATTTCATCCAAGTGCAGAAACTGTGGTATGGATGTGCAACACAACTATTCAAAATAGTGCTGTTAAAAAACCCCACACAACTAACATTTTCTGCCAGCATCGCATGTTTTAAAGCCTTAACATCGGAGCGCCTTTTCGGATGCACCTCACTCGTGAACTGCATCTGCTCCTGGCAGCACTGTGAGCAAAGGAAAACATGAGAGTGAAGCACGCAGCCCCCTGGGAGACAGCAAACCCCGCCAGCTGCAGTCCTCCTAAGAAACGGCAGAAAGGCCGCGGCCTAAGGGTGCAAAGGCCTTCGAGGAGAACCAAGGCGAAACCACTACAACCAGGCCCGCACACCTCCTCTAACGTGGGCTTACGGAAACACCTCCCCTAAGAAAAGCTACCGGAACGCAAGGGAAGCGCCGCCAACGATGGCAACCGCGGCACGCACCTGCACGTTCGGCCTGTTCCTCTTCGTGGCGCCTTCGAAGGCCAGGTAGGACAGGGACGCCGGCTCGCTGCCGCCCACGTCCAGCCGGAACACGTCCCCCGCCTTGGCCGTCACGATCCCTATGACGTGGTCGCCCTTCACCGGCACGTACTGCAGCGAGGGACGGGGACACAGGGTCAGGGGAGCGCAGGCTAACGCGCCGCAAGGCCCCCACACACACGGACACGCGGCTCCCGCCGCGCCCCTACCCGCTTCTGCTGCGAGTCCACCCAGAAGGCGCCGCCGCCCCCGGGCCGGTGCCGCAGCAGCCCGCAGGTGGTCAC
>WBMY01014653.1:1594045-1794736 GCA_013397315.1 Donacobius atricapilla
TCCCTTCCCTTCCCTTCCCTTCCCTTCCCTTCCCTTCCCTTCCCCTCAGGGAAGCAGCCCGCCTTCCACTCCTGCCGGGGAGCGGCCAAGATCATGTTAGTACACTTGGGCGTCGGAATTAATAAACACACGGAGTTAATTCTTCCAGCTGCAGCTGTTTGCAGGGTTTTTTAATGCCCGATTAGAAGTTGACAGTAAAACAAACAGCTGGTCAAATCTGAGGTGAACGTCAGCCGATGAGTTTGACAGGGAGCAGAAAAGATCACGTCAGTTGTGAAGGGAAAGTGCGCACAGAGAGATGGCATTAAAACAGTCGGAAAGGATCACAGTGGGTCATCTCGTCCATCCTCCCCGCTTAATCAGGGTCGTCCTAGAGCACATTGCACAGAACTGCGTCCAGGCAGTTTTCAACATCTCTAGACAGGGAGATTCCGCAACCTTCCTGGGCAATCTGTTCCAGTGGGTGGTCACCTGCACAAAGCAAAGACGTTCTGCCTCCTGTTTAAATGGACTTCCTATGCATCAGTTTCTGACCATTGCCTGCTGTCATAGTGGTTGGCAGCACGGAGCAGAGCTTGGCACCGCCCCTTTAGATATTTATACACATTAATGAGGTCCCCTATCAATCGCCTCAAGACTGAACCGGCTCAGCCCTCTCAGCCTTTCCTTGTAAGAGAGACGCCCCAGTCCCTAAATCATCTTCACAGCCCTCTGCTGGACCCGCTCACGATCTCCGTGTCTCTCTCTCACTGGGGAGCCCAGGACTGGCGCAGCACCGCAGGCAGAGCATCACCAGGGCTGAGCAGAGGGGCGGGATCACGTCCCTTGACCTGCTGACAGTGCTCTTCCTAATGTACCCCAGGATAAACTCAGCTTAAACAACCCCACCAAACAATAGCTCACACCTGTCCCATTCCACTTAATTCACACACAACACCATTGGCCTTCTTGGCCACAAAGGCACTGCTGGCTCATGGAGATCCTGTCCACCAGGACCCCCAGGTCCTTCTCCACAGAGCTGCTCTCCAGCAGCTGAGCCCCCAGCTTCTGCCGGTGCTCGGGGTTATTCCTCCCCAGGGGCAGGACCCTACATTTNGGCTGCCCCTGCCCCTGCCCCGCCGGGCCGCGGCCACCGCGCACGGCTTCAGCCCCCCGGCAGCAAAGGAGGGCTCGAGCTTGCCTAAACCGGGCCAGGAACGTGTGTGCACAGAGATGTGTGCCTCTCGTCACTGCAGTCAGTGCTTCAGGCCCTCGCCTGGCATGCATGGCTTAAAGACTGCTCTGACAGGTCAAATTAAAATTAGCCCTTAGGCGTCTCCTGAATTACTTAGCTATTCTTCGAGTATCTGTGTAGAGGTTTTTTTATGTCCTGTTGTGCTTTTCAGGTTTGGGTTGGTTTTTTGTTTTGTTNACATTTGCCATGGCTGCATTTCAGGTTCCTCTCCGCCCATTCCTCCCGCGTGTCGAGGTGTCTCTCAAGGGCCACATAACCCTGGGCGGCGTCGGCCGCCGCTCCGGTTCTGTGCCGTCGGTGCCCTTTCCGAGCGGCGCTGTTGCGGGGCAGNTACTTAGCTATTCTTCGAGTATCTGTGTAGAGGTTTTTTTATGTCCTGTTGTGCTTTTCAGGTTTGGGTTGGTTTTTTGTTTTGTTTGCTCGTTTTTGTTATCATGCAGACCTGGAATATGCAGCATGTTTCCAAGTAGTTCATGAATTATACACGTCCAAACAGTAAGGTGGGGGCTGAGCATTTATTTTTTTTCTGCTGCGATTGATATAACTCACCTGTCACTGGAGCTTTTAAGTACTCAACCACTATTAAATAACTTTCCTGTATAAATTGCAAACTTAGTAAAATGTAATGTCATAGTCAGTGTTTGGTGCCTGAAGCAAGAGTTCTTAAGCCCCTTAACTTAATTCTGACATTGATGTCTAATATGTCTGCTTATTGTCAGTGGATTTGGATGGAGTCTCAGTATCTGAAGCAATGCCTGGGAAGTTGCTTGAAGAAGGGACTGGCAGAGGTTGTAGAGCATCGGCCAGCAGACCCGATAGAGTACCTTGCACACTGGATTTACAATTACAGAAGAAATTTAGATGAGGAAAAAAAGGTAGATCCAACTTAGGCAACAAAAGATTGCTACAGTATAGTATATGCTATTTAATATATCTTTCATTTTTATGTTTAATTGCTTCTGTGTTACCTCTGAAATAGAGAATGCTGGAGAGAGCTGAGCTGGAACAAGAACGGGAGGCAGCACTAGCAGAACTTGAAAGGTTAAAAATCCAGGAAGAGCAGCAGAAACTTGAAGAACAACATCAGGTTATTAATACTTAATAATAGATAATTCTAAATAGCATGTGGTGCAGTGGCACTTTGGAGCTCTTTGTATACTTTTAATAGCTTATAATGATTTTGATAAAGGTGACATAAAGCAAGTATTTTAATCTCACTTTTCTGAGTGACTGAAATTATTGGTCAGCACATGGGTAGGAAAGTTACATACTATGCAGTAAATGTTGTTTTAAAATGATGGCTGTTAAGGTAAAAGCAGCCAATTTAGGACTTACGTGAGGAGTAACTGAAAACACTGTTTGGGCTTATGATATGAGAAATAAATACAATATCTGTGTTTTTAGCCATTTATGAAGGAGTCATGTGAACTCAATGTTGCCGTGGTCATGTTGATGTGACCTGACTGGATTTTTTTTTGTATGGATGACTTTCATAATGTTAAAATCAAAAGCTTAATTTTAAATTTATGCTGATCACATAAGGCCTAGCTCTAGTATAAGATGCATTCATTTTATTTCACTTGCAGTTTTAAAATTTGGAGTTTAGAAATTTGGAGACTGAAAGTAATGTGCTTAAGGGTTTCATGAGTGATGTAAAATAGTAAATGAGAATAAAGAGATTGTGTCTAGAGATAATTCATGTAGAATGAAATAAATCATTTCACGTAAGCCATGGGAAAGATGTTGAACAATCCTCGCACTAGGATTCTTTTTTTTAACCAAACTCAGGTTTTTTTGGCTGTGGTCAAATTCTGAGGTAGGTTTTGCTTTTATGTACCAAAAAGGAATAGAAAACTATGACCATACTTGTAACTGCTCACAAAATGCAAGAGTATACAGTATTCTCTAGGGTTGTGGAATGTCAATACTTAGATGATGCAGTTTCTGAAGTTTTGATGTAATAGGACTTATGGTCACAATTAACAAACACTTCCTGTTAGATATTTTCAGTTGTGAATACTAAAGGTTACTGATGGACATGATTAATGCTAATGACATTGCTTGCCAAATTTTTCTATAGATTTGATTCTATATTGATTCATCCATCTGTGCTAGGTACTACACCAAGTATCAAAGACATTAATCCAAAGGCTAGGAGATAACTAATACAGACTGATAAAGAGCATGGGTAATGAGAGAGTATCTGAGGTGTGTACACTAACTTCAGTTAACTGTTTTTTCTTCCTCTTGGCAGTAAAGCCGTTTTATCCATAAGAGTCTCAAACCTTTGAAAATGTTAACCAGATGATACTGAAAGGACTTTGTTATTAACATAACATAGCAGTTATGCTTTATGCTTATTTTCTATTTATTATGTCAATAAGAAATACATTGTAAACAATGTGGTGAAAAAGATAAATGTGGGGTTTTTTTCTTTCTAATTTGTCCTTTCTTGAACTGGTTGCAGGCTCAGTTGGAGAAAGAACATGAAGAGTTGGAAGCGCAGAATAAAGAAGCTGATATGCAGTTGCAGCAGGAAGATCAAGAGGTTTAAGCTAATGCTTATTTGGTGGTTTGAAAATAGCATTTATCAGCCATTTTTTGCAGATGCAGGCATGAATTACAGAACACAATACAGAAGCCCACATAAATAACGAAACAGGAATATAGATAGGGGGAAATGTCTAACATGTGGCTTCTGCAGTTTGGGTTTTATACTTGAATTTTGGTCAGAAGAAAACATAAATTTATTGCAAAAATCCAGCCTAAGGTCACCTGAGCTGATGCTTCCACATTCCTTGATGGTATTTATTAGAACGTTTTATAAAATAAGTATGTTTAATTTAAGTATCAAGACAGTCATGTTTTACAGGGTGTTAGCACAAAATCCATTTACTGTAGCTGGAAAAAGGGCTGTGGTTTGGAATTGCAATGTGTCTGGATTCTGATATCTTAGTGGTGTGTGGGAATTTATACATTTAACAGAAGAGTGTGTGTACAGATATCCGTGTTTATGGTCTTTTAATGCTGCTTCAGTGAAAACATACATGGATAATTGGCATGCTTATCTCCTGGAGGCTTTTAAAACCCTGTGGAGCACAGAGTATTTTAAAAATACCGAAGTTTTTAGAAGACTCTCTTAAAATACTGACAAAACATAACTGAAGGAAGATGAGAGTAGGAAAGTGACAATAAAAATGAATATGTAAAAATTTTAAATTGCTGTTAATGAAAAAAAAAGATAAAAAATAGAGTTAAGCATACAAAGACCATATTCCCATACTACTAAATTTGTATAGCATTATCTAGCATATTATCTTTATATTAATACATAATGTCATTTTAACACACCTGAAATGCAATTTCATGACACAGGACATTTTAACTGAAAACTGTTTTTTATTACCACAGGGAAATGAGAAGACAATAGCTGAAGTTACAGACAGACCTGGAACACCTACTTCGTCCAAAGCTGAGCAGCCAGATGAGAGTGAACCGGTAAGTATTTAGAAAGAAGTCATAAATGATTGATTCTTACAGATTTGCTTTTCTGTGCTGACCTATCAAAAGGTTAAAACTGTTTAAGGGATGGTATTTTGGCCACAACCTCCAAAGTGGCCATAGCTACATTCTGGTAGGAGTTAAGCCATTCTAGAAGACTCTATGGTGTTATCTGACTAAATCCTCAAGACTTAAAACACCCTCTTGTATTCAGATATGTTATGGACTAAAGCATGAATATACTTAAAGAGGAGGCAGGCTTTCTGTGCTGTGTGAACAGTTGTGTACAACATGTACTAAATCACTTAATTTCTGGTATCAGTTGTGTCATTCCAGCTCAGAATTTATGTTGTTATATTAGTATGCTTTATACTTAAGGTTGCTTTGATAGCAGCCTGTTATAGAAGTGTTCTCTCAATATATTTATGAAAATATTTATGACTGTTCTTAGGGTCAGCTTTTCACTTTGGGCATATTTTATGGCTTCTTTAATAAAAAAATTGCAAAACCAGAGGTGAAAATGAGTTCTAAGTAGTACCTGCTGCTTCCTACATGCGCCAGGTTTTTATGCCTAAAGGCTTTAGATTACATTTGGCTTTTGAGGATGTTATTTCAGGGTTTACAGTGATATGTTTGCTACAAATGAAGAACAGATTGATAAAATAAGAGATACAGGTTTGTACTATTGATTCTACCCTCAGAATCAAAATGCTTCATCCAAATTTGCTGGGTTTTATAATAGAGGTCTGGTGATGACATTCATTGTATTCATTGTACTGAATGGAAGAATACATGATTATGCTGATAAGTACCAACTTGCCTGTCATGGTCAGTTTTTTCCTATTTTCCTTTTTACAGAGTTCAGTGAATGCTTGTAAGTGATAGATTTTTTTGTTGTTGTTTTTTAGAGTCAAACACTAACAAAAGAAGAAAGCTAGAACTGACCTGAAAGTAGTAAATATATTTTCTACTCATTACTTGCTGATCCTGAAGTGTAGTATCTTGATTTATGTATTTTATAAATAGAACTGACTTACATGCCTGTTTTTCCAGTGTCTGTTTTTGAGGTATTCATATAAAGTCTGTTTATTCTGACACTGATTGTTCCTTTTTGTTCTTAAACCATTGTAGCATGGCTGACTTGGAGGAAGAAAACTGCAGCTGAAGTGAAAGCAGCAAATATATTTTCTACTTATTGCATATTGAAGTAACCATAATAAATACAAATATAACTAATGTGTCAATATGATTTGAGGATAGATGCTACAATATGATAGTTTGAATCAATATTAAAAGAATAATTTTTTTGGAAAATTATTTTCTGAGAATTTTAATGATTTCTGATAGAAAAAGAGAATACTCTACAGATTAAAAGATGGTGAGAGTATTCTGGGCATCAAACTTGGTGCAAAAATCCAATCAGATTTCCCAAATGTATTTGAAAGAGGTAAATTTAACTCTGACTCAGTATGTACTACAAGATCTTGTCTCCTAGAAGTCATGAGGTGGACTTGGCAACAAGAGGTGTTTGCTCTAGGCTTCATTACTAGATAAATGTATTTCTTATTAGATTTATTATTAGAACATTTTTGGGTATTGTGTGCTACTAGATGAGATGCAAGTGTCTGCATATTAGTTTTGATTAGTCAAGTTTTTAAGATTTTTCTGCGTTTTTCTTGAATTTGTAAATCAAGAAATTAAATCTGTGTTCTCTACTAAATACTGTTATTGTTTCTCAAAACTTCACTTCTAAAAATTTAGAAGAATATTTAGCTTGATCCATGGTTATCGATAAAAATAAGTTTTATAATCCTTAAAGATGCATTTTTACAAGAACAGATGTTTGTAATCACTGGTATCTTGGCATGTGGTGTCAAGAATGTTGTGTGCCTCTTCATTATAAATGGAAAAGACATCAGCATTAAGAAATCCTGTGCTTCTTCAATAAAATGTGCCTTTGTGTCTCTGTCTTCTGCTACAGGTTAGATGGCCATGGCCAATATTGCGTAATGAAAATACCTTTCATTAAAAAATCAGTGCATAGTTAACGCATTCACTGCATCTTTCAGTCTTAGAATGAAAGATTTTTCTGATCATTTCACTTCAAATGTTAATAGTATTGCTGAGTCTAAGGGGTTTGCTATCCTTGGCAAAGTGTTAAAAATATCTATACACCCAACAGACAAGGGTCAATCACATAATAAATGTTTTCTTGCCCTGAATAATTTATTTTGATTAGACTTGGATAATCAAATAACCTTTGATTATTTTATTTTGTAGATCAGACTAAGAATAATATTAGCAAATTTTAAAAACATGAGCACTATTGATTTTTCATATAGTAATATATTATTTTTTCCCTTAAAGATAAAGTACCTTTGTTAAAAAAATCCTGTGCCTATTGTATTGCTACACTGCTTTTTTGGATGCTTTTAATAACCACATCTTATATGAGCAACCTTAAAGTCAAAAGAGGAAAATGTCACTTACCAGATATAAATACTTAGAAATGTTTGTGTAACTTTTGGAGTCATGAAAAATAGAACTACTTCTGTGTCTAAGTGGTCAGGCTTTTCTGTCTACAATAATTCTGATTGGTTTGCAATTTCTATGATAGTCAAAGCCTTTCCTGTGGCATGAATACACCCTTGTGGCTGATGTTCCAGTAAACAGATTTTGACAGTTTACAATTATATTTGTTAGTAACAGTTACAATAGAATCATTTAAGGAGCCTCTTTGATACCACAGTTCTAATTACACCTGTTAACACCGCATGCACAGCAGCCTCTTGTGCCAATCTCAAAGGGATGGTGTAAATGGATAAACAGCTGGAGTTTATCTATAAAAGCAATATGTATAACCAATTTTTACTATTTAGATTAACACTTTCAAAAATTGGTAACTCATGTCAATGAGTTTACACTTAATGTCCAGTCATGTTGACCATGAAAATGTAAACTATCATACAGTCTTCAAAAAGTAAGACATTATTTTAAAACTTGCTAGAAATTAATTCTAATGATATGTTGCTTTCATTTTCTTATCGGTTCACACTGTTTGCATCTTTGTTTGATTTTGTTATATGTGTGTCCACTAGAGTGCATCCTAAATAAACACACTGGGCGCTCTGTCAATTATAGCCCATGAAAACTACAACTTCTGTTTGTCATTTTGTTTCAGTGTATTTTTAACTAGGACTTTTTCTTTTTGATGCTGCAGTCTATATTCCTCACTTTATTTCAAGGTAGGAAGTTTTGGATGGAAACTTTTATCAGAAAATTATTGAGCAAGGGTCAAAATAAAGTTCTAGATTCCAGTTTACCTGTTTATTGTTGGGAACAGAAAACATTTGTTGTTAAAATGTCATTTATAGAAATTCCCATTTTTTTTCAGGATCTGATGTGCACAGACCTGGTGCATTATTCCCCTTCTACAGCTTTATAGGAATTCTTATCTTGGATATGGGACAAGAGGTAAACAGTTCTTGGTGCAGTGCTTTCTTGAGGTGCAAACCTGCCTGTAGGTTACCTGGAAATATAGTTCACAATAAACATGACTTCTCCTTGGGTGTCTAAACCTGGAGGGAAATTAAAGCAGCTTAAAATAATTTTTGCCTTCTCTTTCTTTCACCTTCTTTAGAGTATAGCAAGCTAGAGCCTGGAGGAGGACAGATGACTATTTCAGTTACTGCACATGATGTGATTTCAGAAATGTTAACACAATTTAACCTCTACATAAAATGTAAAATTGTACATTGAAAAGAAAAAAAGAAATTACAAAATTTAACTTCATCTGCAGCTTACACTCCCTTTGAATATTTTTTAATGGAACGAAGTAGATAGAATTCATAGACAGATGATGACAACTGTCACTGAAAATAAGATGCTAAATACTGACAGAAGATTTATGAAATTGCCATTTTTTCTTTCTTCAGAGTAAGACAGCCTTGTTTAGGCTGTGACCAGGCCATGTCCAGATCCTTCAGAGAACATGCTGATGGTAACATGCCCATTCACAGCTGTTCTCATTCCAGCAATACTGAAGCACAAGGATGAAAGCAGATATGAAGCCCAGAATAGGACAAAATGATTCTGATTAACTATCAGTCTGCTCGCAGAGGTGAAAACAGCTCTGCAGCATGAGAACCTGCTCTTGCATGAAGAAATACATATTGCAGCAAGCACATTTTAAAGTTATCTTCTAATAGAATGGGTTTTATTAAGTTTGTAGTCCCTTTTATGATGAATGGTTTTCCTTCATAGTCTAAAGGAACTAACTTATCTTTTTGTAAGCAAAGGTTTTATACAGTAATTTGCTAATGTTAATGGGAGCCAGATTAATTAGTCTGGATTAAATGTTAAATTGAATTCCTCTGAACTTTGCTAATACAGCTTACTCATATTTGAAGTCAGCTATTAATTGCTTTACCTCTTTGAAGATTTGCCTGTACGTTAGAAAAAGAGCAGTGTTGTCTATTGACTCCAGCTAGAAAAGAGAGTCTAAGCCTGTTATTTGCTGATAAGGACTGATGTACTTTTTGAAATATCTTACCAGTACACTTGTTTGCTTTTTTGTTTTTGAGATGTTGCTTTTTGGGGGTTTTTGTTTGGGTTTTTTTGTGGGGGAGTTTTATTACTTTTGTTGGTTTTCTGGCACTGCCGTCATAGGCCTTCATGCAGTCGTGTTTTATACCTTTGTATTTGTTATAGCTCATACAATGAAAGAAGTTACACTATGACAAGCATTTGTACAGGTATTGGGCTAATAGTATTGGAAGAAAGGCCAGGTAGAGGAAGGTGCCCTTTTTTTGAGCTGTCACAATGTAGCAGATTTTTAAGGAATTTAGCAGAAGACTCATTCCCAGAGTCTGAGAGTTCTCAGATGTACATGCAACTTCAATCCTGTGGGTCTTCCCTGTTAACTTGTACATCATAGAATCATTATCATTACCAAAATCAGTGTTTAGCTTTTTTATTGTAAAGAAATTAGAAGGTACTACATCATGAAAAATTAGAGCCTCTTCGTTAGAGCCTGTCTGAAGATACTGAGTGCTCCCATTTTTTCTTTAGTTGTAGATCATCCAAAATCAATACCCAAAAATTCAAATCATTTTATTATTAACACGGGGCATGTTTGCTTTATCACCTGAAAGTAAATGCACATTCATGCTGTCAAGTAATGTAATGAGCAGAGAAGGTTGCCATTTGGTTCTTGTTGATTAATCTTTTTTGAGTCATCTATTTCAAAGGCTGTATTGACATTTCTGTACTGCTACAGAAATATATGCTTCACTAAAAATTCCAAAATTTCACCCATTACTTTCATCCATCACAATTTAAAAATTCAATGTTCTTCAAATGATGATGTGAAGCTTGGATTTGATTTAGAAAAAAAAAAATTGATTTTTAGGCATATCACACCAAAGGTATCTGAATAATCCTAGCTTCTCTAAGGGCGTTTAGGAGGTTTAGGAATTTTTAATTCCCAGGGAAATTCTGTCATTTTCTCCATGTAGTCATTAATGGATATCAATAGAAGTTGATATCATACAAGTTTTGGGTTTTTCTTCCAGAAATCTTGGGAAAGTACTCATGAAAAATGTGACTTTAGTTTGATGCAAGAACCAACTGGTGTTTGAGTTCAGCAAATTATTTTATTCAGCGGTTCCTCCATAATTTAGATATTGTCTAGCAGATGGCAGATGAAGAAATTGGCTTTTCCTGGTGGAGGAGGAGGATGTATGTTTGAACTTGATCGGTATTTTGGTTAGTCTGTTTTTCTTAATGAACTGAGTCATATTTTCAGCTGCATTATAGAGCTGATTGTTGTTGTTTTGTTTCAAAAAAAATTGAGGCAAACCCTTTTTTGGTGCACTGAAGATGCGTTCCAAGGATCCCAGTCTTGGTCTCATTGAAGTTTGCTGAAAAGCTGTGGTTGAAATCCTAAGGGGATTGAGCTCTCAACTAACATGGAGTTCTACCTCTGAGAAGCCATCTCCTAGTTACTAAACTTCTAATGTACTTAATATTAGAACAGGAGAGAGTTGATTGCCTCAAACTGTATGCAAAGCAGATAGCCCAGAAATAAAAAGAGCTGAATGGTGGGAAGGGTTGGAGAGAGGAAACATTCAGGTAATAAATCATCCCCGTTTCAGCAGAGGGGCACTGCAGCTCTCTTTAGCTCTGTTTCAAGTCACATTCCTGGGAGTGTGTTAGGCTTCTCCAATCATTTTGCTTAATTTCTACTCCACCTCTTGGATGTACTTTCTTGCAGAAATGACTGGCTGCACACAGACACACCTGTATTTTGTTCATTATCTTAAGCAATTGCGGTTTTGCCACTGATGTGTTTAGTAGATAAGTTTAAAAAATTCTATTTATTTAGCTGATAATTGTAACCCTGGAAACAGGATCTGTTTGTTTCATTGTAAGCCAGGCTGCACTGAAAAGTTACCCTTAGGGCCTGACAGCTGAACATTTCTAGGGCTGCGACTGCGGTGCAGTTCTGAGACAGCTGTTCTTCAACATTTTTTTCTGTGGGCATATGTATCTAAGGGGAGCCTATAGCAAAAAAGCACCAGTATTTTGTTTCTCACTTGAACTTGGGTTAAGTGTTATTGTATTTGCTTGTATTTTAAAACTATTGAGCCAGACTTACTGGTAAGAGGTAGGAACCCTACAAAAACTACCACTGATGATATACTAAAGCACTATACTGAAACACTAACTATTCTCTTACCTCAAAAGTTTGTGTTTATAGGCACCTGCCTCTTAGTATCTTTAGGATAAATGATTTTGCCATTGCTCACATGTAGATTGCTGTTAACTGTAGCATGTTTCCCCCTTTACCTTCCTTATGTGACTTTTCTAGTTTTTTTTTTTTAGCTATCATTTAGAAACTCAGCATAGTTATAGTGTGTGAATCTATCTATGAATTTGTCCAAGCTTTGCATGGCACAAAACACCAGGAAATACAGCCAAGCCTATATATTTCTATTTCTATACATTTGGCCCGTCTCTTGACAGAGTAAAGACAGGCTTCTTTACTTTGGTGCAGTTTCTTCAAAAGTCTCTCCAGCAGCTACAACTCTATCATTATTCTGTGACTACAAGAACATCACCACTTAGGTGTGTGGTAAGCTCATGTAACTGGCAGCAATATTCTTTTCCATATTTCTTTAAATCAAAGGACCATCTAACCTTTAGCAAAAGGTCCATGGACTTTTCTCAATTTTGCTTTGTTTGGTAGGATAAGTAAATTCCTAGTTTTAAGTAAAATAATCTTTTATTGCTTACAGTATTTCATTGTTATAAACACCATAGAAAATGAAACCTACAGCTTTCAATAGGTTCACATATTTGTGAACTCAAAATCTGGAAATTAATTTCATATTTCGTTTCTAAGGAGATCCGGTCTGTGCTTACTGAATTTGCTGGCAGGAATCCCACTTGAGTCCTAGTAAAACACTCATGCCAACTGCGTGGGAATATCTGTATGTGTCTTAAAAATAATTACCCATTGAAATAACCTTGCTGACCGTGTCTCTAAAGACTTACAGAATCCCAGCGACATGTTTTATGGTACTGCAGAGCTGGAGAGGGAACAAACTAGAACTGATTACCCAAAACCTCTGACTCTTGCTTTAGGGATTTTAAGCCATTGGTAGGAATGGGGAATAATTTAACAATAAGCTGCGGTATAAACTTGCCATTAGTTTTCTCATTAGCCAAGATTTCTCAAAACACAGAAGCCAGGATACCTGAGAGGACTTGGCTCATGCTAGGTGCCTATTTCAAGACCAATTTTCAAAAGCAGAAAATGAGATGTTTCACTTCGCTAGCTAAACCTTCTAATATGTGTGAGTCAAATGTTTTTTTCTTTTCAGAGTCAATAGGAGTAGTTGACAGGTTTTGGTTGTGGCAGGTCTGCTCTGATCTCTGTTTTCTGGCTGACTTATCAAACTGTTGAGAGGCCAAAGGCAACACTGGTGTTTAATTACAAGCAACACAGATTGTGGACATAAAAAAGAAGCAGCAGCAGTAGACCTGTAAGTTGTCAACCTCCTGTCAAGAAACAGCAAAGAATCCTCTGCACAGAAATCAAATCAGTGATTGGTATGAATGTAGCAAATTTGGGTGCTCCTTAAATTTATTAATGGGAAAACCTGTAAGAGGGAAAAATGAATAAGAATTAAGGGGTAAGAAAATATTGGAGGAGAGGAGCAGCTCTTCCACATGTTTAGCTATGAACTGCTACCTATGGAGAGCCTATTACCTATGTAGGGTAGGGTTTAAGATGGTAAAGGGAATAGGTTTGTCCTTCTCTTTCCCTGCCTAGTAGAACTGCAGGTTTCAGTTTCCACTTAAAGGACTAAAACTGTCTTCTTCCTTGAGATGATCTAGTGTTGCTGGGTTATTTTATAGAGTACTGAGATTTGTGCATAACTTGAATACTCGCCATTGCAAAATTGAAAAAGCTAAACCTTAAGAATAAAATTTTGAAATTTATAGTCTTAATTCACATTGCAAACACTGATCATATTCAGGAGGTTTTGGGGGGGGCTCTTTTTGTTAATTTGAATAATTTTTCATATTTTACTACAACAGGTAAGATGTAAAATTCCAGGTGCTGATATTCCTCATTGCTAAAAGAGTTCTTGTTGCTAAGGGTCAAAACAAGATTGTAACACATCACAAGTCTTGAGCTTTTAATTTGTTCCAGGGTAAAGGACTTGAAAGAAAAAAAAAAAAAAATGGAAGAGTATCATAGCAAAACTTTGAGAAGGTAACTATGTCTATAAGCCCAAAGATCTTTAGGTGAGATCCATTTTCCATTCCATATTCTATCTGTTAACAGGAGTCTAAAAATATTGATTTGTTGTGATTGCTGTATGAATTTTTGTATTGTACTGTTTATATACTTGTGTTAGTTGATCCTACATACCCTTCATCCATTATTTAATATCTCCTGTTTAGACAGATATGTAAGAATATTTTTGGCAGTGTTTAAGTTCAGACCTGCTTATCTGAAACTGCTAAATGACCAACTGCAGTGAAATCTTTCAGACATGGATGAAAGATGATAATCTTTGCTGTTTGCTGATATATTTGCCCAGGTGAAGTATGTGAAATTGCTACTTAAGTGGCAACCTTCCCAGTGTGGATCAACTGTAGTAACAAGGTCAGGTTAGAGGATTTCTGAAAGATGTCACCAGTCAGTTATTTAGTTAAGAGTTTCCTGCAGACTTCACAACACCAATAGAGCACTTGAGCTCTGTAGCAGTGACAGTGGGAGAATTTCTGAAAAGGCTGAGAATAACCACAGATAGGAATCATGGCTAAAATGGATGTTGCATGTGTGCAGTATCTTTTTCTCCTGATAGCCACAGAAGCCTTATTCCTGGGCTCACAGGATTGTGTAGTTAATTTCAGTCATGCAAAATGCATGTAAAATTATGCTGTGCATTATTTACTAGATTAGTACTGGGTGTTTGAGTAGATGTTTGCCTGTATCAAGCCGTTCAAGTATGTAAATATTTTCATTGCAAGCCTAGAAGAGGTACATCTGCAAATATTGGTTGTTGTTTCATATACTACAAATATAGGGAAGACTTGTAATGGGTTTTGATCCAGAGAAGTAACTACAATTTTACACCAGATGAAGGAGAAGTATCTTCTGGCATTATATCTCAAAAAAGTCAAATGTGTCTGAATTTAACCTAATGTTCCTTGTCAGGAAGCCAGAATTAACGAATTCCACAACTGTTCTTGCAGATAGGTTTCTGAAACCTGACTTCATGTACTAAAGTCAATATTTGTTTCAAAGTCCAAAGACCACCTGTACTATAAACATCTATGAAACACTGCAGCAAAAACTCTTGGGTAATAGCTGTTTAAATGCATCAATCTCTTTCCTAAGGTACTGAGGAAATCCTAATGGTTTACATATATACAATAATAATGTCACAAGACGTGGGAAAGCAGAAGATCATGCAGAGCCCAAGCTGCTGGAAGCCAGCTGAAGTTCCCTGGCCAAATTGAGATACAGATCTGTCTGTAATGGGGTTCAGTCTGGGCAGGTGATCAGACCTGTCATTCACAGCAGAGCCCTGACAACTCCCAGAGAAAGGAGCTGTGACTGCATGTGGATCTCATGTGTGATCACACCCCATGCAATTGAAATTAGGAGTTGTGCTTTTTCACGTCAGATGACAATCTTTCCCTTGCCAAATAACTGACCACAGCAGCTGGAAAAAACATCCAGTAAAATATATAGATGGCTTTTTGTAATGTCACGGGGAGACCACTTCTAATTGAAGACTTTTCCATACCTGTCTAAGGCATAATTTTAACAATAAATGGGTTTATTTACTATAGTGGCTTATGAGTAAAATGCTAAATCCGTATGTTGTATGCTGCTACATTTGCAAACTGCAACTTTTAATTGTGTGAGGTGAATATGGAACAGGGCTCTATTCTTTCCCTTCTACCCTTGCATCATTTGTGAAGGATACAAAGGGCTTGTGATTCTGTTGTAATAGGCCTTCACAAAAGCATGTAACGTATAAACAAATGCTTGTGTATTGCTCTAAAAGGCTTATAACTTAAACAGGAAAACTGCCAAAGACTAAAGGCAGAACTAATTATATACCAGTATGGTTTAATGCTGTTTAAACAAAGCAGTAGTAACCAATCAGGAAATGGAAAACTGTAAACTTTAATCCAGCTATTTTTGCACCATTTCTGGTACAGCAAGGCTTATTTATGAAAAATGATTAGAAAAAGACATTTTAGTTTATCATTATCTTGGGGTTGAGAAATGGCTGCTAGTATTTTTATTAGGTGAATAAATAGAAAATTAATTTGTATTAATTTCTGCTCAGTTTTAAAGAAATAATGCTCCTAGTGAAATTAACACCAAGATATATTTTAATGAAAGCCCCATTTAGCTGCAGTGTAGCTTTAACTTTTTCCTAAAAAACCAGAAGTTGCCACTTCATGTATAAAGGCCTGGCACATATTACTTTATAACATGGCCATGAACAACCTGTTCAAGTTGGTCCTGCTTTGAGGAGAAGGTTGGAGTAGAGACTGTCCAGCTTCAATCATTGTCGTTCAGTAACATATTGGAATAGAGAATTTTAGATCAAACAGATGCAAAAAGGACAAGCATAGGGGAGAGAAGCAAAATTCTTTTCTCTGATCTTAGTAATGGAAGAACCTGGAAAGACTTCATACGAAATGGCAGGGATGGCAGATGGGAGATGCAGCAGAGGAGCTCTCTGAAGCTGAAGTTACTGTGGAATGAGTTACATAGAATGCACACCAAGAAATTGCTCTGACTGGAATTGGTATTTACTCAAAAAGTCATAAAAGCCCTCCAGAATGAAAGAGCTGCATTGCTCATGGTCATGTGCAGGAGGTCCCATAGTCCAGTCTGGAGAAGGTGAAAGGTGAGATGAAAGATAAATGCTGGGTGATAAACACCCATCTCAGGGCACACACTACCTTCTTTCCTTCTACAATCACAACCTTTTTTTTCTGCTCTGCAGAATTTATTTTACCGCAAATGTTTATGGGCCAGTGAAATCCACACCTGCACATTTAAGAGGCCTTGAGCCACTCTCATTTTCAGATAATACTAGATAGAGGTGAGAGTTTTGAAGCAGGTGGGAAGTCAGTTTTGAATTCCCCATGTTCAGACTCTATTGCTTTGATCAGGTTTGTCATTCTTCATGCAAAGGAAATAAACACATCTTAACAAATCTTCCTTAGGTTAACTCTAAAAACAAACCAAAACAGCTTCCTCCCCCTAACCGAAATGTACAGGCTGAGTCAAGGCTTTTCATCAACCAACCAAAAAGCCCTCGAGGATATTCCCATGGGGCTTGCATAATTTATTGCTCATTTCCAATAGGAAAAAAAGATGGACTGCAGTACCTCATTGAATACACATTATTTGTATCATACAAACTACTAATAGTAAACAGAAAAAATTAAACTAGTATTAGTTTTTGTAAACACCTGAAAAATTGTTTCCACAGGCATTAATTAGGAGTAAATTCCTTGCATGAAGTGAGAATAAAATAGCCAAATAAAAATTTAAACTATTAGCCTGTTAAACAGTTAACTTGGTAAAATCGTATCTGTAGAAAAAGGTGAGAGAACAAAACAGAAACATTTAGGAGAATGCTTTCCTACATGTTATTTGTATCCATGAAGTATTCCTGTATATTGCTACACTTAAGCGTGTTTTGGTTTTTTAGTGTAGTAGAAATGTCATTTTAGTAAAAGTGTGTGATCTCTACATATCAAGTCATTATCCTTAACATTTGAAAGGTGTTATAAGAGAGAGAAATTGCACAGCTTAAGCAATGGTCTCCCCATAAGTGATTCCAGTAATGCAGAAGTTCTTCCAAGATTTTTCACTCAAAAGAAGTCACCAAAAAGTCACCATGGTGGTGAAACTATATGAGTGAAGGAGCCCGTACTGCTTGCAAGGGAAACTTGATTCTTCTGCAGCTGAAGTGAGGATGCCTAAGTCTTAGAGATACCTGCTTTCTTCTTTCACTTCTGCTGTCCCAGTGTTTTGTCTGTAATTTATTCGCCCAAACTTGTTTTCTCACTTCTACAGATATCATTCACCCAGGTAGGTTCCATTTTCAGTGGATTATAACCTTAATGGGATGTCAGTAGTGACAAGAAGGAAGATGGAAACACACAAGTAAAAGGAGAAAAAAAAACAAGAAGAAAGGGAAATGTGTTTTAATTAAATGTATATAAGCAAGACAAAATAAGGGAAAGGGAGAAAGGCAAATAAATGCAGAAAAGGAGAAAATGAGCAAGTAAAACAATCTGATGAGAATGAGAGGTCTAGGGTCAAGACAATAACAGTCATCTTTGTAGAGAATCAGCACCATCAATAGCAATCATTCATAAATTTGTCAGTTAAGTCTTGTTCACTGATTCCCAGGGCTTTCTCAAGGCTGCAGTAAATCTCTGCCTTCTGGTTGGTCTTTGTTATATGAGCTAGAAGAGGGGTGCTCTTGCAGAACTGCTGTGAGTAAAAGCAGCAAAACTATAGGATGGTGCCAAATATGAAGGCTCTAACAGTCAGTAGAAAGATTCACATTGCTATTCCAATTGAAACAGTGGTTTCAGTTGACATTATAGACATACAGTGAAATACAGAGGGGCAGTGTTGTTTTTACATCAATGTTTTTTCCTGTCTTTAGCCTCATTTCAAAGCACAGGAGTGATTTGGAAGATTTTATCAGTAGATATCTTCTGAGTAAAGACCATAGAATATGGTCAAAAGATAGTACAATGATGGGCAATACATGAATTATAAAGAGATTTACAGAGAAACGTTATTAGGGCTCAGTCCAGGTGAGTGTGGCAATAAAGTTAGCAGAAAATTTGCCATCTTGTTACATTGAACGATGAGTCCTTATCAATAAAATGGAGTAAGGAAAAATGCTGATATCAATCATTCTTTTGGTATCATCTGTTAGTTTTTTTTTTTTTTTTCATAGATGGAAGTGCTATGCCAAAAAGACATGATGGTAAAGTATTATCTTACCTTTTTACAAATATTTAAAAAGTCAAATTGTCTGGGAAGAGAAGCCAAATTAAACATTACATAACCCTACGACGCTTTAGCATTGGTCACAGATGTCCTGGAAGAGAACGTGCTGAGGTGCTTCATGCCCACAAAGCATATGTATTGCTCTTGATAGTAAAAGCACAGCTGGAAGTTCAAATTGGAGGTTAATGGGAAATGCAGCTGGACAACATTTCTGGAGTACTAGTACCAGAGAGACTTTTTAATGAAGGGTGACCCTCCAAAGGTCACAAGGACCAGCGCATCTAACCAGACAGAAGCAAGTCCAAAAAGAACTGTGGAAGCAAAACAAACAATGATCCTGCAAACTCATTCCTCATGTATGTCTAATACTTGTGCTCTTCAGCATTTTGAGAGCTTGTGGTTTTTTATTTTCATATGTGATAAGAAGATTATGTGAGAGGCCTGCATTCTCCTGAAGTGTTACCTTAAAACCATGAATGCTGATTCCAAAGCTACAATTTCTCTCCTTAAGTAACATTGAAAACCAAGCAAAATAAATAAAGCAAAACTGGAAGCAAGAGAGAGCAGAACTCACAGGCTGATGATAATCAGTCTTGTCTGATTTTGTTGGGTGATTGTTTGTAGAATCAGAAAGAAAACTCTTAATACATACAAAAAGCGTTTTTTGTTTCATCCATTCCCATTGTATCTTTTGGTGCCTCCATAAGGAAGAAGAAAACATTCGCATTTAAGAATGAGCACTTATCACTGGTGTTATTTTACTTTAAAAGTTAATATAATTTTTGAATGTTACAGATTAACTAGGTTTAATATGGTTAGTTACTCTTTGGTCTTTTTTTTTTTTTNTTTTTAAACTGAAGAGTGATAAGGAATTCATTCTTTTTTGTAGACCAGTGCTTTGGTCAGAGATTGAGACTATAAATGGTTTCTGTAAAAGAAACAGGGAAAATTACTCCTATTTATCATGGTGCAGTAGCGATGGGCATTTTGTGGATCTGTCCCCCGGGTATGTTTACTTGTATTTTATAGGCTCACTTAAAGACACAAGTACCCACTAAATGCCCTCTGCCTTCATACCTGACATACCATCAGCATATTCCAGACATGAGCCATCTGAGTAGAAGAATTCTCTGCAGCAGAACTGATCACTGAGTTCTGAGATGTCATTGATTAATAAATAAGGGTTATGGAATATGATACAAAAATATAATTAAAACAGACCTGAATTAATAGAAGAAAGGACATGGGAAAAGAAAAGCAAAGGCTGAAGGGCGAGCTCTGTGTAGCAGACTGTCAAGCAGCCGTGGTGCTAGATCTTATCAGATGTTTTGTCTCTCAAATGTGCACAAAAAATGAATGAAAATGAAAAAAAAAAATTCACAGGGGAATTCTAGTTTTCTAGAGATGAAAAAGTAAAAGGAAAAGATGGTTATATGATGCAGAGCAAACTTCTTCTAGCCTTTTGTTAGGAAAGACGTGCGTTTACACATTTTGTATCTATCCCTGCAAAACCACAACACAGGGTTGGAAGTACACCATAGATCCCAGAATCAGGGGAGAGCCAAAGAGAAAAGCAGCTGACCTGAACTGTCACTAGCGCTCCCGCATTACTTCATGCTCAGTGGAGCTGCTAAGATAACTAGTCTTGCACAGGTTGAATCCAGAGTGTTNTTTTTCTGGGTGGTGTTAATATGTAGTTTACTCATACTGGGATACTATCTTCATGTCAGTGGGGTGAACACAGTTTACTCCAGAGAAATCTGTGCCTCATAATGTGTATCTGATGTGTGAATTTGTGGAATATTTTTAGTGCAACCAGTGCTCATCATTCCATGAGATTAATTCCATACAATAGAAAACCAAGAAAGATTATTTGAAATGAACAATTCCATGTTGATGATAATTAGAGAGGGGCCCATGCTGCAGCAGATTACTGGTGAACATTCACAGGCATTGGTTATTGTTTTCAGGAAAGTAGGCAGAAAGTGAAAACTCCAATGAATTCTTACATAAATNCGTGGTGCTAGATCTTATCAGATGTTTTGTCTCTCAAATGCGCACAAAAAATGAATGAAAATGAAAAAAAAAAATTCACAGGGGAATTCTAGTTTTCTAGAGATGAAAAAGTAAAAGGAAAAGATGGTTATATGATGCAGAGCAAACTTCTTCTAGCCTTTTGTTAGGAAAGACGTGCGTTTACACATTTTGTATCTATCCCTGCAAAACCACAACACAGGGTTGGAAGTACACCATAGATCCCAGAATCAGGGGAGAGCCAAAGAGAAAAGCAGCTGACCTGAACTGTCACTAGCGCTCCCGCATTACTTCATGCTCAGTGGAGCTGCTAAGATAACTAGTCTTGCACAGGTTGAATCCAGAGTGTTTCCAAGAACTGAGTTAATTAGTGAAGTATCCTAAAGTTAACTAACTCCCCTGCCAAGAAATGGGCTCTTCCATTTTCCTCACATGATTATCTGGGCACTTACACTTTTCCATATATAGGAGCAGCTCAGGGGCTGACAGATCAGGCTAGGTAGGGATACAGACTTCAGGCACATGCATACTCCCTGCATGCGGGCACGGATGCAAGCACATGCTGCTTTCACACTCTGAAACTGAAGTTAGCTGAGGAGGAAACAAGTGCAGACAGCAATAGTCCTGCTGATAAAGAGCCTTAAACAGAAGGCACTAAAGGTAGAACTCTTCAACCACCATTTATAATAATCCATCAGGAACAGCATCACAGCCATGAATGGGCCAGTGGATGGTTTATGTGATTACACGCTTGATGATGAAGGAGCTTTCATGTTCACATCAGAGTCCGTGGGAGAAGGACATCCAGGTAAGAAGCCAGCTCTGCTAGGAGTCTAGAAAGTATAATATTTTCATTTGAGGTGTTTTAAAAGCCAAAAGAAGAATTCACTTGGTGTTAATCTTACTAGAGAAGTTGCTTGTAACAAGGTGCTTTTTCTACTTTATTTCTACTGGACTTTGTCCATACAGACTGTAGAACTGCTATAACTTGAGTGCTTCCAACAGGAGTTTATGTGCTTTTGCAGGGTGTGTGTTCAGCTGAGGAAGGCAGTGAGGTTTATGGTTGCTGCTCCTTCCTTTTCACCTAAATTTCTTTCAGTATTCCTGTGGAGACACTACAGTATCTCTGACAGGCTCAAGTTTCACATATGGATAAGAATGCATAGCTTGCTTCTCAAGTTCCATATCATTATGGGCCCTGTGGAACTGTCCTGCACATATGGAGTGCTCAAAGACTGTCACCCATGACAGGAATATCCCTAAGCAGCCTATCCTAGAGCCTTTTTTTAGTGGTCCCAGCAGCTGTACGTGGCAAAGTCACCAATTTTCCCCCCGCCTCCCACCCCTTTCCATCATCTGATGCAATATATGGAATTGCTTAAGCAAATAGTGAACAGTTATTTGCTAAACTTTATGTATGGTCAGCAGAGATTAGTTCAATTTTATTGAAAACAAATATTCATCCACCATAAACATACACCTTATGTCAACAGCAACTGTTCTCTCTAGTGAGGCCAGGGGACAATGGGCTATTTGATGTCCTGGAAAGTGTATTTGTTTTAGAAGCCAATTTGGTGGCCTGTACTTTTTGCTGTAATAAGGCTTTTCAGGTCTGTATTCATGTTATGTGAGTAAATCATAAATGGGTGCAATGATTTTATAGCTGAGGATTAAAAGGTCAGCAATGAGAACTTTATGCCTATGGTTTGATACTCTTCTATATTAACTTAGTACTGCAGATCAAATCCATGGCTGATGCAATTGAGTACATCTCCATCAATGTGAAGGCGACTGCATCAGGTTAAACCAGTTGGGGTTCTTTCTGATGTAACACAGTCAGAAAATGACAGCCACGTTTTGTCTTTGGAACATATGTCCCATGTCAAATTTATATATAATTACATCCACTGTCTGTAGTGCTATGTAGTTTCATGGGAAAAATAACATAATACAGTGTGGTAATTTCACATGGATGATATTATTTCCAAAGACAACTGGTCATAATTTATGCTACTCAAATCATTATTTTTTAATCATCTTGGGGAAATAATAGGGAAGTCTCAGAGCAGAGAGAGTTCAACTGAGTCCCCGGATTTAGCTTTGTCCCTTGGTTTCTTTCCTTTACCAGCCCTCTCTTTATCTTGTTTCTTGTTTTAGAATTTGGGCAATTATTTTGGTCTTATTCACGTTCCCTCCTTTATTTCCAAACCCTCTCTTGGCTCTCAGTAGCTTTCTTTTAAGTACCCCACGAGTATTTTCTCCTGTGCTGAAATACTAGGCAGGCCCTTGAGAAACACAGGTACCACTCAGATATTGGGCAGCTTCTCTTGCCTGGCAGAGCGGGCTGGGTCTCTGGGTGCTAGGAGACCCAAAGCCCCAAGCTGGGAGGTTTATTTTAGAGTGCCAGCAAACCAGGATTTGAGCTGGGTGTTTTCAAGGCTGTGATGCTTATGCTTTCTTAAACTGCTGAGATCTTCACATCGGGTACTGCAAACCCCAATGCCTATGGCAAAGGCAAGATAGAAATTTTCCAGCTCAAAGGAGGACATGCTGGCAGTTAGTAACTCTGGGTTGTCCTCCGAATTCTTTTTCCTGAGCATCAGCAATGGATCCTTATCATCTCAGTGATAGCTCTGGCTCCTGACAGCAAACTGATCACCCCTACATCCCAGCCAAGCCCCCCTTTTCCCCTCTGTGGTTTTGCACAAGAGGTGTAGACATGCTGGTAGGATTTTATCACCCAGGAAAATCTTGGCTATTTCTTAAAATGAGGCCCAGTGCCTGAGGCTGTAGTTGAGCTTCTGATGTTATCTGTAGCAATAGAATTGTATTGGGAGTTTTGATTTCCTCTGTTTATACAAAATGGGTAATTTGCGTGTTCTTGATTATTTCTCTTCCGTCTGTGATAGCGTAATTTTGCTACAGGGCATTATGTGAAGTAAAGATCCTGAACCAGACCTTTATCTGGTGGAAATTTGAATTGTTCTGATTATATTAGCTGAGTACTGAATGCTTTAATGGAGACCTTCCTAATGCACAAAGCAGGAGAAATTTCATGCTTATTTATTTGAGTGTACGGAGAACTGCCTTGTATGTGTGCAATGCCTAGAGCTGGGTGTCACTGAGAAGTCCAGATTCCATAGAAGCAAGTAGCATAGCTGTCAATGATTAACCTACAGGTATCACCTGTGCTCCCCAAAGACATTATAGAACACTGTTTATACCATCCTCTCACTCCAGAGTCTTCAAAATCCCTTGGGCATAACATTTGGGAATTCCTTTCAGATCTTTAATCATTTAGTCATTTAAATTCCCAAATCTCCGAAGACTTACACGACTTCTTCCTTTCAATATAATAAAAAAGCACACAGACAGAAGCACGAAAAAGATAACTTTTTTTTTTGGTGGCTGTATTTTGTCACTGCACCATTTTCCTTAGTCCGGTAGTGTCTGTCATGCTGCACAGGCTTCATGGTGCTTTGCAAAGCATCGTGTGTTCCTGTGCCCCACAATGTCCTACAGATGTGAAACTACCAAGGAGTAATTCCTTCCCCTACCTGGTGCGGCTTCAGGTGGAACTGACTGCCAACTGGCTGCCATTCAGTTTTCCAGAAAGTATCAAGCAATCTCTTCAAAAATACAAGACCAAACGTCTTCTAAAAGCACCCTCAGGTTTTCAACCATATTAAAAGCATATGTTAATCTTGTAGATATTCACAGGAAAAAAAAAAATCATGAAGGAAAAAACGCCCAGAAAATGCAGATCTGTCCAGCATGTCTTATATCTAAGATTATATATACTTAATGATATGCATGGTACTTCAGTAAACTGTGCACTGAACAAGGAGAACAGATGTACAAGACATTTGAACACTGCTAATATTGCAGTACCATTGCAGTTAGCAACTAGCACTCCTCAAGGGGTCTTTTAAATAGGAAAAATGTACAGCATAATGCAGATATTTAAAGTCTTTCTATTGTAAGTCTTTTGTTGGAAAGCTGATTTTTTTGATGAAATGCTTATTATAAGTATCTGTATTTCTTCCCTGTTTAATTTTTTTTTACCAGAAAACTGAGAATTGCTCAGTTTGCCGTATTTTGAATATAAAAAGTCACATTCTAGTCTATTTTTTTTCTGTTGATAAAAATAACATATCATTAAAAATACTAAATTTAATATTGATGATTGCAGGTTTTGAAGAAAACCAACCTTGCCATTACAAATGTTCAATGTTTAATATATTTATTATACCATCAAAGCCAGAAGTGTGGCTGTACCTCTTTGTTGTGCTTTGTGAAGCTTTTTGAATAAAATTTGCAGTTTTTACTGCTGTTCATAGTTTTTTGCCTCTGTGTGGTGAGTCTGTGAAACTGAATTCCTGTGAAAGTTCTGAGAACTTTTGTTAGGCTCTTACATACTTTAGGTTCATGTAATGAACTCATGTCGAATTATCTGGAAAACTGTGAAGTTCCTTCTAATTATCAGAGTTCACCTTTGTTGTTGAACACCTCCTTTACTTCCTAGTATTAGAATGGGGATTTTGAGTAGGGTTTATCATCAGCCTCCCTAGACTCCTTTTATGGTTAGCAAGAGCTGTTTCATGGCATCTCTGCCAAAAGGCTGATAATTGGATTTCATTAAGAGAATCATGGCTGTCTAATGCTTTCCTGCTCAGTCATTTTAGATATCCCTTTTACAATATTCATTCTATTGGATAGTAATCCGTGATATGAAGGTATGCATTAACTCAATTCTATTAAATGTTTTTATTATTTTTTTTAAAGATTATATCACCAGAGGTGATCCATTATGCTTTCCCTGTTTCTAAAAAAGAGAAACTAAAATTTTTTAAAAAATGGACAAACTTAACCTCTCACACTTAACAGATAATAAGAAAAATGGGCCAGCTGAGATGAGAAATTTAAATAACATAATGAATGGTGCACAAAGCCTGCTAAACATTGCTAAAAATAGAATGCCTGGTTTTATTTTACACCAGAGACCTTTACTAATAGACATGCCTTTAATTTAATGCAATAATCAGCCAATCATCCAGCTGGATTTCTCTTTCCCATCTTGATAGACATATCTGTATCTGGATTTTGATCTAGTTGCACTAGAACTGCTGGTTGTTGCACCAATAATCAGATATAACATGTATTATCAAACTGATTTGCCTCAGACTATTTTAATGTAAAGGTATGCTAGATGAAATTATTCTAATCTATTATTTTCATTTATTAGGGTATCACATAGATATTAAAGATCAGAAGGGATTGCCAAAATATAATCTGATCTGACCTTCATACATGGATAATAATATTTCATGCAAGAGTTCTTCAAACAAGCTAGTAAATGGCAGTTGAATTTCCTTCATACCTTTTAAAAAGATATTCAATATTCATATAAACATTTGAAGGATAAGGAATCCTGCAGGCCTGTAGATGAATGGTTTCCATGGCTCTCACTCTTTCTGGATTTCCCTTTTTTGAATCTTTATCTGTGTCTTTTTAACTTTCATTTATCAAATGTAGTTACATTATTTCCCATCAGGAAAAAAAAACCAACCTTTTTCTCTCAGCACAGTATTTTAAGGGACCAGGATCTTAGTGCCTATAAAGGTTTCCTCTGGCCAGCTGCCTTTCATTCAGCCTTTCAGAACTATCGCTTTCATCCTGTAAGATAGACTTCTCTGGTTTAAGGCATTCTTCTCATTCTGTCCTCAACCTTCCCACAGCTTCTTAACACCCTTTTTGAGTGTTTTGGCAAGAGTGCATCTAATATTCCTATGTGTGCCATACAGGGAACTTAGCCATGTGGGACAGTGGCATCTCCTGCAGGTGAGACAAGCTTCATGTGGAGCAAGGAGAGCAACAGAGGTTGTTCATTGAAACTCTGGGAGGTGAAAAAAAGACTGCAAAGCAGCCCCAGTCACTAGAGTTTGCTGCTGGGTATTGGACCTGCACTAAGAAAGCCATCCTAACCTCAGTTGCTCTGTTGTCTCACGCAGATAATAGAAAATGGCATATTATTGTCAATATTTCTTGGGTTTATGCTTGAGAAGGTGGATATATTTACTTATAAGAGTGAAAACTTTGAAGAGAGCAAGCAAAGATACATTTCAATCACTCTTGCCACCTTTGTACTCAGGTTTGCTAAACAAGGCTCAGTTGGACATCTAATTAAAATTGCAAGACTGGTGTCTGATTCTTGTTTGGTAATAATTGTCCCAAATTTAGTAATTCATGTTCTTGCAGTTCTTGCAAGGCTGAAAGTTCCAATGCAGCCTACATTTGCTAATTGTCTTTTGTGTTCATTCTTTTTGTGTTAAAGTGGTGAAATGGGAGAGAATATGGGAGATAAGTGTCAGAAGCACATTAGTTCTCCAGTCCTTGATTTGTCCCTCTTAGCTACATGTACACCTTCTTCATGAAAACAAGGGAGATTTTTTTTTTACTTGAGCTTAAGTGTATTAAAAGCCTCTAATGACAGATTATGACAAAACCTTGCTTTCCAACAGATTGTGTTGCACATGGCAAGGCAGGAGATTAATTTATCTTGCCCCACAGCTTGTTATGTCAAAATCTAAAAGCAATACTAGACCTTTTTTTTTAAGAACAATAAAATTAAATTATATAAGAAAATTAACCATTTTAATGCAGAAGATATTGCTTTGGATGCTGCCTTTTTGTGTCCATTAGATTAGCTAGATTATTTGATTAAGATTCAATATGTGTTTTAAGGATTAGAAAAGAAAGAAAAAGATAAAATATTATGATGACAAACTTGAGCTGAAATCTTTGTATTTGGCATGTAACTAAAGGTTTAACTAAAGGTTTACCTCAGGCAGGCTTCACTTGGTAGCCCCTCCTTCGCCTCCGTGTGTGTGTATTCCCTGCACTGCCTTAGGGGGATTGCAGGGATTATTTGGAGGTGACTTTGCCAGATGGTAGGAAGCAGTGACAAAAAGCAACCCCAAACCCATCCCTCCACTGAGCTGTGCATCATCTCTGTTAATCTAAACACTTTCTCAGGCTTTACCACCAGTGTTGGTCAGGTACATTGTAACTTTCTGTTGGGGCGATGGAATTTGGTGGTGGAACATCACAGTTCCATTAGAACGCCGCTGGTTTGCAGGGCTGGTGGTGCTGGAGAAGGAGAAAGCTGCGAGTAAAGCCTCTTAACCCCTCAGGTTATTCTGCGCATTGCACACTTGTTTCACATCTAAGTGCAGAAAACAGTAGATGAGGTTCTAGTTTACATTGGTAGGTAAATTCCCCACTGTGTCTACTGAGTTTGCTTGGAAGGATGTTTAATATGTGTCTCTATTTAGTTACCTAAATATGCCAGTAATAAGCAATAAAAGCATTCCTTTCTGAAATACCTACTGGAAGTGATGCAGACAGTCCATGTTTTTTATTGAGTGCTGTGGTTTTGAATCACAGCTCTGATGTGTTGCAGATAAAATCTGTGATCAAATCAGCGATGCTGTACTAGACGCCCATCTCAAACAGGATCCGAATGCCAAGGTTGCTTGTGGTAAGTTGTTCGCTGCTTTGCTTTAAGTCATCACACAGACACATTCCTTTTTTAGGATGTTTGCAAAGGCCTAACTCATTTCACTCTCAAAAAATGACATAAGAATTTCAGTTTTCAAGAGGAGAGATGAAAAGAAACAGTAAAAGTTTGAAGCCCAAGCAGGCTGTAGGAGAGTAGAGCCATTGATTTTATGTGTGGACTGAACTGTCCTGGAAGAAACAGGTTTGCAAATCACTGAATCATGCTCAGTGTTTTGACTTTCCCATTTGTAAATTGTACATATTAATTTTTTCCTTGCTTTCAGACAGATGGTGAATACAAAAAGAATTTGTTATAGTTGGAGTTATAATGCTAAAAATATGGCTAGAAAGGATTCACACTGTATACATCCGGTAGATTTCTCAAAATCAGCATCATCACAAACATAGTTCTTAGCCTGAGTGGCTGGCTTATTCTGCTATTGTAATCCTGTTTTCATCTCTCCTTTCAGAGACAGTATGTAAGACAGGAATGGTGCTGCTCTGTGGGGAGATCACTTCTCGTGCTATTGTGGATTATCAGCGAGTTGTCCGAGATGCAATTAGACATATTGGCTATGATGATTCAGCTAAAGGTTGGTGGAAAAACTCATGAAATCATGGAAGAGCAAGCAATAGGCAACTGCAAACCAGGTCTGTCACCACTTCCATACAGGGGCTTTAGCAAGCCTGATACAAACTGAATGTGCTATGTGAAAGCTGCTTACATGGTGCTACATCATACATTTTCTGGCTTTCCCCCAGTAAGTAAAAACATTTATTAGTTAAAATTGAATTGGGAGTAGGCAGACTATACTTTGAACTGTGGTATTTGGCCACAATAGTTGACTGCAACTTGAACCGTAGAACCTCCCACTCTTCCAAACTTGCAAGAACTTGACTCCTGGTTTTCATTTGGCAAGCTGATTGTTGCATCTTGATGCAAGAGAGAGAGAAGAAACCCAGTTAACTTCATTGTACCTTAGTATTTTTATACTGCAGCAGCATTTACAGCTTCCAGTGTAAAGGTGGTTGTCACTGTAGGGTGCTTTGTTAGCTCTGAATAACTCCTTTTACATGGAGCAATGTGTGGTCTAGACCTAGGCTGTGAGATGTGCCTATGATAAAAAAAGACAAAATGCTCTGTGCACCAGACACATTTCACTTTCTGATTTGCATGTATCTGTTTATACAGTAGAAATATTCCAAGTATTTTGTTACGTGAAGTGTGTTTTTTAAGAGCTTTTTGTTTACAAGTTGTTTACTGCAGTCCTTTGATTGCAATCGAATTAGCAGGAGATTGTGGTGAGAGAATTTTACAGCAGCTCAGCTGCAGGGTGCCTCCACCATCACACAACAGCAGTGCAACAGAAAACACAAGCAAATCTAGGAGGTCATAAATCTCCTTTCTATCCAAACTGCCAACAATGATGAGGGGAGATTCAGTGACCCAGTAAAAAACAATTTCTAGAAGTTAAAAAAACCTACCTTAAATCGAACAATTATATACAGAAATATAATTTTCTTCTTTACATAGCCTACTGAAAAGAGAGTGAAGAGCACTCAAGTGGATCATATGCATATGGACGTGTATGTGTGTAGTACTGGCTAAACATGAGTTTGGTCAGCAGCTGTCAGTAGCTACAGTTCTAGGAAAGGTTGGATTTGGAGAGAAGCAAGTTACTATTAATATACCTAGGAACAGGTGGGAAATTTTGCCACAATCTTCCATAAGTCTTTCTATTTCTTTTTAAAACCTTACTTTTGGTCTTGGAAAGTCGTGTAAATTCCCATTTCTAGGTTTGAAGTGAGATCTGAATCTGGTGTTTTTCTGTTTGTGGTTCATGCAAAGTCCCATTAGAGATTTAAGTATGGACACTGTTTTGCATGTATTACGAATAATGTGGCAGAGAGTAGAGTCTTCAGTTGCTGAAAAACTCAGCTTCTGGGAATTCATGTAGAGGACTTTATTAGTATTCATTTGGGAGAGGCTCATTATTTACCTTTTTGACTTCTTTTCTGCAGTTGAAAATTCATAATCTGAAATGGCTTGGCACAGTGCAAGAAAAAATAACTAGTAACAAGCAAGAAAGGCAACCCTATATATCCCACCCCATCCTAAAAAAGGTTTCAAGAGGGGCACTGACAAAAATTTTACTAAAAAATAGCGGTTTGGTTTTGAGCTCTGGATGTGCTATCCTTCAGAATAAAAATTTTGTCCTCTGGTTCCATGTTACTTTCTTTTATTATGACAGAAAAAACTAATTCACTGCTATTCTTTTTTCCAAATAGGATTTGACTACAAGACTTGTAATGTTTTAGTGGCACTGGAACAGCAGTCACCGGATATTGCCCAAGGTGTTCATCTACACAGGAATGAAGAGGATGTTGGTGCTGGAGATCAGGTAGACATGGCATCACATCTAAAACACCAAAGCTATTTTAATAGAAAAAGTTTACCCCATCTTAATGCCCTACCTTTTCTGCCAAAATTATTTCCACACTTCTCTTTACCCCAGGATAAAACCCATGATTTCAGTAAAACAGCTGTAGGTTCCTTGGGGGCAGACTTTTGTCTGGTGTTGTTCTAGCACTCAAGGCAAAGCAGGAGACCTCTGTCTCTCTGTTGTAGCTGAGGAGGTTTCCTTTAGAACTCAGCTAAGGCTTTTTGCTGATGTATTTCATGCTTTTGTTGTGTGGCTTTGGGTTCATCAGACCATTCATCTTGCAGCCAGACTTGCAGTGTAACATGGAGTAAACAAAGGATCTTTGCACATTCAAAGAGCTGTTGGGATTTTGTGCAGCAAAAAAATAGGTGATGTTTCACCTGCCCTTGGCATTGTTACAATAAATACCAGAGTACTTTTAATTCTCACTTACTCCCAGAGGCAGCTCTTGTAATAGGTGTTCCATATAATTAAAGCTGTCCAAACTGCCTTTCTCTGAGCTAAAGAACACATGTAGGCATTAATGGTGTGTTCCCAAGAGAAGGATACTAACATAAAAACTTCATAATGTGTCTGATGCCATATGAGTTAATTCAGCATTTACTAGTTATCATTAGAAGTAATATCTACTTTATACCAGTGCTGTTGAGAACTGTAAGTGCAAGTATCAAAGTCCAAGAGCCAAGCTAATATTGTTCAAAAAATCCCCTAAGGACTAAATTAAAATGCTTTTCTGCTGTCATGGGGTCATAATACTACATAAGATGAAAAGAGATTTGACTTTCTTTGACACTTTGATGGCCTCACTTTCCATTTGATCAAAGTGCCTTCCTGTTTTTTTCTCCTTTTTTTTTTTCCCCACAACATACACTGGATGAGGAGGAAGAAAATGCTGTTAACCCTATTTAGAAAATGATAATCTGATGCAGGGAACATAAGAGAATTATAAAAGTAATATAGAACAGTATAAATATAATATATAACAGTAGAAGCTGTGACTCTAAGCATGTGGCATTGAAAAATCTGAGGCAGGTGCCTTAAACTGTTGAAGGGTATGTCCTTCATGGAGTGCTCTCTTCCCCTTCCACTGAAATTTCAGATGTGAGCTGCAGTAAGTGTGTGTCTGTATTCATACATAAAAGCCTCTGGAACATTTCCAGGCTACTGAAAACACCTTTCCCATGACAGAATAGTCCTGAAAGGTTTTCGCCAGCAGATTTTTTTTTTTTCTTTGAAAGAACCTACTTGGGTTTTTTTCTCAGAATTGTCTTCATTTTTGTCCAGATTTCTAGCTCAACATGTAAGCCTTCAGGCTTGTGAAAAAATTCTAGGAACATGGTCTGCTTCTCATTACACTGTAACATGTTGGAGCCTGATCTGAGTTTTGGCTTCTTGCACTGTGATGTAAAACAGTAGAAAGTAAACCTGAGGATGCTGCCGACTCTCTGCTTCAGATGATATTTCATTGCCTTTGGTTGTGGTGCCTTTAAGAGTGATTGAAGTATGTTCTCTCCTCCTGTAGGGTTTGATGTTTGGTTATGCAACAGATGAGACAGAAGAATGCATGCCTCTAACAATTATTCTTGCTCATAAACTGAACGCCAGGTTAGCAGAGCTGAGGCGTAGTGGAGAACTCCCTTGGCTGAGGCCCGACTCTAAGACACAGGTAAATACTGCAAGGGATTCTCCAGAAAGCTGGAAACCAATCCCTCTTCTTTCCAGAAATACTGAATATTTTTGAATACAGCAGTTGATGTGTTTCAGCGGATCAGGATAACCTACAAGCAGCAGAGAAAGCTTTTCCACTGCTTGTGACATTGTCTCCTTGACTGCTGGAAAATGGTTAACTTGTCTCAGAGCACTTCACCTCCTGCCAGTGAAGGGGCATTAAACCCTCCAGAACTAAAGTGGTTGGTACTTGTTGGAAAATTGACGTCCAAAGGCTTTATTTGTATTTAGGGGCTCAGGCTGACATTTTCAAGATGCACTAAGAACATATATTTCTGGGGCTTGAGAGTTTTGAAGGAAATCCCACCTGAAAGACATATTTTGGACAACTTCATAGAGAATGAAGTTGTCCTTACTGAGTTGGGTTTTTTGTATTTTTTTTTCTTTTTTTTTCTTTTTTTTTCTTTTTTTCTTTTCCTTTAGCATAGCAAAAATGCAGTGAAGAAACAGGCTTCATTTCTCATACCCTGGCATCACTGTGAGCCGTGATCACTGTAATGTCAGCACTGACATGTTGCTGCAGTTTTGCTTTTGGAATAGCCCACGTGACATTTGATGAACATCACTAACACATTGATAGCAAGGTTGCTGTTTTTCCCGTTCCCCGTGTGGCTCAGGTGACAGTTCAGTACATCCAGAAGAATGGAGCGGTGATCCCGGTGCGTGTCCACACCATCGTGATCTCCGTGCAGCACGATGAGACCATTTCTCTGGAGAACATGCGCAGGACCCTGAAGGAACGCGTGATCCAAGTCGTTGTCCCTGCAAAATACTTGGATGACAAAACTGTTTATCACCTTCAACCGAGCGGACGCTTTGTTATTGGAGGGCCTCAGGTTTGTGTTGTATTATTTTGGGGGTCTGTTGAGCTTGCCTTTCACTGTATGCGCGTCTTCAATGCTCAGATTTTGGCATCTCTGTCCCAGTGGAAGATTTTTCCTGCAGCTGGATGTGCAAGAAGGGCCCAGGGTTTCACATTTCCTATGCCAAAGTAACCTTTGAGGGCCTGGTGATACTGTACATGTGTTGTGACCAGGCAGGCAACTCTGCACCCAATCTTCCATGATATGTAGAGTGTAGAGCTCAATTCTGGGCTTCCTCAAACCCTCTGGGGACCAGCACTGAGTGAGACCTGCAGTCCTTTCTCATGAAAAGTACTTCTTACAGAGTGATGGACAAGAGAAGCTTTACTTCTTTTAGAGTGAACCTGGTTTTCAGATCTGCATAGCTCTCACTGTCCTGCCTGACACCAGTAAGATCTGAAGGTGTTCATCTGTTCTGAAAATCAGCCCAAATAAAGCTTCTTCTGGTGAGAAAATAAATATTCCTTTTACTTTTAGGCAATGCAGGAGCTGGGCTTTATAATTTGATCTAGCACTCACAGAGGTCAGGCAGAACTCCCACTCTTTGTAGGATCAGCAGTTCTGAGATTCAGTTCTGGAAAACTAATTTACCATTACAGAATGTTTTAGGCTTCAGATGCCTTCGGAACTATCACAACAAAATTTCAAAACTCCTTCCTGAAATTAGGTTCAATTTTACAACAAATCTAAGTAGACAGTGTTTTCCCTTTGTTTTACAAATTCATTCACTCACTGGAATTTTCTAGAATTATTTCTAAGGCATTCTATCTTTTTTACATTCGTGCCATGCAACAGGTAGGTTCTATCACTGTAATTTTGTGTATCATTGACATTCTAGACTATACACAAAAGGAGAGTCAAACTTGAGCTGTAACTTAGAGTGAATGAACCAAGGCAGGAATCATAGCTACATACAAAAAGAAGGCTACACATAGGAAATTTTTTATGTGTGCAGTGATCTGCTCCCATTAAAAATGTAAATCTTTCAGGTGTGTACTCAACTGCATCCATTTAAAAATGTACTACAGTTACAAGAGATAAGCCAGCCAGGAATACCCTTGCTACTCTCACGCTGGAGCTCTGTTGCATATGTTTGCACATACAAACCAAGGCAAATCACAGTGTCCATTTACAGCTTTTTAAACCTGGGCTAAGTTTGCTCAGTATGGGTCAATCTGCCTCGATGTCCATGACCTTACAACTGCTATCATCACTTGTGCAACTTACAATGGCATTGCGGCAACCGGAACGTAACTATTTCTCCTCTTGACTGGAACAGCTTTAGCCTTCTGCTTATTTCTCAGAAGGGTGTTACTCAGCTTTATTTTTGACAAAGCTAGCTACAGGAGGCTGTCTTACCTCCAGCTCAATTCATCTAAGGAAGATATATGTATTTCACTTGAGATTTTCATCTTATGTTTTTGAGTGTGGTGGGACCTTGAAATCTGGCCATGGCGAAATGAGTAGGTTTGCTGCTTGTCGTCATTTTCCTACCAGCAATAGCTGCTGGTGTGATAAGGACAGACATTACAGCTCATCACAACAAAGACTTCCACACACTTTACAAGTGTATTTGTACTTGTTCAGCACCTTTGAAACAAGGGGTGGGGTTTTTTGCATGTTTTTCACACGTCCATTTGTTCTTCTTCTTGATCTGTTCTGCAGCCAAGTCATGGTGGCACACAAGGTGTTCTCATTGCAACTGTCTGCACCATCAAAAGCTAAGGCTTGAGACAAGCAAAAAACCCAAGGACAGGCTCCTTTGATACATGCTCAGCTATCTAAAATCCAGATTTGTGTCTCAGTGCTTTCTTAGCAGAATGGAACAAACAGTGCCAAAGGTTTACTTCTGTGTATATGCACAGTCTTTCTAAGAAAAACTTTGACTCCCCACTTGTGTTTGCCATGCAAACATTCCAGCAGTTGAGTTTTAGTGACATGATGTTCTGAGGCAAAGAATTTCAAATCTGCCTGCACAGGTGGTAGTGGAATTTAAAATTTGAAGATGTTTTCTTTCACACCAGAAAGCTTATGGATTTAGTAAATTGCAGGGGTCAGACAATGAGTCCAGTGCTGATCAGCTAACCCAGATCAAATGAAAATATGAAGTACTTGTGAGGAGCAGTCAGTACAGCTGTAGGCAACTAGAATATTATTTGTAGTTCCTTATTTAATATTTTAGAATATTCGTCTGTAAGTATCTGTTCTTAGAAAGAAGTTATCCTTTCTCAATTACCTATAAATGCCTAGTACTCCATACCTGTTGTGTACAGTTCAAATTAGACTATAAATATTTTGGGGTCGGAAATGCAGTTTTTAGTACATATATGACAGTCTCTGATACTGCACTGGAAGTGCTGGGTGCCAATATCCATGTAACCATCTATAACGTACCACGGACATACCTCTGATTGTAAATAAAAAAAGGATCAATTTAATATTCACATAATCTGTGATTTTGACTAAAAGAAATAAAGCCTGGATTGGTTTGGGTTTTTTTTTTTTCATATTTTAAACAGTGTGAAATCACTCAATAGTTCCTTTATGGCTCCTAGCATTTTAGCAGTATTCTGTAATAGGTTTGGATACTTAGTAGGTAATTTCTAAACCAAAGTTTCCATATTTAAAATTAAAACAGGCAGAGCATGCTGTAGCTATCTGGGTATGAACCTATTTGCTTGATTAACTAAAAAAAATTGTGAATGGCTTGTCTTGAGGATCTGGCTTTAAAGAACAATTACAGCCACCACTGTACGTTGGTGAGACAAGACCATTCCTTCAGCTAGCCTGCAGCAATGCCTGTGTGGTGAACTTAGACGTTGCTGCAGTGCTCTGAAGGAACGCACAGCCTTGTCTGAGGCCCAATGGAAGTGTAACGGAGAGCTTCTGCCCCTGGTTCAGGGCGATGCCGGTGTCACTGGGAGGAAGATCATTGTGGACACCTACGGCGGCTGGGGCGCGCACGGTGGCGGGGCCTTCTCGGGCAAAGACTACACCAAGGTGGACAGGTCAGCCGCCTACGCGGCCCGCTGGGTGGCCAAGTCTCTGGTGAAGGCTGGGCTCTGTCGCCGCGTTCTGGTTCAGGTATGGCTTGCTAAGGAGGTTGCTTCTCTCAAAACGATTTTCCCTTTTGAGACTTTCTTTGAACGCCCATAGCAGCAGCCACTGTAGTAGAAGTGGTCTTGGTGATGGTTTTTTGAAGAAAGGAAGCCTTGATGTGCTTGGTTAAGCCCACTGAAATGTTACTAATAGCCTGATGGCTTCTTGAAACTGGAACTTTTCATTAGCTCTTTGGCTATTTTATTGGCTATTTTGCTGAATATTTGTTGAGTCCTCAACCTTCTGACACTCACTGTCATTGAAATGAGCATGGGGTGACTGGATAATGGGGGAGAAAGTAATCCAGAGGCCTCAGCATTTTCAAAGTTTTCTCTTCGTTTTTCTACAAATACAGATTGTGCAAATATAAGAAGTGAAGGAGAGGCTTTAATTTTCATAAGATGATTCATGAATTAATGCTTTCTTCTGCTGCCCACTGTTGCCCTGAGGCGCTGTGTTTATTGGCTGACTAAGTTGCCTTTTTTCTCACAGGTTTCTTATGCCATTGGGGTTGCTCATCCACTGTCTATTTCACTGTTCACTTACGGAACTTCCCAAAAAACAGAGAAAGAGCTGCTGGACATTGTGCACAAAAACTTTGATCTTCGGCCAGGAGTCATAGTCAGGTAAAGAAACACACAGAAAGGAAAATGTCCTGGTAGTCGCATCCAAGAAATGATTTCTTGCAAAATCTTCAGCTCTTACTGAAGGTTTGGCCTTCTATAGTATATGAAAGTCAAATAAAGCAACTTCGGCATTCAAAGAACTTTAAATTACTTTGCTCTGATAAAAAGATATATTTTGGTTTACCAGAGGAATTTAAGATTATTTAATCTTTTCCATTACAGTTCATAATTCTTAATAATAAGGCCCTTTCCTATAGCCCTAAGTACGTTAAAGACATTTAGGAAGTGTTGTCACTTTAATTGTCTCCACTGAACATGTTCAGTGATATGCTTGCATCCCCAGAATATGCTTGCTTGTCTAAAGGAGTGGGATGGATATCAACATCAGGATTTTAATAGCAATTACCATGAACTGTCTTAATATGAAAAAATTTTCCTTGTTTTTTTTATACACACAGGGATCTGGATCTAAAAAAGCCCATTTACCAGAAGACTGCATGTTATGGTCACTTTGGAAGACAGGAATTCTCATGGGAAGTGCCTAAAAAACTCGTGTTTTGACATTAGTGACATGTCATCTTTCAAAAACAGAAAGAAAAACCACTAATGATGAGGATGCTTCTGAAAACCAAATTTGACAGCTTTATATATATATACATAAGGAATTTTAGATTTTAAAGGGAAAGAAAGGAAAGGTTATTTTCTTGGAAATTGATTTTTTTTTTTAACTTTCAGTGTCTTTCATTATCTAAGATATAATGGACAGAGTCTGTTTTTTTAATCAGCATAAACAACAAAATACAGTTTACTTTTAACTGCTGCTCTGTTGGTTCTTTGGATAAAGACAAAGTGTGACTCAGGTACTCAAACCAAAAGCTGAACCTCAAACCTTTGATGGGCAAAGGTGAAGACGACTTTCCCAGCTCTGACTAAGGATCAGCAGATCTGTTGCTTCTAATTAGACAATGGGAAATTCTGGGGTCCAATTTCCTTACTGGAGTTAGCAATGCATACGGCTGGGGGCTGCTTTGATGGGAGAAGGCTGAATATCACCTAACAGTATCTTGGCTTCTTTTATAAAAGATGTTAACATATATGTAATATTTAAATCACCTTCAGTGTATATGTACTGTTACTGTCATGTTTCAATTACCTGCGTTTTTGAAACGTAAGTGCTCTCCTATGAAAGAACGATCAGAGAATAAAAAGCTTTTTCCTACCATGAATGTAAAGGTGTATTTTTTTCTATGTTGTTTTTTTTTTTTTAATGTTGCTGTAAAATGGTCCATCTCAACTCAGCTGCTTCTACTCTTGTAGGAATTTATTTTGCCAACATAATTAAATTTGATTAGATTTTGAAGTTGTTATATGAATTTCCCTCTCAATACGTGTATGATCACTCTTTAGTCCTTGTGATTAATGGAAATTCAATCAAAATGTATTAGATTTTTATTTGTAACTCCTAAGTTTGTGCTATGCTGTATCTTTTCCTAATTTTAGCTCCCAAGCATCAGGTTTATCGCATGGCTTTCTATGTTGGATATAAATTGGGAATAAAATACAGCTGAGAGAAATAACTTCAAAGCTTCACCAAACATACGTAGAGTGAGGTTACATTTGGACCAGTGCCCCCTCTGGAGAGCTGGCCCGGCTCCGGGCGTGTGCCCAGCTGCGGAGCGGGGCTGTGCCGGCGCTCGGCTGCCCGGGCGGTCCCGGTGCCTGCCCGGGCGGTCCCAGTGACTGCCCGGGCGGTCCCGGTGCCTGCCATGCTGGTCCCAGTGACTGCCAGGCTGGTCCCGGTGACTGCCAGGCTGGTCCCGGTGCCTGCCAGGCTGGTCCTGGTGGCTGCCAGGCCGGTCCCGGTGACTGCCAGGCTGGTCCTGGTGGCTGCCATGCTCGTCCCAGTGACTGCCACGCCGGTCCCTGTGACTGCCACGGCGGTCCCAGTGACTGCCAGGCCGGTCCCGGTGCCTGCCAGGCTGGTCTCAGTGACTGCCAGGCTGGGCCCGGTGACTGCCAGGGCCGGTCCCAGTGTCCCGTTGCTCCTGCAGGACGCAGCACCCACCTGTCCTCCCCACAGGTCAGGGTCGCTGCTGCAGGTGTGCGGGACACGGCCAAGACTGGGGACAAGGACTCCGTGCCATGCGCTATACTGTTCTCCACAGTGGCAAACTACTCTGCAAATGCCTGTGAGCTGGGCACAGATTTGTTTAAACTGGGAGGGTGTCAGACTGCGTTTATCTTCTCTGATCAGTTTTGTTTGTCAGCAGGCGACAACTTAATCCTCCAATGCAAGGGTTGCCTGGGTATGGCTCCCAAGAGAGACACAATACTTTTAGCCAGCGTTCTGATAAATCTGGGCTGGGGAAGTGCTGCCACCGCGTGTTTAACTCCTAAATAAATGTCTTCATTCAGTGCCTCCCAAATAGATGTGGTGCTGGAAAGTGCCTGTGATGAAGATTAAAGAAAAAGCTGCCATTTATTCATTTCAAGTATGTCATAAACACAGTTACTATCTAGTCAAGCCAGAGATCTCTCCACTTTTATTAATTATGCTAATGTGTTCTGTGTAAATTGAGATAAACAGGTTTATGTGTAGCCTCTGATCTCCCATGGACTTAACACATTAATCAGTGGGCCTCGTTGGGTACCCACCTGGGTATGTTTTGGCAGGAAAATATCTTAAAGACAACCTGCATCTTAAAGAATGAGTTGGAAAAAGATTTCCCAGGGGCTTTTTTCCTAGCTGCATATTGCTTATCTTCCAAGGAATATGGATATGTGTGTGTCAGCCTCAGAAATGTAAGCTGTTTGGAACCAGGTCCTATTGGTCTGTCTAGAAACATAAACCTTGACTTTTGTTATTAAAGACTTGTTTTGCTAATGATCTTTTACCTGTCAGTAAAGTATACAAAGGCATTTTGCTAATAATGAGGTCCCCATTCATGCTGACGCAGAACTGTTACAGTCCTACACATACCTGTTTATCAAGATGTCCCTGAGACAGCACAAGAAGACATTTCTTTGTCAATGCCCTGGGTGCCTTCCTTGTGGCTTAACTTCTTCAGGAGCTCCAGGTCATAATATAGTACACTACAACCAACAGAAGCAAAAAAAAAAAAAAAAAAATTAGATTGAAAGATCTAATTAAGAAATAAATAAATGTGTTTCATAACATAACTTGGAAGCAGACCTGCAGACAATGGGGACAATTCTGCTCAAGTGGTGGCAACAACAACCATTAAAGGTTTGTCGGAGAGGAGGGGGATGTGTGTCTGTGTGCCCAGCTGGCTGGCAGGCAGGTGAGGCTGGCCCGAGGCTTGGCAGGGTGTGGAGATAGATGTGTGACAGGCTATCAGGTGACTCTGAACCTTGCATTTCACACATGGGTCAGGCACACCTCTAGGACAATTGGATTAATCTACTAATAAATGTGTAGGGTAGAAAAGTTTGAATTTTGTGGCAACTTTGCTACCAATTCAGCTCTTCCCATAAATGGATTTAAGTGCATGAGGTTCATGGCTCCATAAAAAAAAGAAATTAGCAAAACTCTGGATGCCACAGGTTACATACCATACCCCCTTGGTTCAAATCAGTCATCATTTGATGTTCTGAGCTTTCTCTTGGAGCATGACATGCAAGTTAAGGCATTATTTTGTCTTCTTTATGAGAGTATATTTGTGTGTGTGTGTCTGAGAGAGAGAGGCAAACACAGACAGATGGGAAGGTGGTGATGGAGCCAGAGCATGCAAGAATGTTCGTACACCAAACATGTTTACAGTAAACCAGCTAACCTGAAACTATCCTGGGGGAGCCGGCAGCCGCAGAGCCAGTCTGCCTCAGTGCCCTGACGAGAACATGCCCTTGCCCTCCCCCAGACTGTTCTGGCAAGTTCTCCTCGGGCTTCCCAGCAAGTGGGGCAATGTGTGCCTCCCCCTAATCCCTGACCACAGCAGTGCCCTGGAGTGAGGCACAGGGCAAACAACCAGCCACACACAGGCACCCAGCTCTGTGCCTGGCTCCGGTGCGTTTGCTCTTGGGCACCACAGGCACCAAGTAATTACCCGTGGTCTCCTGCAGAGAGAAATGTTCAGCTCCTGCCTCCCCCAGAAAACACTCTTGGTTCTAAGTTTAGCAGTGCTTCATGCAGGTAAGATAATCTTGAATATGACTAGCAATTATTTAAATAGGGCTGTCTTAGAGAAATGAAGGGCTGCTTGGGCCCCCTGCCCTGAGTGGCCCCGAACAGGTGCTGTTTCCAACAAATCAATATTTGTACAGATTATTCACATTTGAGCCCTGATCACCTCAGGTATACAAGCTAGTACTGGGACTGTGGGATAGGATAGAAGCAGGGGAGAAGGACAGTTCCTCTGAACAAGTGGTATTTGGGCTTTCTTCATGCGTCAGGAGGGACTGTGACCTAGCTAAGCACCTGCTTCTGCTTGTTTGTTAGATTTTACTGAAACTGGAGCTTTTGCCGGTCTAAGTGAATGCAAAATTGTGACCATAGATGATGTGAATGAGAGTCTGCAGGTAAGAGGTTGGCTGACCCAGGGTCGTTCTGCACCCACCTCCTGTGCAGGTGGGCTCCCGCTGTGTCTGCCTGCGCTGGCTGGGCAAGCACAGCTCGTGCATTGCTTTGGCAATGTACAAAGCACACGCTGGGGAGGGGAGCCACACGCAAGAGAAGGAAAACATTAGTGTCATCTGACTTGCCACAGCTTTGGTCCTGCAAAATGTGTCCTTGTAGATATATTTTCCAGTTTTGCCCCGTTTCAGATATATGAAGTGGCTTGAACATAAGCAGTATAGCAAGATAAGTAACAATAGCTATCTGGAAATATATGAGCTTCTTTATTTATGTATGTTCACAGATAGATGAATTCTAAGGCTCCAAAGTCTTTACTTTTCAGTTTAGGCTTTTTCTCCCCTACCTCCACAGAAATTTTCAAAATGCTTGCCTGAAATGATTGCCAAGGGTGAAAAAGCTTCAATCAATTCCCTGGTGTGGACACTGCAAGAAACACTTGATCTGCTGCGCCCTGTTCAAGAGCAATGTGAGGCTCCTCATGAACCAACGCTCCCCTTTCCTGGACGTTGAACAAAGAGGCAGTGGAGCACCACGATGGAAATTTTTTCTACCACAGAACAAACCAAATGTCTGCATTTCTTTAGGGGAGGAGGGGCAGAATATAGAAGACATCTCAGCAACAGAGAGGTCTGGGGCTGGGGAGGCACAGCAGCACAAGCAGGGGTTCCTGCTGTCCCTGCAGCCCAGGCACTGGTGCTGAGCAGCAGCACAGTCACCCGGGCAGCAGCGCCTGCAATGCCCTCCAGCCAGAGCCCCTGGCATGGACCTGGCATGCCAACCATATTTTTCCAAGAAGTATTTGGATGGTTTTGGCCACAATAGCACTGAATGTCGTTGCTGTGAATGCAAATGCTGCAGTGAGCCGCCTCTGAAGTATAACCAGGGCTGACCCTGTTGTCACAGTGACATGTGAGGGGAAAATTCGGTGGGTGTGGCCAAAAAAAAAGTTGTGGGGGAGGAAAAAAATTTAAACAAGCTAAAACGCTTGCCAGCTAGTGGGGACAGGTCAGTGAATTTGCTTGGGAAGGGGAGGCTTTTACACCGACTTTCACGCTGATATACTGTTTTGTTGCTCTCTTTCTTTTTTCTTTTTATCCACCCAAAAGTTTGCAAACAGCCACATCCGTGCCCACGCCCAGTGGCCCCCAAAAACGGGGGACTGGTGTGTGTGACCATTGACAACGCTCAGTACTGCAAACCCATGTGCAACGAGGTAACATTCCTGCCTTCCTGCTGCTACACTGCTGCCTCTATTCCTTCATTTACAACTGCTAATTTGGAAAAGCCTAATTTTGCTTGCTATACTTTTTTTTTATATCCCTCCGGGCTGGGAGAGGTTGTAGTGTTTGTGTTTGGCTGCCCTGACTGTTTCTGCCCCTTGCAGTTACCATGACGTGCCCTAAGACAGTGTTTGTTTATTTTCTCCTCACCACTGCTTCCCAAGGGTTATGACTTTCAGTTCCTCAGAAGCAGCAGGCTGTATGAAGTGTGTGGCAATGCCACTGGGTTTTCCTGGACCACGCAGCTTGTCGGGGGAAAGGCACTGGCTGTTTGCAACCGTGAGTGCTTCTCAGATATATCTGTTCATGAGGACACAAGGCTCCTTCTCTTTTGTTCAAAAACATAGGAGGGAAGAAAAGTTTCTCTTTTCATTACAACCTTGTCTTGTGTGACATTCTGGGAGCCAGTGCTGTGCTGGCAAACTGATGAGTAAGACAACACATTAGCTTTAATACTCTCATGAAGGCATCGCTGTTTCATCCTGGGGTACCAAACATATTTATGCAAATATTTGTGGGAAGATGGGCCTGTTTTTTAGAGAAACGGTAAATTGTTATCACCCTAACACAAACCCCACATTGCACAAGGGCTGTGTGACCCACTGGACAGAGAGCAATAGGGCATAAAACTGTTTGTCTTTCAACAATACTTGAATCTCAGCAAAATTGGCCAACACCTGTATGCACACACGATAAAGCCCAGCAGCTGGCCCCCAGCCAGCAGTCCTGCCATCTTCATGGCAGCCCAAGGACTGTAAGACTGCTCCTATTGAATCCACTGAGCAATCTGTGCCCCAAAACAGGCTGTATGACTCTGTTGTTATTGACTTAATTTAAAAATAAATGTGCATACCGATACACAAAAGGGCAACCTTACCTCTCCCGTGCTTAATGGAAAATATTTTACTGTTGACAGTGCCTAGTTGCTAGTTGGTTTCCAAGGCCTACTAAAAGCAAGCAATCATCTAGGTTCTTCTATTCCAAGCTGGAAACTTTAGTCTAGAAAATGGGAATGCCAGCACATGTCTCTAGATCAGGAATAATCTAAGCTAAGTAATTCAGCTGCCTATTTATTTATTTATTTATTGCCATCTTTGATCTTTTTTTTCAGCCTCTGAGATGGCCATCAGTGGAGCTAAATCTGCCTATTTCCCCAGCAAGAGCAGCTGTGTGCACACACTTGCCTTCCCTGAGACTCAGGCAGAGCAGCTGAACATCTTCCTCAAAGAGCTTGCAGAGCAGGGCATCGACGGCGCCGGCCGGGACCAGGGGGCTGATTGTATCATCTGTGGTTACTAGCACCAAGCAGCCTGGGCACAGCCTAGGACACAGTCCTGCATTGGACAGCAGGGGCAGAGCAGTGAAATCATGGCTAACACATGGAAACACACAGCTTTTATTTAGTTAAAGGGCTGGAGGTCACAGTCGTGACCTCAGCTTTTGGGTAGGAATATAGAGGCTAGATCTAATACCACAGCTCATGGCAGAAGAGTTTCAAAAATAAGACCACTTTTACAGCTCAAATTTTTTTTAGCTGGAATTAAATAAGAGCTATAGTTTTCATTTAATGGATGCTTTCCTATTGGCTTAACTTCTTCAGGCTCTTTGAAGATAGTGGTAACACTGATTCTTATCAGAAATTGTCCTGTGTCAGGGGTCATCTTTACTGAGAAAAAAATACTTCTACTCACTTGTCCAGTTGCCAGTTAATCCCTGTTATTGCTGTGATGACCAGCTATGTAAGTGGCAACAGTTCCTGGCTATAGGGGTATGATACTTTATCCACTTGCTTGCTTGACTGGGCCTTAGAACAGCAGAAGAAAACCTGTCCATTGTCCACCTGGCATTAAGTGAAAGTGAAGATCAAGGGCAATTTAGCACTGGTAATACAGCTTATTTGTGGAGCTGCAGCTACCAAACAACGTGCATGTGAATTATTATGAAATATAAAGAAGAAATTTAGTTACTGCTTGCTTGGTTTTCAGTGGCATCTGTGCTTGGGGTAATATTTTAATTTTCTCCTGTTGAGTAAACAGTGAAGCTGTAGATCTGAAGACAGACAGCTCATCTGTTTGTGTTTCCTTTCCCTTTTCTTGCCTTTTCCCTATTTCTGTTGATGTCTCAGACACAGACAGCATAGTTTTGTGGTACATGATGTAAAATTGACCTTTACCTCCTTAATCAGATAAATGATTCAAATATATATATTTACATACTTATATTTCAGGCTCAGAATCCAGTCATTACAAGCAAAAAAAAACCAAACCAAACCAAACCAAACCCAAAAAAAAACCCAAACCAAAACAAAAAAAAAACCCCCAAAAACCCTAAATAACCCCAGTTGCTTTAGGGCCCAGAAGCAGACAGTCATATGACAATGAGTGGAGCAGAAAATTACACCAGAAAAGGCATGAGTTGGCTGCTTTGGCTGCTTATAAACCATGCGGCAATAAATTAAGTCATTGTATTCGGAAAAAAAGTGCTGTAGTCTTAAAGAAAAACAATGAGTTTTGAATCACTGGGGGGGGGGGTGTTTTGTTTTGTTTTATTTATAGTAAACAAATTATCTCTATCAAATGAATTTGTAATGTTTTTAAGTCTTTCCAGCCAAATCATTATCTACCGATGCTCGGATAAAATATCTGGAGTACTTTGCAATATAATTTTTCTCCTGGTGCTAAACCCTATTTTTTTCTCTCAGTTTTGTTAATCTATTCTAGTGACTTTCCAAACCAACCAAAAAAAGAAAAGTCATATTTTATTTCATGAGGAAATCAAGCCTGTAAACTAACAGAAACTGTTTCATTTGTGGGTCAGAAATCCTCAGTGAGTGTCACAGTGTGGAAGAATTAGGCTGGAAAGCTTTAATTATCATCTGTTATGAACCTGATATTAAGCTGGAAATTGGGGTGTTTTTCAAAAACTTGCAGAGAAGAAGTTTTGTGCTATTCCCACCACCTGAGTTTTTATTTATATATGAGACAGGGAGTTGACTCAATAAACCCACATGACACAGTTAAAAACTAAAGTAAATTTAATTGTGTTATTTCCCAGAGTATATTTGCATCATTTAATTAATGCAAATGGTTGCTGTGTGTTTGCATTAACTTCTCGTTGGTGTTTGGCCTGGCCTGTCTGAGCACCGGACCATTTCTCATGCTCCTCCTCTAGCCCTGGGATGGGGTAGCTTGTTCTGGCACTAGGGGGCCGAGGAGAGAGGAAAATACATATAAAAGAGGAAAGGATGAAAGAACATTTTAAACTATTAAGTTTTCAGGTCAAACAACAGAAGCAGAGGAGGCTTATTTATTATACTATTCTCTGAAATTTAGGGGGTTTTTTTTAGGTTTTGCAATACAACCAGACTAAACTACTGCTTCCCCAGAGTATCCTGCATTCTTTTGATAAGTGCACCTGCATAACTGTCAGTCAGCTAAAGGCTTCGGTAATATTTACAGTGTAACTATAGAGAGGGAGGCTTTCCTGATATTAATTAAGGGAATACAATGCTGCATTATCCTTGCTTCTCTTTCAGACCATTATAACACAAGAGAAGAACTCGGTCTAGGAACTGAGCCAACAACAGTAATTACAACCCAGCCAAAAAATGGAAGGCAAGGTGCCGAGGACTGCAGTTCATGACGACAAAATCGCACACATTCTCTTTTCACAGGAACTTAGTCGCAACAGAGTGGTAGACCCACCGCTTTTGGGTGGATCCCAGGTAGTGAGAGTGATGCTGAGGGATGTTATCCTTGTGAAGCATCCTCGCGGGCGCTGGTGGTGCGGCAGGGCTGGCTCACACCGAGCCGTGCAGCGAGATCTGCGGCACACGCCTCATCCTCCACATCACCACCGCAGCGGGGGGCAGCAGCATCAGGAGACTCATCACCAGCACCGCAGCAAAAATCACCAGCAGGATTTCCCATGGGGCCAGGACTGTTTCCACCGTGATTTCCTCCATGTCAAGGGTCTGAAGCTGTAAAGTAAAAAGTAGGCTGCATTATTTACTTGCAAATGGGAATCATGTCTGAATAGATGTGTTTGTTTCAACCAGCATAGGGGTGTCAGCCTCTTTGGCCTATTCCTTTCTCAGCCTGAAGCACAAACCCATTTTCTGCACTGCAGACCCCAGAAAAGCTCCTGCTCTTTCTCCTTCTCTCTCTCTCTCTCTCTCCTCTTTGTGCCTGCAGGAGCCTCCATAGAGCATCAGTCTGCCTTTCCCCCTTGGCTTAGGTGCAGTTGATGATGCTGGTGTAAGACACCCTGTCCACCCTGAAGCACTGGTCCGAACCCCTGTTCCTAAGCCTTTCTCTTTAAAATTTTGATTTTTAAGGCGCTCCTTTCCCACTTAGAGCATCATTACACAAAATGATTACTACACTGACAAGTATCAAAGCTAAGGCTGAAAATAAAAGAGTATGATGGAAAGGAGAACTGGAAATTGAACTACCATCAGAATACATATCTTTTTCCATGTGTAACACTTTAGAAAGATCATGGTACTTAGGAAGGAGTTAAATCATATCGATTTTGTTAAGTGTTAATAGGTGTGTCCTAGGGAATGCAATGTTCAATACAATTCCTTCTACAGGACCCAGACACCTGAAAGCTGCACAGTAGGTGAATAAAAGGAAGTGCCAGGGGCTCAAGAGGTTTTTTTTTCTCCTCCACCACTATCAGTTGTGAGGAGCTTTCCTGAGGGGTGCAGTGCTGCCTATGCTGTGGGAACTGGGGCAACAACTCATCAGAGGTCTCAGGTTTGTCCAAGCACTTGCTTTACTGGTTTTTTTGTCACTAAATCCTCACCTTTATGTAAAGGTAAAGATGGAAACAGGGTTGATAGAACGTATATGTCTGGGGAGAGTAGAAAATTTGAATAGTTTGTTCATGTTGTGTACGTAACTGTGTTAAAATTGTCATTAGCTCAATTTTTTTTTTTTTCCTGTGGTTTGTGAGGAGAGTTGCTATATGTCTCGTAACAAATCTTGGAAGGTTTAGGCCATGCTGTCCTTAATGAAGCCTAGCTATCCATTAGCAGACTCCTAATGGAGTTCCCCTTGGCTGCTGTGTCATGCTCTAGTTGGATTAATCTCAAATCTTACAAGCACAGAACAAGTACAGAGGATGCAGCTGGAGCTCCCCAAGCTCAGGGCCTGGAGCCCTCTCTCAGCTGTTGTCTCCGTACCAGGGAAGCCACATACCTGTGGCAGGAGGGTGACTGCAGCTGGAATGCTGCAGGTTCATTCCCTGAAGTGGGCTGTGCTCTGTTTCTGTTTTCAGCCAAACTACCAAACAGCTGCTTGATTTTGTGTGTGTTCATCTCTCTGACCTGTGGTTCTGCTGATGTGGGCTGTGCTGCAGAGCCCATCAGGCTGGGTGAAATTCTGACCTTTCCTGGGGCAGCCTTTGGTATTATTCCTCTTCCCACGGACTGGTGGGTGAAGACAGGTGTGAGGCTGCTTTTAAGCTGGAGAGGCTGTGGGAGAGGGATTTTTTTATATAATTTATTGGACTCCAAACTACAGAATTGTTGGCTATCATATGATAATTTTTACTCTGTGCCTGGAAAGTCACAGATCTAATACTACTGGCTAAACTCTGGAAAAAGAGAAACAAGTTGGGAGCCCAGTAAATTTGTAAATGCAGCCATCAAATGGCAGAATGGATCGATGTCTGCAAAGGCTGTTTTATATCAGTGAATATCTATATTTTCTTTTGTTTCTAGCAAGATTTTCTGATTAGAAAAGTGCTACAGCACTTATCATCAGTCAAAGGTTTGTCTTTGTGAAATCAAGTGACAGTGCTCAGTTCTTACTTTGGTGAAGATTAATACAGTCAGATTGGATAAAACAACACAGGGGTGCAAAACAATATCAAATTTGTCTAAAATACAAAACAATATATCTGAAATATTAAAGACCAATTATTAGTGATATCTTTATAGAATCTTTGATATTTTATTAGGTCAGCAATTCCACTAAATTCTGCTATTAAGTATATCAGATTAAACCCACATATGAACCATATTGAATTTCCCATATCTTCTACAAACAGGGCTTATAGCTGTTTATGTGGGGAGGGGTTTTATTATCCACGCCTGGGAGCTGCTCGGTCAGATACAAAGATGGGCTCCCAGCTGCTTTAGCACAACTGGAGCTGTGGCACACTTCCCGTGTTGCAGGGGTGTGACCACTCTTCCCCCAGGCACGCACTTATCTTAAAGGAGGAACAAGCTGAAAGGGGCTAACCAGCAACAGCAACAATGAACTTGTTCTGCTTCATTTTCCACTCAATCAGTGATATAAATATTTGCCCTTCAAGTGGGGAAAACAAGTGCTGCTGAGTACTTGTTCTCTAACTTAACTGCCAGCTTCCTGTTAACACTCCAAGATAATTACCCATGACCGGGTTTCTGAAGAGGTCACTGCTGCTGCAGCGTCCTTAGTGTGCCTTGTAACCCTGTGCAACTGCAGGAAGCTGAATTCATTCCTCTGCCACTTCCCGGACTGTGTGTTACAGAGGCAGCAAATGGTAGGAACAGGAAAAAATTCTCAAACCTGGATGTCTGGCACAAGGGTGGACTTGAAAAGATGGTGATGATTGAGAGATAACTACACTGCAAGTTGAAATTGTCACTTAAAACTCCTGTAAGAACCAGAAATCGAATTAATGAGTTTGGTACCTTGGAGAAAAGGCTGCATTTCAACTGAGTAGAACCTTAGAAAGCTGTAATAATGCTGCTTTGGTCTCTAAAGGGCCAAACCTTTTAAACCAAGAGTGTATGAAAACACTCAGAATTATTAAAATATTAACAGAAATTTCACTGAATTTGTTATAAATATCTCCCTCTACAACTAACAAGGAAATAAAGTATTAATTAAAGTATTTCAGTATTCATTTTTAAAGGATTTCAGCCTTTATAAGGCATGAAGCACTTTAGTCTGATTATTTTAAAGTCAAATCTGTATGTATTTATCTTTCAGTGAGTAAAGTCAGTGCAGGATACAAATCTAGCTTAAAATATCTTAATGTGAAATTTGTGTGCAGAAATTAAATATATGGAACATGGAAGGTTTTTAAAACAAAAATTATGATGAAGACCATTTAATAGACAAAACTAGCATAGCAAACGGTGTAATTAAGCTGATCAAGCCCTTAGTTTCACCTCACTTCCAAAAGTAATTGTAATCAGGTGGCTATAATGAAAGTTAAAAATGCAAGAAGAGTTTCTCAGCTGTTATTTAAATCACACTTTTCTGGACATATAAATTCAGATTTTTGTATTTTGTCTAAAAAGATGGGTTTGTGCTCTCATAAATAACACATTGTGGCATATGTCTGTTAGGTTTCTGATTCTTGAAGGTGTAGCAGTGAGGAGATACCTACATGTGAGTCACAGACATTTCCTGTTCTGAAATATTTAGACTTTAAATACTTTTGAACAAACTTATACAAGCTGGAGGTGCTCTAACTGTAAAAGGAGAATAAAGGATTGCCTTATGCAGTCCACTTACAGACAGCATTGTAACCATTCAGCAAATATTTTGCACTTAAAATTAATTATGTGAATAGGAACTCTGCTTTGTCAAATCTTCCCTGCTGACAACCTTTTACCCAAGTTAGAAATAATTTAGTTATCCCCCTTATTTTTATAGAAAGGCATCAAAGCAGTCGAATTTGCGTTGAATATATTCGTCTTTCTCAGCCCGACTGCCTGCAAGTGGGTTCGGGGGTGTTTTCTGCCCGCTCTTACCTGCTCGGTGCGCTGCAGGTGCCCCGCAGGTGTGGCACGGGGCTGGAGCGGCTTTGCCGGGGCGCGCATCCCGCGCCGCCGGGACAGCGACACCGAACCGGGACAGCGACACCGAACCGGGACAGCGACAGCGGGCCGGGACAGCGACAGCCAGCCGGGACAGCGACACCAAACCGGGACAGCGACACGGGACAGCGACAGCGGGCCGGGACAGCGACAGCGGGCCGGGACAGCGACAGCCAGCCGGGACAGCGACACCAAACGGGGACAGCGACACGGGACAGCGACAGCGGGCCGGGACAGCGACAGCGGGCCGGGACAGCGACAGCCAGCCGGGACAGCGACAGCCAGCCGGGACAGCGACAGCGGGCAGGAACAGCGATCCGCGACAGCAGCCGCGCCACCTGCGGCAGGACGGGACGGGCAGGGCGGGGCAGCTCCCCTCGGCCGGGCCAGCCTCAGGCGAGCGCAGCACGGGGCTCAGGCACTTGTGTGCGCGGTGCTGCCTCGATCGCCGCCCCCTCGGCGCTCTTAAAGCGGCACCAGCCGGCCCGGGGGAGCCGCTCTGCCCTGGCCGCAGCTCGCTCCGGACCGGCGGAACGACAGCGGGCTCTTCCCAGGGCACAGCCTGCCTCGGGAGACAGCCGCTGCCGTGAAAAACGAGGGCCCTTTTTTCACCAGAAAGCCACTTGGGCTTTCCTTGTAAAGCATCTTATTTACTCACATGTGAGTGATCTGATTAAGTAACTAGTTCTGACTGATTATTATGAACAGCCTGTGCAGCCTTCAGAAATATGAAGGCTGATGCCCCTAAGTTTATCGCAGATCTGAGGCGTTCATACACCCAACTCTCTTCCACCTGTGTAAATTCAACAACCCACTCGCTACTCAACAGCTTAGCTTTATTTAAATATTTAAAAAATCACAGCTACGCTCATGCTGCTGCAGTATTTATCTGTTCTATAAAGTGCATGTAAAAACCTCTCCAGAAGCTTTGCTAAGCCAGCTCTGGCTCCTCTCCATGCTGCTGTGGAGGTGGCACTACACAGTCCCTGAGAAAGGGCCCCTCTGCCTGAACACACAGCTGTATCCAGCTCTTGCCTCTTGACCAGAGAAGATGGGAAGGCCAAACTGCAACCTGCCTGAAGAATAGAGCAATAAAGTCTGTGGAACTATCTGTGCTGCAATGGATGCATCCAAAGGGCTGTACAGAGCTTCAGATTGCAACAATGTCCCTTTAGACCTCAAAGCCACACAACCATCAATAGGTTTTTCAGTTTCTTACAAAGCAGAAAAAAAATATTAACTAGGGTATTTTCACAGAAAAATAACAGCTGATAAGAATAATTTTTCACATAATGGATATTTTTTTAGAATTCAAAACAATTTTCTGAACAATTCTTGGCAGGGGGGTGGGTAGGTGTAAAATGTTTTCCACTATAAAGGGCAGAATCAGTAACACTTTTCTTTTCAGAATCTGACAAGTGACTTCCACCTCTCTTGATATTTGACACTAATATTCATCTTGCTAAAATCCAATTCCTCACTGAGTTGCTTTCCAAGAAACCTGTTCATGCTGCTCTTTTACTAACTCCTCAGGTTAATACGATTTTAACTTTACTTATTCCTAATGGTGGTACTATAAGTTCTACAACTGAAAGTGGGAAAAGTGCCTGCCATTGACTGAAAATTGAATATCAGAGTTTGTCATGTCAGCATGCTGGGTGGTCCAGAATATTCACAAGTACTAGTAAATACATGTCAAATAGTGGCAGTTTTTAAAAGCACAACTAGTATTTAAAGTTAATATAGGGTGGACTCACAAATGTTTCAGAAAACAGCTTTTGAAGTAAATGCTTGCTAGCCTTGGAATCTTGTCTTTCTACAAATCAGAGGATGCTGTACTGCCCTCTCATTCAGGTTTAAGAAATAAATTCAGTGCCCAAACACTGAACCAATCTGCCTTTCAGGCCAAGACTGCTGTTTCCACACCTGCCTGCTGTCAGCAGGGTTGTTGAAGGCGACAGCTTCAGGCAGGGTGACAGACATTTGCTTTGAGGTTTTATGTCCTCATCCTAGTACCATGAGTAGCTACAGTGTCTCAACAGGGCATCTGCAGTTATGGAGTAACAAAGTCCTTTATTTTATTCCCTGGATGCCCACAGGGGAAAAGCCCAAAGATGGGGCAGTGGTGGAACATTTCTGCTGTGGCATATATTCATTAGACTAACACTGAAGGCAGCTGCTTTCTTCCTCACACACCTGCAAATAGCTTTAATTTTGATAGATAACTATGTGATTCCCCCGGAGATTAGCAGGATAAAATAAAAGACTTACCATGGCTTTAAATGTTCAGTGCTGATGGGCTGTGTGTCCAACTTCATTTTCAGGCTGATGTTAATCACTGTAAATTTCTTAAACATTATTGGAATATGAAGAGTGGAAAATTACTGTATGAGATGATGCTTATGATCCTGCTTCCTCGTGCTTGTGGTAGAGTTAATTTCACAACAGGGGTCACGCAAGGCTGAAGACTGGGCAGGTGAGCTGATGGTTGCAGGCAGATACTGGTGAGCTGTAAAATGTTTGTAAGAATAGAGTCTGCAAGTGAAACAGTGCCATAGGGACTCCTGAGTGAGTCCTCATTTCCCCTCTATGTACCTGTTTCAACAGGTTAACAGAGCAGTGTATCGAGACCTTTCATGATTCTTTCTACATTCAGTAGTTTATATTTTGGCTGTGCTGTCCAGAAAAAAGGCATTCATTAACAGCTTGTAGATCTCCTTACATGCCAAAGAGATGCATGGATAAACCGGACTTTGCTGACAAAAGTTTTATCTTTGCATATGTTGAGATAATTTTATAGCTCTTGGAAACAGGCTCCTATTTAGTATGCACTGTGATGGAGGATTTGAATACTGCTGGAGTGATTATTGAGTCTATCTGTGGAGGTGGACCACCTGCAGGCACCAGGTTGTTCAGGCAGGAAGGTGTCTTGGCTTGACACCAACCCTGTTGCATTAATTTTCCTAATACCTAAAAGACAAGCAGCCTAGTTTGCAGAGAATAACAGCAAGAATGACTCACAGGCCCTGACATCAGGCAGAGGGCTGAAAGAAGGCCAGGAAGACCCATTCCTTGTCACAGAGCAGGTGGCGAGACCACGTGCCCAAAATAATCCTGTAATTGAATTTAAGCCGGTGCAGGACTGTTGTGCATGGCAAGTTGCCGCTCTGGAATCAGAGTGATTTGCACAGCTACAAGGTTCCAAGCAGCCTCCTTGCTGGCCCCCAGGCCAGGAGCTGTGAGCACACCTTCCCTCCGCTGTCACCTTCCACACTGTGGCTGTCCTGTCTCCCTGTCACGCAGAGGCTGAGGGGAGCTGATCTGGCTCTGAGCTGGACATGTCCTTGCTCAGGTTTCCATGACCCAGCAGGCACTAACACAGTGTCAATGAGTGTGACTGACAGTCAGGCTTTTGGCTTCATGGAGGCACCCCCAGATGCTCAGCCAGCCTTTGCACCATGTCATGGAGCTGAGGCAGAGCCTTCGTTGCCTAAGCTACGTTGAAGCCAACTGCCCCAGAGAAAGGAAAAAACCAAATCAGACACCTTTGAGTGTGCAGCTATACTGCACAACAGTGAATCTAAACGTGGGGAATTTTCACCTTCAGTAGGTGAACAGACTCAAGCAAGAAATCTGAGAAAGATTTCTCTTAATCCTTTAGCTTAAGCTGGGTAGTGGAGACTGAGCAGCTTCTGCAATGAGTGCTCGGTCACTTGGCACCCACCAACCTTGGCCCAGTAGGAATCCCAATGAGGGCCTGACAAGCACCTTTGTGCTGCCCAAAATTAGTTGTATCTGAATCTCATGACAATACAGCCTAAAAAACTGGCCTTTTCATGGTTCTGCTGGTTTTCCCTAAATCAAGTAGGCCCAGTAATTCTCCTGTTGGCTCCTGTGTGTTTTCTTCCACACACATCCCATGTGACAGGGGACCCTGGTCTTCTTGTGCTCCTACATCTTTGAGTCAGGAAAGGGATTAGGAATTGCTAGGCAGGTGGCTTCTAGTCACCACTTTTGAGGTGCATGAAGGCTAAAGGCCTGCTGACTTAGAAATTGTCCGATGGGAAATGTAAGGGGGATGGTTCTGTGCCACCCCAGCAGCTCGTGTCTTCTTTCAGGGCACCTATTGGGGGTGAGGGTGGCCAAAGCTACAGGGGCTGAGCAACAGCAGAGAGTCTGCATGGGGAGTTTTGGTGAGGGAAATGTACAGAGAGGGATCAAAATACAACATAGAAGTTCATGGGTAAAGGAGGACTGGAAGATCTTGTGGCTGCACGTTACTTTAGATATGTGGCCAAAAACTCTAATTTTTGGTCTTGTAATAAATCAGCAGGCTAACAGCAGTAGGAACCCATAGACACAGTAGTATTAAGACACTCAGTGGGCAGTGATTAACAAAACAGACAAAATGACCACTGCTTTCATTATACAGTTTCCTCTTTATGGTTGGAATTTGTTTAAAAGATGGATCAGACTGTAAAGAGTGAATTTTAATTTTTCATGCTGCATTATCTATAAGTTCACTAGGTACAAATGAAGACACAAGTGATAGGGAAGCATACTCCAGAGAGCAGCAAGGGAAGCACTAAAACTGGCAGACAATAAGGTGATTCTTGTTACACTTTTTGTCATTCCAAGTGCCATCAGTATACATCTCCACACATTCCTCCTCCCCTTGGCCAGAAGGCTCATTTGAATACCAGTTAGTATAGCTCAGCTGAGCACCATTCAGGAGCTGGAAATGGCCTGGAATAAGAGATTGTTTTATCCCCAGGTAGGCGTAGGTGTTAAAATATTTCACAAAGTACAGAATAGCATCATTCTCGCCAGGGTTCCTTGGAGTGGCAATAGAGCCTCCAGCCTCTTTACATTTTTCCACTGTAGCATCAAAATCAGCTGTTTTCCCATTGGTAGCAAATATTTTTCCTCCAGAGTCTGTTATCATCTTGTTCAAGCGAAGGACTGCAAGAGGAGGGAAAAGCTGTTAAACACTTGTGCATTGTTTTGTGCTCACTTTGCTGTCAATTCTAACTCCTGCTATTTCGCTCCATAACTTTAGATTAAACCCAGGAAAACGTAAAGAAAAGGAGAACTTGAAATCAAAGATTTCAAAGAAATTTGAAAATGAGGATGGGGGGAAAACAGAAGAAACACATACCCACACAGATGATGAAACAGAAGAATCACATAAGAAGCTGGAGAAGGAGGAAAGGAAATGAGGAATTCTATATTTTCTTTGAGACTCTCTGTAAGACTCTGAGGTGGTTTGCAGCACACCAAGTTCTTGAGTGAGTGAGATCCTAGATTTGATCTCGTCTTGATTGTCTTAGTATGTTTGTAGTGTTCTATTTGTCTGTTGGGAGCACAAGGTGTGCATGGAGCAGCTCTGCATAGGCAGGGATTTTAATCTGGCACATTCCTGCCTTGCTTGCACTCATACTTCAGACCTGTTATCCAGGTATCTCCCACTAGTTATGAAATTCTAATTCCCACTTCTCCCATTTGAAAGTTTTCATTCAATGATATACTATATATAGTGAAGAAGATATAAAAGGAATGCAATGAAATGGAGAAAATTCAGCCTTTTTCCTAAGAAGCAGTTTTTGCCCACCTGGTAACTAACCCAGTAGCAGCAGAAAGTAAAGGCAGATAAAATACCTCCTTCCAGTCTGGAAATCCGATATTCTAATTGATGGATAAGGTCCCCATGTTCATAACCAGCCAGTGGTGTGAGATCTGTGAACAAAACCGGCTGTTATGCACTTTGCATTACAGTTTCAGTCTTGGCTTTCAAATAAAGCAGAGTTCATCATATGAAATTAATACGAACTTCTAATGTTTGTTTGACAAGTTTTAGTTTACTGCTGTGTTTTAAACAGGCGAGACCTTCACACATTAACCTTTGTAAGGATCGGGGATAGGTTCCTGGAAGTCACCTGCACAGCAGGGATGTTTATGGAAAACTGGAACTGGCAAACAGAGTTAGTTTTCTCTCTAAGTGATTGAGCCAGTCCAGGCTAAACACTGACACTAGTGTCAGGTTTAGTTGACTTTAGACTGTGTCTTTCTAAACTTTTCTCTGTATTCACAGAGAAAATATCAGTGAACCACTGCATCATGAAACAGAGATTTAAGCATCTCACTTCATATAAGGAGTGAGTAAAGCCCTGATTATTTGATTTCAAGTAGATCACACATCAGATTATGGTGGATAGCATTGAGTTTACAGAACATGGAACACAACAGATAAAAATAAAATAATTTCATGTACCTGGTATTTGTCGTTCATCGCTCTCTGTTCCAAAAAAAGGCTTGAAAGGGAGCTTTGAAAGAAGTCCTGCAAGATTACCTTGAGCACAGAATGAGAGCAGGAAAAAAGCTACTGCTAAGATTTTGTGCAGCTGTGGAGACAGCATCATTTCAAGCTAAAGGTAAACCTGACTGGTTTACTCTCCAGTATAGAGTCCTGCATTAAAAAAAAAAATAAAAGAGAAAATGTTTTAGAACTTTTCTGGGTGTGAAATCTTACATATATTATGCTTTGCCTGCAGTGACATGAATGTCATTCACATAGTTGCAAAGTTATCTTATTTCAGACAATTAAAATATTTTTTGAAAAGACAGTCTGCTAAGTCTACAATAGTCTACAGCGCAAAAACCCAAAGAATCCCTTCAAAGCTCTTTTTTGTACATCAGATACCATTATATGTCATTTTTCCCCATGCAAAAAGTTATAATTTCATTTTACAGGAGAGCAATAGACACATGGCTGCTTTATCAAGAGAATGTTTAAGACAAAGTGGGACATGCCGTCTGTCAACTGGTTTAAGAGCAAAACAACTGCTAATACTTATTCTATTGCAGCATCAATTTTTTAACATCTCTTCACCTCAGAGGACATGGTCTATAAAAAGAGGTGACATTGTTAATAAAAATGTTGATACACGCACGAAAATTGGATTTTTTTGTGATACAGTTTAATAGATTCAACATAGTTTAAGCAGCAACCTATCTGAAGATGTTCAACTTACCTGGCAGCAGTGTGAATTAAGAAAGACTCATTAAATGGTCCAATTTATAGGGCATGTAACTTGAGATTCATCATCTTACCTACAGGAAGCACAAAGAATATGTCATATGATATGAATTTGCATATAAATGGAAATCTAATGAACTTGAACTTGAATGATACGGGGAATGTTTTCTTCAAGAGGCGAACATACTTAAAACATGAGGAAAGTATTTGAAGGTACTTTTTTAACTTGTAGAAACACTTTCATATGTTTTAAAATGCTCACCCTGGAACAGAACAAATTTCTCAATTCATACTTGAAATACCTAATGTTTCCACAGAGTGGCTGTGCAAATATCACAGAAGATAAGCCATAACAAGTTCACCTGAAATATGCACCAGGAACACCACCATCATTTTTGTTACGGACTGAGGACTTGCCAGTGATAATGACCAAAGTCTTGTAACTAAACAGAATCTCACAATTGTAGCAGCAAAGCCAAATGACAGTGGTGCGTCTGCAGCACATGTAGAAGAGAGAGCTAGAGAGACACATGCTGAAATAACTTACAGAATGCTCCAGCGGAAGTTTATATGTCAAAAACTCCAGCAGAGCAATGACCTCTCAGGGAAGGAAAAGCTGCTTTATGCCAGTCCTGTAAGTACAGACGCCCAAGTTAAGGAGTATCACTGAAATGGAGATGGCCTTGCCAGGCATTTTACAGCCGTTCTCAGCTGAGAGTTGGCTCTGGGCAGTGAAGACTTTGAGGAAAAGTGTTTGAGTCTGTGTTCCAGTTCAGCCAAGCCAGATGCGGCTGCATTGCACTTGTGGTGTCAGGCCAGCATCCTGATGTTGCAGCAAGGCCAACAGCCTGGAAAGCTGAGGAATGAAGTGCTTTGAGACTAGATGGGGAATGTCAGCAGCACCTCCATGAGCCTAACATGCTACTGTGTCTAAGCAGGCTAGATGACCTCCACAGGCACTGTGCACCTGCGCCCTGCACTTCCACATTCACCTCAAGCACAGATGTATGCCTCAACACCTTTGTCCTTGGTGGTGTACCCTGAGATGCTGGATTAAATCCTACTGCAGTGTTTATTGAGTGCCCCTGAGTGCACCAGTCCTGTGAAAAATAAATAGGCAGTACCCAGTTGTGTGCACCTTGACAGTAGAAGGCTGTTTTAAATTTGCACGAGTAACCTTTGTTTCCAGTTTCTTGTAAAAACTTCAAGTTTCTTAGCTTTTGAGTGTTTGACGTAATACTTTCAACATTCTTCTGGCAGAGATTTTTAAATTGTTACTTTTGGGAAAAAAACCCCACCAAAATCAAACAGACAATATGAGACAAGCCAGTTCTAGATAAGCCCTAGAAAAGGTCACTGGCAGGCCCTGGCCCTTTGCATGCATGGCGAGAACAACTTGAACATTTACCTGCACCTGGAAGAAACCACAAGTTAGGCAAGTGCAAGAAGAGGAGGAGGTTTGGCCTGCAGTTGTGAGTTTCACATGCTGACTCAGGGCCTGGGAAACCAGGACGGGGACAAAAGGTTTCTCATGATAGACTCCTGAGGAAAAACTGACGTAGATTTGATAAACTATAAACCCTTCTTGTCTTGATTTTCATCAGCATGTTAATAAGATGGTGCAAATTAAATGGATATTAAAATATACCTTCATTTTTAATTTCTAATATGCTTGTTTATGATTGCCTAATAGAATATTTTCTATAACTACCATAGCTTGTAAACTATTTTCTGATCATTACTTGAACTGCACATCAGAGGTCTGGCAAGATTCAAGGACACAGATCTGATAAAGAACAAATTATTTTTGAGTATTGAGGTTACTTTTCTTCGGTTTCCACATCAATCAGTAAGAGGTTTCATAGTTTCAGTGGCAGTGAAGCAAATGATGGATATTCTGAGTAGATTGTGTTGTGCAGCGTACGTAGGCAAAGGCAAAACCTGCTAAAGACAACGCTGCCTCCTTAACTGCTCTGAGAAATACAGACAGAGTTGAACAGTTGAATGGCTGTGTGCTCCTTCCATAAGCCTGATCGTTAGCCTTTCCTTGGTATACTTAGTCTCCTGAAAGTTAGGGGTTTTTTCCTTCTATAGTGCTCTTCACAGATAACCTTAAAAATTATTTTCTTATTATCTATTTGTATTTAAATGCCCCCAACCCCACCAATATTTTCTGTTTAAGTTGATTTTGTTCTGTTCTGCTCTTCTTTCCACCCTACCTTGTTTCTACCTTGTCCTGTGTTTTCTGCATTTCCTTTTCTCTTCCAAATAATTATCAGACTGTTTCCAGAAACTCTCTTATGCCTGGGAATAGCAGGAAGAGCACGGAACATGGGAGACATGAGGTCCCATTTCTCAGCGGAGGGCTAAGGCTATTTTTGCTGAGCACTAGAAGCAACTCAGCAAGATGTAGACACTTGGGACAGCAGACTTCAACAGGCATTTTTTAAAATTAAATTATGAGCAGCAACTTAGAGCAGAAAGGCTTCATTTAACCTGTGATCAGTGCACATGAATGCTATGGCCACCTTGCCCCAGGGACTTAACAGAAGGATCTAAGAGGAGGTCTCTGGATGTCTCTGATATGTGACTTGGTGCAGGTCAGCTGAAAAAACCACAGAAGCTGTATAGCAAACAGAAGGCAAGACAGTATCTCATCTCTTTAACAGTTAAAGAGCTCCCAGTGCCACAGCCTCCGCAAGGGTTAAGGGACCCTTGCTCTGCAGCATTGTTCTGCTCCTGAGCTGAAAGGGCAGAGATGGGTGAAAGCTTCATTCCAGGTTTCACTTGGCATCACCACACCTGGCTTATAACCCTTGAGGCAAATTCTGCCAAACCCTGGTTTCCTAACAGGGACTTTAAAAAAAAAAAAAAAAATCAAGTCCTCTTACCATTTTTAAGGTGCTACTCTAATTCGCAAGAATCCTGTGTCTATTGTGTTTTGAAATCAGCTATGTTTGTGTAACTGTTGGCTAAGAGGATATTATAACAGTATGTTTCAACTTTCAGTAATGAGCTATCACTCGCAACCTGATACTCTGAGGTACAGCTCACAATTTATACAAGATAAAGTAGCCCTGCCAGCCTGTGTCACATCCTGCCAGTCAGGCTCACAAAAGGTTGAATCTGAACCCAGTTTTCTCAAGGATCATGAGCCGCAGGTTTCTTTTAATTGAGTTTCTACAAAAATCAGGAAGCCACAGAAAATTTGTGTTTGCTGGAACCGATGGTCAATTTCTTCACATGTGATGGGGATTGGTGGAGGCTAGTGTGAGGTTTCTGAGTGCTTAAAATTGATAATAGGTACTTCTAAGCTGAAACAGCTAATTAAATTACACCATTATAAAAGAGGATATCACTTTAGACCAGAGACAATTCTCTCTGAAGTAAATATCCATAATCTTTATGGCCAAAGTCTTACTGTTAAACATACTGTAATAACTATATTCATTTTCTCTTATGTGAGAGAGGATCCACTTGCCTCAAAAGGGTTGGGGTTTTTTGCTGTCTTTTTACTTGGACCAGGATTTTAATTCTTAAAAAACAGCTTCTGTAGCATTTGGGGAGTAACTGATTTTCTGATTTAAACATCTTACCTTTATCTTGCACTTCTGTGGCAAATTATTATAAATGAAGAAATAAAGATTAACTGGATTTTTCCTGGTCTGGTTGTTATACATCAGGAATTATTGTTGCTCATTGCACTTTTAAGGAAAGATTTTATCAAAATTATTTATATTACCGTAACAGAACACAGAAACAATTTATTTTGTTTCTTCATGGGCCATACCTCTCTGTCCAATAAAAAAAAAAAGAAATTAATACAGAAATGAATAATTCAAATCTTTCACAAAAAAAAAAAAAAATAGACTGAGATGCTGGTGTTTCAAACAACATTTGAGGGTATAAATTGATAGGGTTATACACCAATACACCAAATAAAACCCCATATCAAAATAAAAAATAACAGTTTCTGGATATCTTTTCTCTGTGGATCTGCAAAGAATAATCCAGCAACATTACAGAGCAAGTGTGAACCAGAAAGGGGAAAGTACTGCCTAGCAGTTCTCTGACCAGATCTGAGGAGCTTTTATTTTTCAGCATCATGTGTGTGTTTGATTTTTCTCCTTTTTTTAATAATAATAGCTAAAGCAGAAGAAATTGGGCTTTTAGACCTGGCCTAGATACTTTGCTCATTGATGTAATAAATACTAGCTTGTGACTGGAAAATAGAAGTCTTGTTCTTCTTAACTGGATGAAAAACACCCCAGCGTCTTGAAGTCCAAATCTGTTTAAATACAGATGTTATATTGTGCTAAAACATTTTTAAGATTTTACACATTAAGGGTCTTAACAACAGATCTTCATAGTCGTTTTACAAACCCATTGTGGTAGAAATAAATTCTTCATTAACTAAAGGAATAGGACACCCCGAAACTAGCTGGCAATATGTGTAAATGAGTATGCTTTTCCAGTTCAGGGACTAAATGATGATGTTAGTAGGGATGTTTTGGAGGGAGACTTTGGTGACTTTCTGTGACATGTAAACACTTTGCTCTAACAATGAAATTGCATAGTTCAACTCAAAATTTGCTAATGAGGTTTGTTTACTAAAACACTAATATACAAGAGGTAGTTTTAAGTAAACCTTTAACCCTTTCTAGCAGATTTAGTGTAGCTGGTCAGATCTAAACCCAGTAAAATGAAAAGGTAGAAATGTAATCTTACTTTTTTTCTCAATGTAACCATAGAGTCAGAGTTGTTGTCACGGCTCTATTCCCTTCCCATTTGAAACTTTTGGCTAAAATGGCATCATGGTCATAGTCTCAAAACAAGCTGCTTTGGAGAGCAGGGTCATACTGTTAGCCGAGACTCCATTTTCTTCATATGGGAAAAACCAATTCTTTATTCACATAACTTATTTTAGCCAGTTTGCACAGACCTTGTGTGCAACACCTATTGGCTGGTAGTTTTCTTATAACTTCATTTTTTGGTCAGGTGATTTGTGTGCACGTGCTAAGATTCAAGCTGTTTACATTTTTCCTTTATGGCTTCTCATGGAACAGACCTTACTGTTTACACAGATGCACTTATTTTTCAGCCTAAGAATAGGTGGTTGTGTTAAGAACCCTCTCATACCAAGATGTTTTTTGCTTATTAAGCGTTATTGGTTTTGCTTATTAATAGCTTTATCAAGGCTATTACCAGTTATCTATTAAATACGGGACAAGATACATTAAAAAACCCGATTACAATCAACAAAACTTAATAAATCAAATCATGTCGCTGACACAGGGTCAAAAATAAAAATAACGTCCATTGTCTCTAGGAGAAATTGAGATAAATGACCATTGTTTTAAAGTCCAAATAGTTGAGACTCAGGAGAAAGTCCACCATTAAACAGAGGCAGTCAGAACCCACTCCGCGCTGAGCGGGGGGCTGTGCTGCCCGCAGGGAAAAGGGAGAGAAGGGGGAAGAGAAAGAGAACTGCGGGCGCTGCCTCCCTGCAGCCGCTGCGGGGGAAGGGAACAACAACCCCGCGGGATGGGGTCCGTAACCCCGCGGGATGGGATCCGTGACCCCGCGGGATGGGATCCGTGAGCCCGCGGGATGCGGTCCGTAACCCCGCGGGGGAAAGCGGCGGGGAAAGGCAACACAAACCCTTCCAGAGGCCACGCAGCAAAAGGGAAACACCGGACACAAGTACGGAAAGGGTTACGGAGGCACACAGCCCGGCAGAGCCGCGGGGCTGCTGCAAAGCCCGCGCCGCGCCCGGGGGAACGTTCGCACGGCCCCGGAGCCCTCAGCCCCGGCAGGCGCTGCCAGCGGGCAATGCGCTCCGCTCCGGCGGCCGGCAGCGCTCCGCGTTCCGTGTGCGCTGCGGACCAGNCGTAGGTAACGATTTTGTGGCTACCATGGAATTTTCCACAGCGTATTTTTAAACTCTCAATCTGGAGTTGACTCTGAGGTATTCCCAATCCCCCAAAAGGGAGAAACCCATCAGACACGTCAGTTCAGGCCCATTTTAATCATGTTAATCACCTAGCACATTTGGTGTTTTCCTAAGGCTAAAAAATATCACAATATTATTCATTTTATATTATAGGATACAGAGAAATTATGGGAATTTAATCAACCTGAAACACAGATACTTCATTATCTCCATACTCTGAGGTGGCTGAAAGGCCATTCTTTAAAATTTGCAGATTGTGAGATGATTCACATTGCATTTTTTGTCATTCCAGGTGCCATCAGTGTACATCTCCACACATTTCTCTTTCCCTTGGCCATTAGGCTCATGCTGGTGCCAGTTGGTGTAATTCAGAGGCATGCCATTTATATACTTAAACTGGCCTGAAGTCTCCCCCGTTCTAATGCCCAAGTAGGCATATTGGTTATACTGTTTCACAATGTCCCTAATAGCTTTATTCTCCTCCTCATTCTTGGGAGCTGCCAGAGTTCCTCCAATCTCTTCGCAGGATTGTAGTGCAGATGCAAAGTCAGATTTCTTCCCATTGCTGGCAAACATTTTCTCTCCTACTTTTCTTATTTTGCCATTCAAAGCAAGCACTGAAACACGAAAAGAGTTAGCTTGGTATGTGTTCTGTGGCATACTGATGAAAAAGCAAAGAAAGAGAAGTCAAGTGATGAAGACAAAACTAAAAATGCTAAGAAGAACAGAGGGAAAAGTTGAGCAAAGGATGAAGAGGAATAAAGATCTTTGATTTTACCCATTCACTGACTGTTCATTTAATATATTTCGCTGCTTGTGACCACCTGTCCTCATCTCCAAGACAAGGATGTCCCACCATCTGCTAAATATCAGCCTTGTTATATTTTCTGTACTTTCTAAAGAAGATCAGTGGGCTTCTAATTTGAGTAAAGGAAATAGAGAAATGATAATTGTTTTGTGAATCCCTTTTCAGTACAAAACAATTTACCACCTTTAACAATCTGGTTGCTGATAGATAAAAGTGGTACAAGACTGAGTTTCCATGATTCCTTGTGGAAAGTGCAGCATCAGGTAGTTGGAATATTTTTTAAAATAAACGCAATTTGAATAAATGTGCATTATGATTGCCAAGAGGAATCTGCCTCTCTCCAGGGAAACAAGAATCCTGACTTCCCCTGCTTTGAATAAGAAAATGGAGTTTTAGGAGCCTTTCCAATCACTGTTTCTTTTCTGCAAGTCGTGATTCTGTAACTAACTTTGCTCACTGCACTTAAAATTGATTGTGAGCTGAAAAAGTAGCAAGGGGAAGAATTACCAGCTTCAAGTCGGAAAAGTCGGTGTTTCAAATTTGCTAAAGCATTGTGGCGTTTGGTGGCCAGAGAATCAGGCAGACCTATGCAGATAAAAACAGAAGTTATAAAATCAAGCAAAACTAGTCTGTGCTACTGGGAAAAATCCCCTGGATAAAACCAATTATTTTCCAGAACTAACTTGCAAATGTATTTTTTAACACCAGCTAGTTTAAAGTAAATATTTTCCCAGTATTTTTTTCACATTCTTGTTAATTTATATTAAAGCAAAGTAACAAAAACATCCAATCTTCTGAAATGCTGATAATTCACCTTTACCGAAAAGAAGCTGAAGCTTTATAGGTCAAAGCCTTTTGTTGGCTATGTCGGTAAAACTGGCTTTACCAAAGAGAATTACTTTAATTCTACTAATTGGTAGTGAACAGGCACGAGGGATACTTTGAGGAGGAAACAGTTTCTATGGCACCATGTGATTTTCTTTTTGAAGTGCTGGGTGTATGCTTTGTGTTTATCTTACTTTAATGGGAGCCATAAACAGTGGTAGTGGAAGGTTTCTGGGCAGTGTGAAATACCTCCAGCACTGCTTGCTAAACGTGGGAACCCACTGTAAAGGCAGATGCTTTTTTTCATACCACTTTCCACAGGTAACAGAGGTCTTACGTGTAGAATAAAGTCACTGATGTACTCCCATGATCTTAATCCACTATTCACAACTGAAACAAACAGCAGTGTAGAAGCGCAAAAGGTTACTGCATGCCCGAGCTGCAACATTGCAATTCTTACTGCACTTCACAAAACCCCCATATTTGACCTAATACAGGGAGTCTGGGAATAATTCTGATAGTGCTTTAGCCTTGTCAGCAGACCTGAAGAAAGCATTTCTACTTATATATACATAATATTTATATGCTGGAGTGTTGATTACCTGTTCAATTCCTCTCTTTCCCCAGAAGAGAGAGGAGGCCTGTTTTTTAGAAAAAAATTAAACTGCCCGTTTCCTTCATTCTCTTTTCCTTCCTGTGCTTAAAACATCTGCTTCCTTGAGGGCACGTGTCCTTCTGTGTTATCTGTTTCTGGTCATGCAGCCTTTGTGACATGGGACTCTTGCAAAAGAGACAAGTTTGCTTACCTTTCAGACCATCTCTTCCAGGGATATCAGGTAGCCCAGAAATTCCTGGGCATTTACTCAATGCATGGCAAGTCACAAACAAAGCAGCCAGTGCTATGAGGATGTAGGATGAGTAAGGCAACATGATTTCTCCAGCCAGCTGTAAAAAACCCACACATCTGTCAGGCAAGGATTCTGTAAGAAATTGTAGACATTGGTTTTCATAGCTGCACACTCCTCTCCCCATCATCTCTCCTTGAAATCTACATCATTTCCTTGTTCAAATAAAGTTTATACTTCAGGTGTAGGAGATTTCCCAGATTTATTTTGCAACCATTGTGTAGTTTATATACAAAATTCTTTCTAGGCTGATAAACATGGAGTAGTGAAGATAAATTATCCCTTTCACTGTCACTGACTGTTTGTTGAATTAATCCTTGAGAAATGATAGGCTCAGAGGTAACTGATCACACTTAAGCCATTAGTTGCCTGCAAGGACTGTAATCACTCAATGATGCATAGGGTACTCACCTGAAAGGCAAATCTGTTACAGAGGTAATGTTAGGGAGCTTGTTAAAGCACAGCACTATCTAAGCACATTTATTTGGCACAAACTGATACTGTTTTACACATGGGCAAAACTTTACACCCCAATTGACATTCCTATCCTGTTTTGAACCTAATTCCACAAGCTTGAAAATGTCAGTTAATCTTGTAGAAAATGCATTTTTGCTGGTTGGCAAAAGGCTTCTTCATCTTATTTTATCTCTACAGATAAAACAATAAGTAGAGTTATAATCTTAGTGCTGCACTACCGTGACTAAAAAGCATTTTAAAACTGTGCATTGAGGGTTTACAGCAGAGTGAGTGGGTGTGCTGTGCAGCTGTGAAGCCTGAAGGACTATAAGATACTATGGCATAGCAATGTCCAGTTATTGACATCATTCAATTAAACTAACAGGAGATAGAAAGAAAGGTTCAAGATGCCAGAATGGGTATCCAGTTCCAATGGGGTGATGCCCATGGGTTGACTCATACAAAACAAATGACTTAATATCCATTACTTCACTTTTCTATTGGCACAAATCAAAGAGGATCCTGTACCTGCTTGCTCTTAAAAACTTGCATCTTTTTAAAAAACACCCAGGATTTACACATACTAGGTTCTAAATCTAGCCCAACTTAAAATTTAAAATAAAAACTTGGTTGGTTTGAATGCTGTAAGATTATCAACACCTAGGTTCATTGGCTATAACAAGGCTATAAATGTTATTACATTTCAAAATATATACACCAAGCAGAATTAAAATATCAGTCTAGTGTCACTTATTAAATGGGGTGAACTTTTAAAAGAAAAAGCATTGTTTATAGCTCCCATATTGACTCTGTTGTAGAAGACTTTTCATCTGCATCAACAGTGCCTTTTTTTTCCTAGAGGAATGTCTCATCAGAGTCAATTTGATGCAACATACCCTTGAATATATGAATATTCAATTATGTAATAAATTTCCAGCATATAGGCTCTGTTTAACTAATAGAAGTATGGTCAAGAATTTGTACTGTAAAGAACGTAAAATCAAATCCACCTGAGAGCACCTGTGCAGTGTTAAAGGTGCTGTTGAGTTTTGTTTGTTGAGTCTGAAGCATCTCGCGTTGTTCACCCTCTACTGAAGGCCAGAAGACACCTCTGGAAACTCTCTGGCCAGTGACTCAGAGAGAGCAGATGATTGAAGACCCTAACAGAAACCTACCTTAGGTGCCTAGGAATACGTACATCCTTGAGATAAGGAAATGCAATTACAACCTGTACCCTTTGCCTGGTGATGATCATTCAGGGGATTATATTTGAATGGGCTACTGCATCCAGCTCATAATTGGATTATGATACAGAGTCAGACTCCTGATCAGTTATAAGCAAAATGGAAAAAAACAGCTTTTCAGCTTTAATCCAGTTTTAATGACCTTCATCAGTCATTACTATTTAGTGTCCTTCAGGCATCACCTTATCTACTAAAATTGTTAATATAAGCAAAGTAAAAAAAATTACCAATAAAGGGAAATTTAATTTTAGATCTTAAATATGACCACAGAAATCAAAAGGAATGGGTTTGCCTTCTAGCTGAAAATCCTTGTGATTTATTAAAAGGAAATTCAACTTACCCTTCTGCTTCAAAGTGGAATGAAAAAGCAGTTCACACAAGTCCCATTTATATAGTGATGTGTTTGTTAAATGATATGGCTGAAGTGGAGACTGGATACTGAGGCCACGAATGAGCTTTTTCAGTTTTGCTCACATACTTGTTATGCAAATATTTAGTTCCATTTTAAGGGTTGAGAATTTTTTTTTAACAAAATAAAGCCAAAGCTGTAGAAAATACAATCCAGATCTAGCAGAATACCCCAGATTTGTAGACACAAAATACATAAAAACATAAAGTAACTTTCAGCAATTCTAGGTCATATTTAAAAGTTTGTTGTTTTATAAAAGCAAAAAATGGCAGATGACCACCAGTGGCTCTTGTAAAAGGAAAGATACTCTTGTGGTTAAGCTTAGGGAAGCCTGGTACCTTCCAGATAGTCCAACCCAGTAATCACAATTCTAAACTTTGCCTCCCCTCTCTGTATCTGATGTACTTAGCTTAGCTTAATATAATTTTCTAGCTATGTGCTAGAATACTCAGTGTTCCCACAAGCTTCTGGTCTCTCTTGCATGTACAAGACAGCTGATCCTTTCTTGGTCAGAGATAGATCTTGGAAAAAAATCTGTATACATGCAAAAAATTCTCCAATGGACATAATTTTCAAGAAAAGAAAGAAACCAGAGGTTTTGTTCCTCTTGTTTCCCAGAAATAAATATTGGGATTTTGTAACTTCCTTCTGGTTCTGATGCCTTCTACTCTGGAATGTTTGATCCTAGATGGGGATCTTTTATAAACCTCAGCAAGCCAACACATCAACGTCTCACCTGAGAGACAGAAATACCTCAGCTTCACAGCTTTTCTGTGTTTTGTCCATTTAGACTGTGGTCTCTTAAAGATAGGATGTTTTCTATTTTTCATTTGCATGGTTAAAATTATTTAAGTTTCATCATCCCTAATAATAGTGTTATTCTTTCTGAATAATTCCAGCAGGATTCACAGCTGCAAGCTAACATCTTTAGGCTCCCTGTTCAGCAATTAGAGATGTTTAATATCAACTTGCTGACCTGGCCAAGACAAAATACTAAAGCAGAAGATACATTTAGGATTCCCCTTAGATGTAGTGCAGGCACTTAAATCCACTTCCATTCACAATCTTGAGCCTTTTCCTGCAGTTAAAAGTTCCCAGCATGGCCTGTTCTCCATCTCAAAAACCCCCACAAAAGCAGACTGAGGACATACCAGGTGTCCTTCTTAGCAAATGATCAGTTAACACTCACAAATGTCTGTTATAGACAATCTATCTTCAAAGTCCTTCCTCCACCAGATGGGCAGCAGAGCTCTGAATGTAGATGAATTCTCTTACAAAACCTCTCACCACACCAATGGAAACTAGTTCTCTCTGTAGTCCAGATGAGGTAGATGTAAAAAACTGGTGTTGAGTGCATAAGATGTGGATAAGGCAGTACCCAACAGATAAAATATTTTTTTCCAGTTCCTGTTGCTGTTTGGAAATAGCACAGATACCAGACAACTGAGCACAGTCAAAGACACAGGTAATTCTGTTTCTGGATGGCAGCAGACCTCAGGGGTACATAGGAAAGTTCTTCATTTCCAGAATAAGATGGAACTTAATGGATTCAGATTTTGAGAAGCAATATTTTAAATTACTAGGTGCCCAAGTTCTTGGGAGTGTTACCGGAACAAAATCTCGTAGAGACCAAATTTCTAGGTAACTCTGCAACAGTTGTAAGGGCTACTTTTTCTGCTGCATCATTGCATATACATGCAGCTCTAATACAAGAACATGATAATTCTCTCTTTCTTCCACCTAACACAGTTCATATTGTAAAAAAAATTAAAGAACTGGAAACAATAAACAGGGAGATCAGTAAAGCTCCACCAGCTATTATCTCTGTCCATTTGTGAAAGTGTGGCATGAGCCAAACATGGCTTATGATCTAGGAAAACTTTATCAATTATTATCTTTTACCAAAACTTTTGAAGAAAGATACATTTGATAACAGTTTTTCTCCCGTGAGTCAGATTATACTTACACAATTGAATCTGATAAGAAATCTCAAACATAATCCAGTGTGAGAGATTACTTAGTCATTAGATTTACTTTCCTTAGTTATGCAGCAGAGAATGAGGGAAAACAAACATACTCAAACAAGGAAGAAAGAAAGCAAATATTTTTCCTGCAAACTAGCATCCCTGTAGAATAGCTACAAGGATGGGAATTCTGAAATTTGCAGGTAAATTGTGGTAATGGCTGAAGGCCTTTAGCTGGGAAATACCCACAAAACTCAGACAGGGAACTTTAATGGTTTCAGTGGACTTCAGGTGCTGCGTACTTCTTTCTATCATTAGAAAGAGCCATAAGAATATTAAATATGCTGTGCTGTCAGTGAATTAAACCCAAACCCTGCTCAACTATCAGCAAAGGAGAACTTGGGGGTTAAAAAAGGAATCTGATTGTCAAGATGTCATGTAGCCAAAAAGACTGCTTCTTTCCATAACAGCTCTGCATGCTATCCTCAAAAAACTAACCGCCAAGGGGGTTTCAGAGCCAGAACTAATTTTATATAGCTTTCAAGCCTCTCATTTTCAGAACACAAGGTGAACTCTTCATTTTGCTGTTTGGAAGCAAGCTAATTACTAACCACTTATGATAACTTATCCTGATCTGTGTAAAGCTATGCCCTTTCACATAAAACAGTGATGCACAGCCTTGCTAGTTTATTTTAGCAATTTGTGAGACAATAATTTGAAGTGTGTCACTGTGCCGCAAGTTCCTGATATCGACTCTTAGAGCGAGTCCTTGGCACAGCGTCTGTGTAGTATGCAGGTGTGGTCAATTCTCCAAGTTTACCTCTTTCAAAACAACAGTCATTTTTTATATTTGTCTAGTATTTCCACTGTAATTTATTTACTGAGCTTTAAATCATACAGAGGTAAGCATCTATAGTTAGTTTTAAGAGTGCTCAATGGCATCAGCTTAAGACTTCATCAGAAATACAGGGCACTAAACACAATGTCACCTCTTAGGTCATGAAACAATCCAGTAAGTGAAGTGTTACCTCCTCCCCACCTGCAATTTAATTTTATTGACACAAAACCAAACAAATATATGGGAAGTTTAACAGTCCTCCGCCTTTGGAAAATAAGAAACATTGATAAAACAGTTTGTATGCTAATTTACAGTGCACTGATGCAGGAATGGGAGGAAAAAAATGGACAGTGTGGCACTTTACCATGCTGCTGATACTGAAAGAAAATTCTGCTCTGTGTGCTGTAGACCTTAACTTCAGGATAAACGTCTTACAGGAAGAATGTAATTGCTGATGAGACATGTTATTTTTATGAAAAGACATGGCATCAGAGAAATGCTGTCCGCTCAATTGTACACTGTTGTTTTGAGGACTGGATCCCAGGGAGATTTCTAGGTTTAAGTGTATACAGGCGGATGGAGAAAAAGAAAGAATACTGAATATAGATCATGAGTTTCCAAGAAGAGGATGGCAGGGAGGGGAATATAGCTTGGAGCATTGGATTTTAAAAAGCTGGCTTCACCAGACTGAACTGAACAGACATTGCATAGCCTTGTTCTTCCAAAGTACAAAAAAGCGTAAGTTTAAGACAAAAATAAAAATTAAAAAAGAAAAAAAAAAAAGAAAAATAAGGAAAAAAAAGGCTTCAAGCAGACACCAAATCCCTTTCAGTCTATAAATTTTCTATTCTAGGAAAAGCAATTCAAACTTTGCTATCAAGGAAAGAGGTGACCAGGTTTTCAGTTGGTTTTTTTGTTTGTTTGTTTTGGTTTTTTTTTAAGTCATGGTTCTCTCCTGCCAAAGAACTTGCAAGTTAAGCCTATGTTAAAAGAACTACTTGGCCTTTGCTTTCAGATTATGTTAGATTTTTTTTTTCTCTCTCATATACTTGAAATAATTGAATTAAACTACAGATATCAAAGTGGTTTCTTGGATTTTGGTAGGCAAGTTGCTAGAGTCAAGTAATTTTGACTGACCTATTGTCTCTATGCCTTGCATTAAAAAAAGAGAAAATCAACCAGAGCACATTAAAACAAAGGCATCAAGCTGCTCTTGCTTTGTCAATAAAAGATTTTTAGACACAGCCTTCTACCTTTCTTTGGGCAGAACAAGTGCTCTCTGCTTCTCCCTTCCCATATTCTTTATCCAGGCTTAGGTGAAAGTTTTGACCACACTATAATCAGCTTCTGTCTTGTCCTTTCATAAACAAACAGAAACCAGAAATATTTCCCTCTAAATTCACAATCTATTAATGTTTTCAAGTCTGTTTCTTACCTGTTTCAGAGCTAGAATACTAATAACTAAAGTTTAGAGAGATGGTATTCCTAGGATCACTGAGGAATCCTGGGGTTTTTTTCCCTCAGATCATCAATTGTATCCTGTAGCACACATTACCAACTCTAGTTCCTCCTTCTGCACCAAGTAGCCCTCCTACAGGAGTACTACATAACAGTATGGGACGTGATTTCTAATCTTTGTTCAACAGCACAAGGAAATTACTCACTGCAATGTCAATTGGGTGTGTCACGGTGGAGTAAATATTGCCTTCTTTTACTGGAAACAGTGCAAAGAGTAATGCTGGCGGTGTCCTGCCACTTCGTGTTCCCATAGAGATGGCCTGGACCCTTTACCTCCCATCCAAAGTGGTAATAGGAAGCAATTTATGCTTGAACAGCCACTGGCCAACATTGCCGTGGAAACGTGTGCTTGCAATTCATATCTTGCCCTTATAAATAGCCACCTGGCTCTTGTTATCAATTTAAAATAATCTAGCCTGATGATAGAAAAAAAAAATCCTGCCAAGCTCTAACGATGTTGTTATTGCTGGGAAATGGCCACCTAATGTCCCACTGATAGGTGTTAGAATATATGTATCCAAACGCCTTGTCAACGTTTCATTTGCAATTGAACTTCAAAGTGCTCGGGAGAAACTTGTTTTTGAAAACACATGGCAGAAAATACAGAGTAGCAAAGGAAAATAATAAACTCACCAAGCTGCCATTAAGGTCTGATGATCACAGTGAAATGAAGCGGCTTTGTATTTTACTGAAGGGAAACAACCATCCATGAATTACCAGCAAACACCACCTATTGTGGTTTTTATTGCTGTTATGAGCTGAAAATGAAGATTAACAGGTATTACAGCATTCCATTTTCCACAGATTTTTCATGAGAGCAAACACAAAATTCTCTGTTTTAGCTGATTGTGCTCTTGGAAGCGCATAGAGCTTAACATACTGAATCTGCTTCTTTTGCACATGTTTAGATTCTAATTTGTGCAAAAGCAGAGGAGCATTTTATAGCAGACAGCTAATAAAGTACTTCATCATTTCAGTTCCCCAGTGATGGGATTTTCATCCCGTCATTCCCCTAATTAGGGGTTTTCTGTCTCTCAGAATCCTGTACCAGGGTTTAAAAGATGAGATGGAACCTGTGGCTCGGCCTTCAAAGGTGTGTATTCTATTTCTTATCTCAAGGTCTTACAGCAGTCTCAGTGCACTGAAGGAAAGCAGCTACAGGAACATGGTGGCGAGTCCAAGGTAGTTTTTAAAGATTTCTAACCCAATTAACTCTAAAACCGTACTATATTTACAGTTTTGTGCCAATTACTATCACCTATTCTAAACACACAATTTTTACATCAAATCCATTCTACCAATGTCTCTGTGCCACCGTCACAGCAGGGAATGGAGTACATGAAGAAGAAGAAGATGAGACAACGCCCAAAATTCTCCATCTTGCTCTGATCTACTTCCATACAAAAAACCCAAAACTACAAATTTTCACCCTGTGACAAACTAAACTACTGTCTGTTTTAAATCTTTGTTGTTTTGAATTCATCTATGAGTGTTGGAAGTTTTTCCCGTGGACTAAGGTCAAAGACAGTGCTTTCCTGGGGTCCCAGCCAGGGTCTTGGACCCCCCAGGGCAGTTTGAGGGGTTTTCCACCTGCTCTGGACTCCAACACCCAGAAGAGCAGATATCCTGAGCACCTGATGGGTTGGTAAGGCCCAGCCCTGCATCCACCCAGCCCTTGCAATTCCACGTGGTGGTTCTGTGCTTCTCCCCAGGGAGCAGCTCTCGGTGCTCAGGGCTGGGGCTCAGACAGTGGGAGCCAGCAGTGCTGCACTGAGCTGCAGTGCTGACATGCAAAGGAAAGGCTGCAAGTGCCCAAGGAAGCAGATTCATCTCCTTGCCTTTTATTGATACATCTCAGCTGACTTGAAACTGTCTAATGTGAGGTTATTGCAGAGGCTTCAGTGCAGAAATATTCTTGGAAGGTCCCTGCAAGGATAAATGAGAAAGGCTCTATTTAAAGCCCCTTGAAGTTCATCTAATAGATAAAAACAAGGAACAGATGAGGACTCAAAGAAATAGAAATAAAACAAATGGGGATGAACAGAGTTCTACACTCTCAGATCCTCTCCTAAGAGATGGGAAAAATCTTGAGTGTTGCTTTAGGCCAAAATGATTCAAACTGAAATTGTTTAGTAGGTTATTAAAACACAGCAGACATAACTTGAATGACAAATCAAAGAGAATGTTTAATAACTCTGAGAAATGTTACAACCATGAATGTCAACTACTTAACTAATAAAATATCATTTTGTTCTTCCATGGACGTCACCCCTTACAGCCTTTATGGTAGCTTTATACGTAGTTTTGAAGATTAAACACTATTTTTCTTGGTAAGACAAGAGAAACTCTACACAATTACTAATAATCATTTCAGCTACCTAGTCTAATATAAAATATACCTTTTATAGTATAATGAAAGTATTCATTACCTGTATTTATAAATTAGTTTTGGCACTCTACTTGGATTTGAGGACTCATTCTAGGCAGACAGGAACACGCTTGTTTGCCAGGAGTGGGAATCTACACAAGAACTCTTCAAGAACCTGCTTGTTTTTCAAGTAGTCTCATTGTTTGTCTTCCTTGCCAGACCATCTCAGGGAGCCAAGCTAGAAAACACATTTTCCCCAGCTGTGCCTGTGTTCATCAGCCCTGTGCACAGCCCAGCCTGCTGGGTACAAAGGAGTGCCCCTTTTACAAGTCAGGCCATTGCCATTGCTCCCGTGGACAATCCTCTAAAGCTGAAGTGATTTTAGGTACTAACTTATAAAATTTAGTTTTCAAAACCTGGAGAACAACTATGCCCCTAAATGTTTTGGTACCAGTGTCACTGTGCCGGTAGACATTGCATTTCTCTAGCATCTATTTTCCCACACAAATGGGGCCCAACTGTTTAATAACTGCCATCTTTTATGGGCTTTTACCTTTCCTGAGGAACATACTTTGTGACTGTTACAGAGATAAAAGATGTAAACTATTGTATTTTCAACAACTCACACAGTATGCCAGAATAAAGACCAAATTCAGAACTGTTTTGAGAGTATTTGACAAAAATGAACTTTAGGACTGCAACATTCAAAACCACTGGAGTGCTTCCAGTAACTTGAGACAAAGAGTAACATGCAGTCTTCAGTGAAGTGATATATAATACACTTAAGCACTGTAGACACATCTGAAATATTTCTTAAATAGCTTTTATAACTGCTATTGTGTGAGGAGCTGAAAGCTTTTCTTGTCATCCAGTCCAACACTTAATCCCCACTTATTAAAAATACAGGTTTTGCTTTAAGAGAATTTAAAACATGATGTTATAAAGAAATGAACATTTTCACTTTGCTTTTAGAACTTTTCCATTGAAAGGCTTTTAACTTTTTTCCACCATTAGCCATGAAAGCTAGAAATGCACTTCACTCATGAAAATGAAAGATGAGATTCTCCGGAGGGTGGCAATTGCAGCTTGAAGCTAAATACCATGTAGTAGAAAATAACAGCCCATAGAGGACAATCAGAGGCTTCAAGATAATATTTGCTCCACTAGTTTTTGATACATAAATGAAAGATCTACTTAGCAGGCTTAGGAAGTACCCTTTTTCCATTTTAGCTGCAGCTCTAGAATAAAAAGGTGAAGAGGTAAAAGGATTTAAAAAGTACATCGCTTCCTTCTGTCTTTACCATGCATCTGTGAATATGTATGGTTGTTTAGGCAGGGTGGAGAGGGTGTAAGGGGATAGAGAAGTTAAAAGCTTGTGATCTGTAGGCAATGTAGAACTGGTGAAACACTTCTGAATGGGACACCTTTACAGAGGTGTCATTGGATACATAAAGTGCAAGGCAGGAGATAATCAAAAGAATAACTAATGCAGACATTATGATTTTGCTGAAGAGGTTTCAGGATTTCCAACTAAATTTGGTGAAACGCTGTGCCCATCTCAGCTAAAGAAGCTTGTATGGTTTAGCTTCTCTTACATCAAAAGAAAACTTTGAATTATAAATGGGCTTGGGTATAATTCTTGGGGCAGGATGGAAATTTGCATAGAACTTTTTTTCTACACAGCTGAAGCACAAGGCAAAGGTGGCCAAGTGCTGTAGCACAGCTGTGCAGGTGGGAAAAAGGGGAAAAGATTCTGTTCAGGGTTCTCCCAAGTAAGCCCAGAAAGCCTGATGAGGAAAGGTACAATGAAACACTGAAATTCAGGCTGCTGCATTGCTGAGCTGGTGCAGGTCTGTTTGCATGAAGCCCAACACAGCAGTCTCAGACTCTGAAATCAGACACATAAATGTGGGTCGGCTGTTGCTCTCACATTCTGTGTATTTAGTCCAGCTGCTTGAAATTTTATCTGAATTTAAACACCCTGGAAGAGGATGCTAACCAGTTTGACACTGTAGAGTCTTCATTCCACTGCAAATATGCCAGAAGTTTCTTGCAGGATTAACGCACAAGCTCAGCTCTGAGGGACAAACTGTGCCACCAGCTGAAGTCATAAACAAACCGGAGCTCACAGAAAGCCAGGAAAAAGCTCTGACAACTGTCTACCCTGGAGCACTGACCTAAACAGCTCAAGCTACTGAAGTCTGAATCTTCACTGGGGCCACAGGCCATAAAAAGAGATTTTAACTGCAGGTGCCTCAGGAAAAAGTCATTTGTGGTAGAGAGAGCACAGAGTGTCCAGTCATGCTGCTAGTGTTAAGAGGTTTAGCAGAGCTTAAAAAAAAGACACAAGACTGTGCCTAGGTTTCCAGGCAATCTTGTATTATTTATTCCCCTGAGCATTTTTGGCCAAACTGCGACCCAGGAATCGTTTTTCCCTCCTTAGGTCTCCAGGTGCTAAGCAACAGAGTAGAGCCATTTGTTAGTGCTAATGTCACAAACCCTTCACAAAGCCTCTCCCCTGCATGTTTAAACTGAAGTTTGATGCCTTCACAACAGGAAACCAGCCACAGCAAAGAACACACTTCTCCCCTGCTCTAAGTATATGTTAACCACCTGCTCCGCCATATTGATGTGTTATAGGTAAAAAATAAAGCTGAAAGTATGAGTTGCTACTTACTGATTAAATGGCTTCCTGTTTGTACCTTGTAGTTTCCCCTGAAAATTGCCACTTGAAAACTAAAGAGAATGAAAAGAGCTTTCCAGTGATTGTGTTTTTTGACATGTGACAGGATAGCTCTTCCTGAGCCTGCACTTAACTGAAATTGTGCTTTAGGAAGATAAACCCCGCAGCTGATTAACAAATGCTGCTTTCATTTTGAATTACTTAGAAACGCTTAGGAGGTCACATTAGCACATATGAGTCGGTTCTAATCAGGGATATAACAGCAAATACATATTAGTTTATAATTAATGCAAAATTAAGTGGTCATCAGGGATGCTGATTTAAGCCTCCTGGAAGACAAAAGACCACCATTTCAAACTTTCCTTTTAGCACCTACTGAAGAAAGGTGTTCCTTGAGGAAGAAAAGGTGTCCCTAACATATATGATGAAAAAGATCAGAACTTAGGGCACATTGGATAACACCTTGCTGAATTTAAAAGTTTCAGGTAATAGGACTTAGTAAGAGCTCATTTTCTGTATCTAGGTGTAGTTCCTTGCCCTGTGGGCTTTTGTCCAGCCTGTGATCAGCCTGCTCCTACACAATGACCTTCCAAGCTGTCAGATTCCAGCATCAGTATTCTGCTTCCCTGAGTGCTGGTTCAGGACAGGAGAGTTTACCAGGCAAGCCCAGACTAACAGAGCAACACTTGCACAGCTGCTTTTCCAGGGCAACTCCAGCAGAGATGGATTTTCACCAGTGTAATAAAGAGCAGTTTGGTTTTCTCAAAAGAAAGGGAAGCTGGCAGCTTCCCTTCTGCACAGGAGGTGTTACAGCTGGGAGAGCATTTCCCTTGAGATGGTTTACACCAGGGTAAACCTACAGACAGGGCAGGTTGGAAATGAGAGGTGACACCAGAATGGAACATAAAAGCTTAAGGACTGGGAGTTTATTCCAGGAAGTGCAGCTCAGATTTTCTATAGACCCAATCCTTGCTGGGACCAAATATGCCTTTCCTGTACACAGCCTGGTTAAAAAGTTAATTATCTGATAAATTTGGGCCATAGGAAACTGAGCATACAATAGGAATGTTTTCCCATTCTACTTTTGCAAACTTCCAATGTGTTTAGCATAAGAATACTTTTGCACTTACCTGCAAACCATTTTGTGGTTTGTATAGATCCCATTTGAATGAAGCACAATGCTCTCTGAAAATAAACATTAACTTAAGGTTACAAGAAGCTTCATAAATTTCCCAACACTGTTGGAGATTTGCTGGGAAAAATAATGTAAGAATCAGTCTAAATTACACTTCAGAGCTGAGCTCTTGAGAAAGTGGCTGATACAGCAATCAGGAATAGTATTTCTAAAAAAACCCCAAAAACCAAAAACAACAGTTGAAAGAAAACAACCATTCATATCTTCAAAATACTACTCCACGTTTTTTTTCCGTATCAGTAGTTTAATCATTGCAACCTACTGGCTGATGCACTGGGGACAAAACACATCACTGCTCTTAGTCCAGCTCCAGATGAAATGGTCTCAAAATATTTCACAGTGGTTTTTGGAGACAGTCTCAAAGTAGACTTACATAATCATTCCAAATGAATGCATTGGAGACTGAATTATCTCTGATCCCTAAACCCAAATACATCTTTTAAATATTGCACCATTTCCTGTGTTTTTAGGTAATAAATATTGATTAAAAACTTCCAGGCAAAATTTTAAACATTCTGTATTCCATAGCTGCAGGACACCAGTTAATGCAGAAAAGGAATGCAATTCACTTGAGAACTGCAAAGATAGTTTGCCAGTAATGACAAGGAGGGCATGAAGCAGATCAGCAGATAAGTCATACGCTGCAAAATTAATATCCTTTACTGATTTCAGTAATTGCTTTTTTGCTATACCTGTATAACCCAGTGCAGAGAAAATAAATGTCATTACTTATAAAGGTAGACAGGGAATTAGGCAGTGAAAATAACAGCTATAAAACAGATGATCTGGGCATCAAATGATCCTCTGTACAGACACATTCTTATATTTACATGGGTCCATGACTTGGAAGTAGCCACAATCTTTCTCTCCACAGAGGCACTTAGCTTAGTCTTAAACCAAGTGGAAGACAAATTGAAAATCTGTTCCTCCATGGTTAAACACTAATAGCCTTCTACGGAAACATTTTTCTTAATTGTCAAACTTGTAGTACTGGGCTTTGTGGTCATGATATTCACCCATTGCTAGTTAAAACAGTCTGTAATTGTGTTTTTGTAGTTCACTTGAGGTGAAAGAAGCTCCCATCAAGAAAATCATAAAAACTGATAGGATCGCTTCTCTCACATTAAGAACCTATCACATAAACAGGGCCTTTTGCTTTTTCTATGCGTGAGCTAAATTCCACTTGGAGAACATTTCAGTAGCAGGCTTTTGTATTTCATTTAAGACCAATTTTTTTCTGCTTTGCACTGCATCTAAATCTTGATTTATATCTCCTGTACCTCAGTTGATGCCTATAGATTGCCAGAAAACATAATCTTGTTCTCTTCTCATGATTTTCTACAGCACACAAAGCAACTTGGCTGACTGGTTTACTGTTTTATTCCTCTGCAGTTACAGCACAATTCATTTTCCAATCACATGGGAAGAGCAGCATGAAAATAGCTGAAACTTCAAAAAAGAAATTATTTCCATGTCAGTAGCTACTGCAGTGGACTTCTGTACTCAGAGGATAAATACCACTCTAGGCTCTAAGTGATCATTATCAGTCAATTTTAGAACTAAAATAAAAGTGCCCCAGGAGCAAAGGCATCACTAAATACTGAAGAAGCATAGGACTGAATGCGCTGTCCATTATTTACATCATAAAAGAATGTATCAGAAGCAGCATTTAGAGAGCAATCTCTCCAAGTTTACAGCTCAGCTCAAAGATGAAATAGAGACAAATTTTTCATTTGTTTCAAGTTTATTAAAAAATGCTTCCCTCACGCTGTATTTATGAGGAACTCAGGCAGAAAGAACCACCAGCCTGCTGAGCATGCCATAACTTATTATCCTTATACCTCTAGGATAAACAGATTTTAATATGTAATGATTGAAAATATAATGATTGAAATCTGTATTTCACTAGGAGATTCAAAACTGAATGTCAAATAGACAATAATGATAAATATACCCAGTTTCTGGGTATTCCAGGCCCCTTTTAGGGGCACAGCAAAAGCACATCCATCATTTTACCAGGCTGAAAAGTAAACTTACCTTTACCTTACCTTTTTTGTGTCTATTTAATTCAGCCTCCAAAACCTGTGCTTTCGTTTCCAAAGCAGTTACTTGTCCCTGCAAGTCATCAGTTACTATAAGTGGGACTTAAGGCTATTATTTAATAATTTATATTAAAATGACTGCACAACACCTGTCTCCAAGATGCTCAGCTCTCCTGTAATCTGATGCCATGAGAAAGAGATATTTGGTTTCCAGAGCAGAAATCACAGGCCACACTGCAGATTTGTTCAGGGAATTTGTCCAACTGGGAGTGAACACTTGGATAGGCTTTGAATTCTCAGGGCTGCCAAAGTCATCTTTTGTTCAGAGGGAAAAGCCCAGTTCTCAGAGGCAAAACACATGGATGTGAACATTTTAAAATTAATTGAAGTTGAAGTAAAAAACACACAAACAGGCAAAAAATCAGAGAAGAAAAAATGCTGTTTATAACATGAGATAGAGGGCTTGGTATTTCACTCACAGAAAACAACAAGCTAGTGACTCATTCCAGTCACTTTCTTCCTCCAGTTCTGTTGGGTAACTCATCTCCTATGTAACAGATGGATTATTTTTCTGCTCCTCATGCTTTTGGAAGTCACACCTTTCCTCAAATGATGCCACAGGAATGCAAGACACTAACACAAGTATTTTTTGGAGAATATACTAAAAGGTTGAAAACCAGACTCATGGTAACATAAGAAATTTATTTCTTACTTCCATACTTTTATTTTTATTCCTCTCTCTCCTTGTGGTTCTAAAGTTTCTTTTATTCCTGGAAGTCTCACTTTTCCAGGGAAACTCTATAGGCCTCTCAGTTGAATTAAACTAAAAATAAAAAAATTAACTTAAAATAAAAAATTGTTCAAATGTTTCCTAAATTTTTCCCCCACTATGTTTTCTTAGTGTTTTAAGAGAGCATCAAACACTGACTCCTACCCCCTTGTTCTTCCACCTGCCCACCCTCAGGAAAATAAAAACATCTCAGGAAAATTGAATTATTCCTATGGAAAGCTCCATCTGCTAGGAAATGCATTACTTTGATGAAGAAGCCTTTACTACCCCTACTTAGGGCACTGACAATTCAGTGAAATAAATGTCCTTACATTGTTGCAGAGGTACACATTCTCTTAAACCAGAAAGCCAGTCTTGTTCAGCTGTAATCCAGTCACACATCACAGTATATGATCTAGAAAATGACCTACATTGCAACATTATGAAGGATTCCTTGCTGGAGTAGTTGGTTGAAAGATACTGCTGCTTTACTTATTTCAACCATGGAATTGCAGAGGGGACACTGAGGAGTATGTGTACACAGAATATCAGTGTATGCCACTGAAATTTTTTGTCATAATTCCTACAAAGCGATAATGTTGAGACTTGGTGGATGGAAAGCAAGCATCTAATTCCAAGGTGGGTTGTATACATATGGTAACACAGATGGGATATGGTAAGAAAATATACTATTTCATATGTATTTATTAAGAGTTTGGGCAGAAACTGATTTGGCAACTTGGGCGAGAGTGTGACTTGGTTCTGCCACATGACAGAGAGCATTTGTGGATCCATTTGCTGTTTGCAGCAGTGCATGAAAAGAGTTACCTAATAAATCATACCTGGGGAGAATTCTGCTGTTGGGGCTAGAGTGTATGGACCAATCAAGTTATGGCCATCAGATTAGGAGGCAACTCTATCAAGTATGATTTCTGGTTTTGAGAGCTGGCCCCTGGAAAGAAAAAGCAGTAATAATTTAGTAGGACATAATAGGAAGTGATTCAGAGTACAAATGGTACGATCAGATTAAAATCTCATTACATCTCTATTTTATGGGTTGCTGTGAAAATGTATAACATTTATTTATTTATTTATTAAAAGCCAAGTATCTAGAGTAGCATTATAAATGCAGAGAGCATGTTCAGCATCCTGAAATTGTACAGAGCCTACAAAAGGCTAATGGGGCAGAAGAAAAGGAGAGAAGTAAAACAACAAAATGAAAGATTAAAGGAGGCATGAAACAAGAGTAAAGGGATGATAAGGAGTGTCAAAATTACAATATTGCCAAATGGTCATAGCTCTGTACCTGTTCAGCCTTTGCACCTTTGGGACTACCTCTAGCTGGTAAGACACTGGCTGCAGGAGCACTGCACTGAATTTCTGGGCAGGAATAAATTTTCTTTTCAGGTTTTTCTGTGCTAACTGAACTTCTTACTGTTATCGGTGAAAGCCAAGGCATTGAAAGGATGAAAAAGAATCATTGCTAAGTTCACAGATTGGTGACAAATCAGAGTAATTTAATAAACTTCTCCGTTTGTATAATTTGAGGGGTTACCTGGGAATTACATTCCTGTCATCAAGCAAAAGGGATAGTGTCTGAACCATTTCATATAGCCCCTGATTGTATCTGTACCTATTAAAACCTGAAGAGAAACAACCAAGCTTATAACAGTCTGAAAGTCTTGAGGTCCAATGAAAATAACTGATATCACAGCAGTCATTAATCTCACCGTGGTTCAAATTAATTTCAATGTTATGTTCATTATATGTCTAAATTTACAGCATTTATCTTCATGGCAAATGAGCCATACAATATTCCAGTTAAGGATGAATCCTCAACAGCTCATTGTGTTTCTGCTGGGACTCTTCACACCTATCAGATAATGCCTAAGCTCAAAGTGATTAAGTGCTTCTCTCATCAGAATTTCCACTACTTGCAGACACCCACACCTTAAAGGATAAAAAGCTCAAGTATGTTTGAGTAGCAATGATCTGAATGAACCTCCCCTATTTCTCCTTGCAGACCTTGTATATTAAAAAGATACCTTTTTCCTCAGTGTTACATCTCAGAGCTGAACTCCTTTTGGAGTCCAAAAGATCTGCAATCCTTTGCTGCCCTCTCTGAGCAGAACAGCAGTGAGAGATAGCAACAGCATAAGGTAAAGCTCTGGCAAGCTGCACCACAGTGATTGCCCTTGTTTTCAATATGAGTGTCAAATGAGAGGCAATCATACCCCATGTGTTCTTTTTAATTGAAAAAAAACCCAAATTAAACTACCACAAACATGAGCTGACAAACTTCTATAGTAAATAAGCCACATACTAAAGTCAAGTGGCCTTTGTTTCTCTTAATTTGTCCCAATTCTACCAGTCAAAAAAAAGAAGCCTCGGGAAATACTGAGACAGACAGATTTGTGTAACAAGAGAAAAATCAAATCCAGCATGAATTCTGCTACTCACCTCAATTATTTCTCTTTATTTTCAGCTTCAGAAAAGATTTCCCACAGAGAGCAGCTTCCCCTGTCAGGTTTCATCTGATAAAGTACCATATAAAGTATAATCCTTAGAATATTACTGTAAGAACATTATAATTAGGATAAAAAGCAGAGGTTAAGAAGCACCTTTTTTTCTATATTCTTCTTTGTGCTTCCTCCATTAGGCTCCCATCAAAGTCTAGAGCAATGGCACACACTAAAATAAAATAAGGAAGGCATTTAGCTAACTAGTATAACAAACTTGAATCCTGATTTATATTTCTTATCCAATTTCATGGAATCCAGACAGTTCTCAACACCCTGTAAGGATTTCCTTCTGTTGATTTTCTATACTATGTTAATTATCCAATGCCAGGGAAGCTGACACTGCTAGTGTCTCCCTTGAAGGTAACAAGACAAAGCTCAAAATAAAAGAAAACTTGAAAAGAAAATGTAAGCCTTCAGATAAGTCCACTCACTGCAGAGATTAAACCTTGCACAAACCTCTGTTGGTTTTGCCAGCCAGGAGCTAAAATCTATTTGCCTCCATAGTTTTCCAGGGTGCTCCAATCCTGTATTCTAGAAGAACCCAAGTGCCTGTTTACACTTTGGCAAAATGGTGACAGTTTTTCCTAGCAATTAAATCCCTTTCCAAAGCAACTGATGACAGTTAGCACCAACGTCTTAGGTTAAAAAAAAAAAAAAAAAAGCAAAATGCACCAAATTTCTCACAAAAATTGAATAAATCTTTAGGGTTCTGAAAAAGGAAAAAAAAAGGGGTTTGCAATCCATACTTATATTTATAGAAGGATAGAGAATTCCACGTGGAGAATCACACTCTGTGGATTTAATGAGAATCTTCATGTCCCAAGGTTTACACAGTTTGAGATTTCTCAGAAGAGATCAGAATTCGGCTTTGAAGGATGCCCTGAAACTTATATTTAGGAGGTAGCTTGTTTAGAAGGTCCTTTTCAAAGACAGACATCTCAGGTAATTAATTTTTCCTCCTTAAAATATGCTTTCAGCATGATTGACCCAATGCAGGTAACAGCAGAGAGGGGAACCTGGTGAGGCAGCAGGAAGTCTTTTTTCCAGACCGAGTCTTGGAGGTGACAGCTCTTGGTCATCAGCCCAAAAGCCCAAAACCTGACAGCAGAGGACAGCCCTGCTGTATTGAAGTCCCAGGAAATCTTTTTAGGAAACCTAGAAAACACACAGACTACTCGGGGGCAGAGTGCTCTTAGGCTGTGAGATTGTGTCCCCCTGGCAGTCCCCCTTGTCAGCTTGCTGGGGGCCAGCCTACAGAAGTCCCTTCTAACCATCATGTCTGCATCAACCTGCAAAGGCTGCATGGCCTCAGCACAGTCAGGTACTCATCCAGCAAAGGAAATCTTCACTTCCCAACACCTTTCCCACACCTGTACACAGTGAAGCTTTGCTGCACCACCAGCTTGCCTGGCACTCAGCCCTGCAGAATGCTGGGGAGAAGTGAAACAGAAACCAGCTGAATTTTTGCATGAGGACAAGCCTGCCAAAAGAAAAAGGTATATCCTCTACATTTCTACTACAAGCTGTTATTTTGTGCGTTGTTTTGGGAAGAGGTTACTCACTGGCTTATCTCTGTCTTGCACAATCCTGATGATTGCCCGCCTCAGTCTTGTCCCCCCTGTTTGCAGGGGCAGCATATGACCTTCTGGGGGTGAGCCCTTTGCTCTTGGCCTGGCCTTGGGTGGACCTTGGCTGCGGTACAGTACAAATGAACAGCCCAAGAATCAGCACAACTGCAGGCACTGAGTTTTGACTGTAAGGTCTTTCCCCTTTTTTCAGTCAGTGGGCACATTTTTCAGTAACCTAGGAGAGGGAAGGCTGTTTGAGGCCTGCTCTATGCAGTGACTGCCTTTCCTGCAGCAGAGCTGGCCCTCTCCAGCCGGCCACGATACCATTGTGTGGGCATGGAAAATACAGTAGCAAGTAGCTACTTACAGTAGCAAGAACAGTGTGTGCTCGTAACACAAAATTTAATGCTGAGGAAGAGACTTTTCAGCAATTTTGCTTGCAGAAGATTTCTTTACCAAGAGTGAGAGCTATTAGGTGTTTCCAACTGCAAAAATTAAAGCTCTCAAGCCCTGCAGCAGTGTCAGGAGGGGTTTTCTTCCCAGGATCCCGTTTCTGAGGTTATTGTTCTCTGTTCTGGTGTCATCAGAGAGAGAAGTTATTGGCTGTCAGGCTGCCTTATATCTTTCCTATTCAAGAGCTAGGATAAATTTAGTGTCTGTAAAAATATAATGAACACATCAGTTCAGAGCAGCGCTACTTGTCAGACATGATTTGATAAAAACATTGTAGAGCCATCATCACTGAAAAGAGATTTGGAATTAGAGATCTGTTGTTTTGGGTTTTTTTTAAACAAGAAGCTGAAATTTCCACGCTGACCTTTGCTGTTTTGGCCAAGAAGCAGACTTGGGATCCCTACGCTGTCAACACGGCATCCAGGGCTCAACTTGTAACCTTGTAAGCCACAAAAATGTCTGGTTTGTTGTACGACTGCTGAACTTCCCTGGAGGCTGCTTGCCGGCAAAAGCAGAAGTATGAAGCAGACAGGATTGTCAGCAATTTCCCCACCCCAAGGTTCTCACCAGGTCAAGACACCATCTTGCTGAAACACAGTTCTTCCACACAGCAGAAATTTCACTAAACTCTGTCAAATCCAGCATGTTTATATGAAGTACAAAATTTACAGGACTATTGTAAATATCTGCATTAAGTGACAAAAATCATAAGGGCGGATGTCTTAGTATTCACAAACTATTAAATGTTTTTTTCTTAACTGGGTTTGCAATTTCTTTTTCTATCTGCTTATCTCTGTATCTCTATATGCTTATCTCTGTATCTGCCTCCAGAATTACTTGCTTCTGATTCCAATTTTGCATACAGGCTTCCTCACTATTCAGATCCTTGAATGTACCTTCTTCCTGCATGCCATTCTTTTGGGGGAGTGGCCTTATGTCGGTATATTCTTGAATATATAGTGAAACTTTGTAGATTTCCTTGGAGAAGGAAGCAGCTCAGCACAGGAGAACACTTGGCTTTTGAAGTTTCAAAGTTGCCTTTGGAGCTATCAGTTTTGAGTATTCTTTACCAGCAGCAATATGATATGGGAATAACAGAAGTGGGAACTATACCCAATTATTTTCATCACAACATAGCAGGGTGACAGCTCCTAGATACTTGCAAAAGAATATATGGCTAAAGCACTGGATAGAAATGCACAGCTACCTCACTGATTCACTTTGATGTCAGACCATCAGAGTGCTTTTATTCTGAAACCAGGAGTTCACACAACTTTTCATTGAGACAATTAGAGACAGGATAAAGACTTTTGAAAAACAAAACTCTAGGAATAGCCTTGCTCCAGAAAAAAACCCAGAACAGGCATTATGGAGCACGGTTCTTAATAGGTGTTCATTCAGTAAGTGTAATTAAAGCTCTTAGAAATACACAAAATGGAAGCTGTCCTGTGCAGGATCATTTTCTTGTGAATTAGTAGTGATTTATCCCTTGCCTGTGTATCCTACCACACATTCTTGCTTCTGCACAATCAGAAGGATGGAGCAGAGCTGAAGCTCTTTATCTCTCTCTTTGGACCTGTCAGCCTGCCAAAGGGACTGTGCACAGGAACAGTTCTTTCTGTTTTGTTTTCTATCCTGAAATAGTCAACCCTCGTTAATGAAAAAATCTTTGAGTGTCCTGTGACTGCTTGGTATATTAAGATCAAGGTAAAAAATATCAACTTCTTGTGAGGGAGTAGGGAATTTCTACTGTAGAACACACCAGGAGCAATGCCACAGGGATAACCCAATTTGCAAGGCTGAGCATAATCTTGACAGAAGCTGTTAAGAGAGTGAGACAGTTCTGAAGCAGACCAGACCAAAAAACCCAAACAACCTCCTTAATTCAGAGGAAGTTTGGTTTGAGATTCAAAGCTGATGATTCATGCAGGATCCCTCACCTGGGATGCTGACTCTTAAGATCACCTGTATTCAGCTTCTCCTCCTCTTCTGAAAATCTGCTGAGTTTCCTGTCTTCTGAGGTAAAGGACATGTGAGCTTTAAAAGCATGAGATTCTGAACGGAGATAAATAACATCAAGATGCTATTTTTACATCCCCAGTCAGCTCTTCTACTTTACTTACATTGCAAAAGTTTGACCAGAAAGTAAAAAACTTCTCTCTTCAGCTTCATGGAGCTTTAAGGGGTCTTACCTTACAAATTTGGAATGCATCTGCATATGGGACACCCATTACTCCATAAAAAAATTTTATCCAGCACCAGGCCACTTTGCACCCAGCTTTTTGTTTGACTCCTGCTAAGATTGCATTGCTTAGTGCAACTGGAAAACTAAGCACAGTGTAAATCTTTACATACTTATACATTTATACCTGAGAATAGCTATGGTTTTATCCCAGTATTAAAAGAATTAGAGAGCTAGAGAGACAGAATATTGCAGGGTTTTGTCTGCTCATATACAAAGATAAATTACAGTGCTTCATGATTAAACCTGAGTTTACACCTTGATATTTACTCAACTGAATCAAACAAAAATATTTTGATGCTGACACAGCTGTATGATGCTGAACTGTTCAGAACTTCATTGCTCTGAGCAAGACGTGGTTAAATCTTGCCATCAAACAGTAACAAATAAAAATAAATTGCATTCATACAAAGCTTAGAACACATTATCTAATTATTGGGCTAAAGGGGTCTTGTACACTATTGGGAAATTTCTGTCCTTCGTTCAACTCATTCATCTACAGTAAATGAAATGTAAGGGGAAGGACGTTCTTTTCTGTTGAGACTTCCTCAAACACGGGCCATGAAGAGGTCATCTTGATGCTTAAGGGCTCATAGAACACCATGGCAGATTTCCAGCTCTGCACTCCAACTGCAGCAGAAGACGCACAATGGCAGCTTTTGCCAAAGCTGGGTGAGTTATTCACATTTGACAACTGATCTGTCAAATAAAGATTTCTCAAGGCTTTTCATCATTTTGCAGCAAAAATTTATGAGACAGAAGCCTACACTAGGATACAAGAATCGACGTTCACATACAGTTGAAGTATCAGAAGCTGGAAACACATTTTGCTTCTCAACTGAAGTGCACATTGAGAAAGGTTTTGTGAAGACTGAGCAGATAAAAATCCAGATAAGAATCCCATACAGATTTAGTAATACAGGGTAGAGTTGGCTCACACTCAAGATCCTTTAATATGCACAGCAAAACTCGTGAAGCATGCTGTAGATACTGAGATTACCTACCAAGGTTATGGGATCAATAAAGTCCCTACAGTTCTTCATGGTTTTTATTATGTTTCAGCAGGATTTTTCCTTTCTGCTTCTTAAAGTTAATGATTCTAGAAAAAATTCAAAGTCATTAGAAGGGTCTTCAGGACTTGCATTTCAACAGCTGATCAAAAAAGTACTCCATAGGGGAAACAACAGATGTAACTAGACAAGTGACAGCACAGCCGCCAATGAATAAAGTGGCCCATAAGTGACCTCTGGTGGACAAGGACAGCGTTAAATGTCTTTGTATTTCTCAACAGACGAGTTTATCATTTAACTAGCTTACAGCCATTCAGTTGAATGCTATCTCATATTGTAGAATAATCAAAACCGTTTTCCACTTGAACAAAAAGAATTTGATACAAAAGTAAATGGAAACTAATACAGTTGAAAAATAAACTCTAAAAACATATATAACAATGGGGATTTTTTTATTGCTCTGTGTATACCATTAGCATTATACCACTAACTAAGTGAAGCTAAGTCAATCTTCCAGGTGATCTAAATCTCACAAGCAGTTTCCAAGGGAAAAGACTGATTCTTTGAGTAATTTCAATAAAACGTTTCCCAGGTTGTGTGAGGTGGTGGAATCTGTTGATTCCAGCACTTGCAGTGGTTGATCACAGGCACTGTACCCAGTCATAAGAGCTTATATAAGTATTTATTACAGGGCAGAATATCCCCAAGGACCTTATCCTATTCCCAACTAAGTAGTTTTTAAAACTATTACAAGCTTGGGAATTCATTTTGATCTCATGGCTTGAAGAGGCTCTCAGCTCTGGGACCTCTGTTTTCAGAGTGCACGTACAGTCTGACAGACAATAAAGCTTGTGCAGATCCCTCTAGAACTGCAATTTCCCCTTTGGTAACTGGACTTGTCTTCACTTGCTATCCTTTCCCAGTCTCCACATGCAGCTAAAACTCCAACAGCTTCCCATGTGTGTATAACAATAGACATGGGACATGCTTTGCTGTACAGAAATAACACACTGAAGTTGTTCCCTAGGAAAACCAGCATGTCTTGGCAACAGTTGTCCTGGCAACTAAGTCTCCTGGCAGAGGGAGGTGGCCACGGATCTATGCAAACCGAGCTTTTTTTTTCTCAGAGGCCTGAGTGGATAGGGAATAGGATGGGAAAACCCTCACCATTTGGTTTCCTCCCATCCTTTGCATTGACAGGAAACTCTCACCAGTCAAAGAGGTTATTTGAATGCTTATGGAATTCTGCCTCTTGAACACAGATACAGGACATTCTAATTACAAGGCATGTTAATGGACAGCATCATTTCAAACACTTTTTTTTTTTTCTTTTTTTAATCTAGACATGTTAGGAACTGTCTTAACTCTCTACCAGGAAGGAAAATTGCACTGGAAAAATCACGGCAGAATATGTCGGCACAGCCATAACAGAACTAAACAGAGCACCGATAAAAATGACAAGGGACATTTTTGTCTAAGTAGCTTTTCAGAAGACTATGAAAGCTTTGGAGGTTTGTATAGCTTTTGATTTTGTATCTTATGTGGACTGTGGCACAGGTGCCCATCAGGGCTAGCAGAAAGACTGTGCTGCATTTGTAACTGCACAGGCCAGACCTGAGCCTAAATGAAGCCGAGGCTCAAAACAAGGAGCTCAAATGGTGGTCCTTGGCCTTGGCAGCCTGCTCGTGTTCAGCAATCCCTGATTGCCCGGTAGGACTTGATTGCCCTTTCTGCTAAAGTGGCCTCACTGCAAGTTGCTCTGACTTTGGGAGAAAGCAAAAGCTCTATTCATTGCTGCACCGCCTCTAAGGCATTTATTTTCCATGACCTCAAATGAACAGTGTAGAAATGCCTCTGCCCCAGCACCATTTGCACACACACATCGGGTGTAAGAGCACAGCGCACCAAGTGTCCCTTCCCAGCCAGAGCAGGCTGTTCCCTCTGCCCTTGCACTCCCAGCTCGGAGGGGCCTGAGCACAGTCTGCTCCTGGAAATGTCTGAAGTCTCCACGAGGGTGAGCCTCACTTGGGCACAGCCAGGGGCTCTCCTGCTGGGACAGCAAATCTCCCCCACAGGGAGAGCAAGCAGCCCTTTGGCCACAGAGTTTCTGGTCCCCAGGAAATCCTGTTGCCCAGGAAAAGCACTGACACAGAAAAAAAGCCATTTAATTTTCATAGGCTTGTCATCCCTGAGCTGTCCTTTTCAAAGCACAGGTGTGACTGGAGCCTTGGGGTGACTGAATGACCAGCAAGGGGTTGAGTGGGGAGCAGAAACTTTTGAAATGGTTCAGTTGAAAAAAATGAGAAGCATCTGAGTCCATGCCAGCTCTGAAGGGCCAGTGTGAGGCTGAACAGGGCTACACCAAGACATTGGGGGCCCAGAAACCGCAACACTTCCAGCAGGTGCTCAGAAATTGATCTGAAAGAAACATTTCCGTTTCAGAAAACACGCCTTGGCAACAAAATTATTTCCTCTTGAAATATTTCTCAAGGTTTATTCTACTGCTTTAATCTGAATTATGCTAATCCATGCATATGATGATTCTATTTAGCCATGAATATTTGGACACATACATTTTCATATAGGAGGAATGCAAAAGAGTTTTTTAGATGATAGCACAGCCATTGCATGAATTCAATATTTGCACAAGAAGCAGAGAAATGTTTTTCATCAGTTTACGCTTCTCTTTCCATTACCTGCACAGTAAACTCAACACAATAAATGTTTCAGGATGTCATTAGGCAGGTGGACTCCCAGAGATTTTCAAGGAGATGGAAAAAAGCACCTCAAGCAGTAAATCATACATCTTGAAAATTGGATAGTAAACACTTGGAGACATATAAAATCCCACTTCTAACCTAAACGAGTAAACAACTTGAAAAAATGGGCTCAGACATAAAAATTGTGAGCTGACTACCAATGATCTGCAAATGCATTGAAGGCCTGTATTTGTTCAAATACATTATTCATAAGAAATAATTTGAGTTGTAGTTGTATGCAATTTATGTTGCATAAACTTAAGCAAATAGTTGTAACCAAAAGCTGATTTAAAGAATTAATGAGCAATCTCTAAATAAAATTCTATTACTAAATAAAATCTTCCCTGATTTGCAAAGCCATATGCTTCCTTTAGCATATACATTAACAAGCATATCTATAAAGAGCTGAGACCTGGAATGCTGTGATAGAGAGCTTAGATCTGATCGGGCTCTTACTAAGCAGGACTGGTGTGAGGTAAACAAGAGGAGAAACCATTGCTTTAGAAATGTTCTTAAAGTATTTAGGGCTCAACAGCAACAAAGCCAACTGAATTATTGTGTTAAACAGCTACATTTCTTCTCTAGGATCAGCATTTCTGCATTTTTAATAAACAAATAAAGAGAAAAGGGAATGTAACTTTTCACCTCTACTAAAACACTTCTGCTGTCCATTGCTGCAGTCCTCTGGACACCGAATTTGTCAGTGAACATTTCAGGCTAAGAGGCACTGCAGTACAGCGTGGTACAGTTCAAATTGCTGTAGCAGTGCTTGCTATAGAACAGCATGAGGGTGGCTCATCTTACATTATCTGTAGTAACTCCATACTCCTCTCTACTAATTCTGAATTAAACAAGGGAATTATGCTGAAGCAATATTGATATTATTATTCTGTAAATTCTGTTATTATATAGAAGCCCTAATAAACCAGATGCTTTTATACAGTTGGAGACAACAGGGAATGTCTACAAACTCACACCTCCTCCAATTATTGCCATCAAAAATTGTTACCCGAATAGATGAAAACTAGTCTGGCTTCCACAAATACTTGTCTCTTAAATCTGAATTTAATAAAAGTACTCAGACTGCATGACCAACTGTTGAAACACCTCAAAGATTTCCTCTGACAGGGATAACGGATAATGCTAAACTACCAAAAAAAAAAAAATTGAATAGCCAATACTTACAAACAAATTAAATACAATTACAATTACTCAAGCAGAGTAGCTCCTACCACCTACTTTCCACTAATATCTACCAGTCCTCTTGTATTCCTTTCAGCCAAAAACATGAGTTGTACAAATAACTTCCTATTCTGTCTTTACTTACTCATCCTCTTTATTTCAAACCCACTTTTAAAGTTCAGAATAGTTTTGAAGTAGTTTCCCAGCTTAGTCATGGGGCAGAGGCTGTTGTGCAGACTGACCTCCCTTACAGAGGTGCTCCAAGCCTTTGTTGCTTCCCTGCAATGCATCCACCCGCTGTCACACAGTGGATGGACAGGAATGCCCAACGAGCTGTTTCTCTCCAGGGCCTCCTCTGGATTTCGCTCTTTTTAATATAAGGACAACAGAGATTAAATTTTACATTTGTAATTGTCATGCACAATTTCCTCACATTAAAGACTAAACCAAAATGGGCTTTTAAAAATTCATTTGCTTTTAACCCCCTCCCCTCTGGTTTGGCTAATTCATGGAATAGACCAAACAGCCAGCTGTTGACATTAACCTTGATAGCATTGCTTCTCATTAGAAATCAGAGCTGTTGCATTTCTACAGTAGCTTTCCACAAAATGTGTCTTGGTATCTGAAAAATATTAGGGAATGAATCCTAACTGCTCTTAAAAGGTACCTGCCAAAAATATGAAAGCTATGAGGATTTTTCAGACTCTGGATTTTGAAATACTAGATCTTTCCAAAGAGAGTGAGCCAAAGATATCTTGAAATGATGACAGAAATGCAAAAATGGGTTTGTTAGTGTGTTCTGACAGCACTCCTGGAGTCTCCAAAACCTCTCAGTCGCGTCCTGTCCGACAGGAGCTTTGCAGCTCCAGTGCACTACGAATGACTGTGACTCTGTGAGTCACTTCTCTTGGATAGTCTGAATAATCTTTAAATGGCCACTAATTTAAATACAATCTACAACACCAGCTGGAGTGCGTAACAGAACAGGATCTTCTGGCACAGACTGCTTCTGTTAGGAATTGCTCCAGTAGTTGGGCAATAACTAAGTTTCTGAAAAGCCTTTCTGCTACAGATCAAACACAGTTCTCATCTTTTTGTAAAGTTTGGTGCCCCAGAGTTTTCAGTGACCTCAATGAGAGCTGTGAGTTTTCAGAATTTTTGAAAGCCCACCACATTTTTTTTAAATGAAACCTAATTTCAATATGTTAGTTTAAACAGACAGAATTCTGAAAAATATGAAATAGATCCCTAACAGCTTTCATGCATGCAAGAGAAGACCTAAAAAAAAAATTATTATTTTCACACAACTTTTTCTAAGCTTACTTTAGATAACTATAGGCTTAATCACAGCTCTCCAGACATGGGAATTGACATAGCAAATGACAGCTAACTATGGTCATGTGAAGATTTACTGTCATTAATTTCACCTTGCAGTAAGAAGGAATGTTCGCTTCCTGTTAGTGAGTCACCTAACACAGTTTCTGTTTGTCTAAAAGTGATAAGAGCAGCATACAAGAAAGTTAATTTTCACTGATGACAAAGTGAATGAAGGGAGACTCATGTAGCTGACACACTTCAATGTGAAATCCAAGCAGGAATGCCAAAGTGGTGAATTTGTTACTGAGATTCAGCACAGCTGTAATGGGGGCACCATTTATGAAATATAATAAAAAAAATGTTACATATGACATATTGGTAATCTATGAAGCAATGTGCACGTTTATGCCAAGTGACAACCAGGGACAGGTAGATTAGAGTCAGAAATTACCAGCAGGATCCATCTTCTCACTTACACCTTTGTCCACTGTTCTCTCTTTGCCACTCTCTTTCTACTGATCTCAGTTTGAATATTAGGATTCTATGACCTACCTACATGCTTAAGCATTTCTCCTGCCGATATATAATCCATTTCGGGTGATGGTTTTGCTGAGCTGGTACTTATTCTACAGCACTACTCTCTGCTGACTTCCTTGGAGAAGCAAGCAGCCCAGCAGCTTGGCAACCAAGTGCTTTTGATGTCTCAAGTCACCTTCAAAAATATCAGGTTTTAATGATTTTCCACTAGCACTCCTGCCTTTTGGGAATAGGAGGATAAAGAGGACCCAGAAACACAATACATCTAAATTACTTTCAGCACAGCAGAGCAGAGTGGCAGCTTCTGGGAGCCTGCTGAGCATGGCCACCTTATTTCCCTAAGTGACCCACATGTGAGAACACTGCATACAAATGCATGGCTAATTTGCCAATTTGCTTTGATGTCAGTGCAGCTGAGTATTGCTGTTCCAAACGAGGAGTTGATAAATGGGTTTCCAGCTCTGCAGCTCTCTGAAAGATCTAGGGGGTTCAGGATCAAATGGGTCCTGGAACCAGATACCCCATGAGACGGCCTTTGCATCAGTACTCGTGCTGCTAAGATCCTGAAGAATTATTTCTGTCAGATCTCTGAGAAAGCTACAGTAACTCTGGGAAATGTTATTTTTTTTCTAGGAGGGATATTGCATTTCTTGTACACAATAATTTGCTGTTGTTTATGCCATCAGTAATCACCATTGGGCATGCAACAGCATGGCTTCATCCCTCAGCTGAAGGCAAACCAAAACCTGTCCAAGTCACCTGCAAACCCAAGCTCAGTCTGATTCAGCTTTCAAAAGGCAGCTGCATGAGGGAAGCATCTAACAGAAGCTTCTCTACCTATGCGTCCTCGGTTCCTCCTCTCTAAACCAGGACCTTACCTCTACCTGGAAAGGGGAAGTGGCTCTTTCTTCCCTTATATCATGTTTGTTTACTTTGCCTTGTCTGCCTACACTTTTTATGGGTCTTTTGCGTCCTTTAGGAAAAGGTTGACCCCTGCCATCCAGCTCTTCTAACGTCTATGACTGCTGTCCTTTTCGGTCCACGCAGTCCATGTTTTCTAAGAACCTCAACACTTCATGACCCAATGAGTTGAACCAGAGAAACAGAAGAGAAACAGTGCAAATGAAGCAAATAATTAATTTCACAACTTTGCAAATATTTGCAGCTTCCTCTTAAAACTACTAGATGCAGATTGTAACTAATAAAAGGAAACCCTGGTCTTTTACTATAAATGCAAAGTATAATATTTGATACCTATGGATCTTAACTGGAATTCCAGAACTGAATATAATCAAGAAGTTCAGACATTTACATTTAGGTCCTGCTTGAATAAATTCCTATGGTTGCTGAGTGGCCCTTTAAGTCTTCCTTTTGGCCTTCGTAAAATTATTTAATTGCAAATGAGGCATTGCTTCCTGGGCAGTTTTCCCAGGCAGATTTTGGAAAGTTACCTGATGGAAAGCAGCAAAATAGTGAATAAACTTCAGTGCTATGCAGTGGATTTCTTCTTTCATCACAGGATAATGTACACAGAAGTCAATTTTCCACATGCACCAAACAACTGCACTGACTGAGATATACCAGAAATAAATAAATTATCAGTTCAGAAAAAAATTCATTCTCTCTTCTGAAATAAAATCAACCCCTAATACTGCATTTGTTAAGGGGGGTTCTGTGATAAATAGCAGCTGCTATATATCATTATTTGGAGTCACAGATTTTATTACCCTTTTTCAGAATGCATTGAGTATATTGGAAAATGTGATGATATTCTATTCATAGCTGTGCCACAATGATGAAGTAGCATTACTGTAAGGTATAATTATGGTGGGTTAATACTGGCCTTATTAGAAGCACATCTTGACTTTAGTCTCTATTATTAGCTAAGCTTGGAGGCTCCTCTGACTGGAAAAGAGCTGCTGTTTTACCTTGGGCTGCCTATCTTTATTATCCTCCTCAACATTTCTTCTGTCATCAAGAATTCTGCTAAGTGCAAACATTTACTTCCTTTTCCCTTATATTTTCACGGAATGGCATTAGATGTTTTTGCCAATGACATTTCTAAAGAGGAAAATAGGAAAGCAAGGCAAAGAAAAATTACTGAAATGCCTGTCTTGAGAGGATGGCAGAATTAAGGACTGTGTGCCAGTATGGGAAGTTTGAGAGGCCTTTCTTCCATCCTCCCCTTACAAGGATGCTTACAAGGAAACCACAAGCACTAATGTGAAGCCATCCTGAGGTATGTGAAGCCTTAGCTGAGGTAGAATATATAATCATGAAAGACTTTTGGGAAGGGCGAATGCAGTGAATGATTTGTCAGGCAGAAGGGCAAATTTGCCTCCACTTCTGCCACTGAAGCTCGATTGGTGCTGCATGAGACTACTTGTCTGTGAGCAGATATTGTGGCTCCCTCACCTTTCCTGTGTACCCTCTCTGAGGTCATTGAAAACTTTGGGGCACCAAACTTCAGATGAGATGGATGAACAGATGTGCCACCATCAGTGTCAAAAAGCCGAGGCAGGGGTGGCAAGTCTTGCTTGCACGAATCAGAAAGGTTTTTCTGCCTAACTAGCTTCAGTGGAGCTGTAAAGCACAGTTCCTCAAGGTTTGCTTTAAAGGCACTATTCTTCTGTCCTTCCTTCAGGCAGAGAGGTGGATTATTTGACTTTTCACAACCCCTAGTAACCCTCTCTTCTACATTTTTTTTTGTCACTGGTTTAATGCCTTAACAGTATTTTATTGCAAGCAGCTTCATTTCGTGGGTACTCAATCTTTTATGACACATACATTTGCATTAGCGCTCTATTTTTTCCTCAACTTGGTAGTGGGAATTTTTCAGACTTCCTCTGAAGTAAAATTTCTTTCTTCTAGCCCTCTAGAAACATCAGATTTCTGCAGAATTTAACAGGAATCAGAATAATCTTTTTTATGGGTCCAGAAAGATGTAGATTTAGATGTAGATCTTTTAGTTTTAAAACAAGCATTTTACGTTGCCTTAAACATAAGCAGAAATCCTTTAACTGTAGGTCATTTTAAGAATGCTTAGTAAGGACGTTGCCTGAGCATTCCCAGATATCAAATGAATTGTTATTTACAATTTAGACTGAAAAAAATATTCTTAAGTCTATAGAATTTCCCTTATTTTGGCCTTCCATTTCCTTCTGGCTTGTATTCTAGGAAAAAAAAAAAAAAGAATTCAAATGCTTATAGATTCTTCCTATTTTAGTGTAAAATACTGAACTGGGCTGTATATCTTACAGCACGGTGTTTGCCTTAGAAAAAGGTATGCAGTATTCATGAAACACCTTCTGAAGCAACAACACTAGTAAAAGACTTAATTCTCTGTCAAACCATTTAAACATGGTATTCTAGAACTGAAAGAACCATATAAGAATAATTACCTATGGAATATTCCACCCTCGTGTTACATGCTGCTCCTCATGTTCATCTTTTACCACAAAATAGCATGAAACCAGAAGATTTTATAAACCTTCAGATCAGCTATACTCACAAACATTCTTTCCATGCTTGGCAGGTTGAGGACTGTACTAAACATAATTTTAATGAAGAATAGTTAAACAGAGCTACCAGTGAGACAAATCGTAGGAAAGCCACTTTACTGTACCTGGATCCATTTTGATTCCCATTTCCTTTCTACTTCTACTTTCTTTGCCTGGCTTTGCATTCTGAGCAGGACCACAGCCTGGAACGTGTTTGCAGTGCCGGAGCTGTCACTTGTTCCTGGGACTGAAGTGCTCAACACTGGGAGCAGCAGCCCTGCTCAGTCTGGCCTGCAAGGGTTAATGATCAAATTATTGTAAGAGCTGATGGCTCTCTTTAGCTGCCCATGCTCCATAAGGTAACTATAGTACCTCAAAGTGGGTTGATCACCTCTTTTTATTCTGAATTTCTGCTTTTTAATACATAAAATGAGTGCTCCTGGGCAGCTCTTAAATAATACCTTTAAAAAGGGGCCTTTAAAACAGACATTGATTGTAAAAATTGACTAAAATGCAGGAACTGCAGCTGAAGCTCCATCACATGACACTGAGAGCTCTGGTATGAAAGTAACTCTCAGATTCTTTGCCCCTTGTTCAGAGTTAAGGGCATGCCATGACCCCTGAAAATAGGACAACTTCAGAGATGTCCAACATGCTTGGAAGACTTTATTCATTGAGTGATGAGCTTTCAATGAGAGTTTTAACTGATAATTTTGGGGGTACTTCTGCTAAGCCATTAAAGTTCCTGTGAAAGCAAAACTCAGCCCTTATAATCCTGTCTCAACAGCCCTTTTTGCTGTTTTACTCATTAGCTTTAGGCAATGCCCAATTGCACCTGAGCTCACAGTTGCTCTGGATCCACCGAGTTTGTTCAAACAGAGCTGCAGTAAAATCCAGTTTCTAAGCTTATGATTTTGTAATTAGCAGCCCAAACCCATACAGACTGGATCTCTCAAATATAGATTCGTTTTCCTGACAGTGAAAAGAGCTAGATATGCACAGGTAAGCTGCTTTGGGTGAATGACTCCAAAGTATGGCAAGAACAGAATTTTAAAATTTCAGTAATAAGTTGGTGAACATTAACATATCTTCTGTAAATCAGGAGACCAGAAATATGAATTACTTCAGACATGGTTAATGGGTGCCATGTATTGTGTTAAATTTAACATTATTACACTAGGTATGCTATCAGAATTTCATCTATATACAGATTCTGAATTAAAAAAAAACCAAACTTTTTTGAATGTGTCTCCATCAAAAGAAGACAGAATGAAAATCAGAGGCAGACAGTGCACTCAGTTATTTACTTCATGATTTTTGTTGCTTTGAGAACTTTCAAGTAGAAATAATTTTGGAGTTCAACCTCCCATTAGCCACTAAACAATTAGTAGAATGATCTCAAATTCCTCCCCCATGCCACTTTATTCTAAGTACATTTAACTAATTAATCTAAAAAAATAATCTATTTTTTTCATGGTAAATAAACACATTGTACAAACAAAGGAACAGCAGCTGATAACTAATTAACTGATATGTCTAATTCATGGCATAATAGAGACCAAATATATATCTTAATCAGGCTTCTGCAGTATTTGATAATACCAGCAGCAATGTTTGTGAAAATTCTGCCCACACACATTCTACATTTAGGAGGGATCAAAAGTATAATGAAAGCAAGGAAAACATTTCTGTGGAATGTAAGAACTCTGGCTCATGCCTCTGTCAGAGTCAATTTGCATGATGCTGAACTTAGCAGTAAAAACAAAATCTGAAATACAAACAGAAAAGATTTTTCGTCTGCAATTTATTCTCCTCAAGCTCATGGTCTTCGGATCCCATCTGGATTTCCCAGCATTTTTTACCACTCCCAGCTGTCATTTTATCATCTATTGTATAAAGCAGATAATTAATTATGGGCTGCTGTGGAAGACATTCAACAGAGATATCCCTACCTACAGCAGAGTAGTGAAAGAACTAATGATGCTTCTTTTCAGTTTCACACACGATTTTTCCCTGATCAAAATATCAGGTTTTATGATTTCACTAATTGATAGCCCAGAACTCAGAAATATCAGAGCCATCAGAGCTGAATAATCACAATATTATTAGGGCTTTATAAGGCTGTCTACCACAACTAGTCATTAGTGGACTCAGCTGTGTCTTCTAAATCTTTCCACATACATCTAAATTGCAATGACTTAATCCTTGAGCCCTGATTAACAAAAGCAGGGTGTGCCAAGTTACTAACTCAGTTTCAGTAATTATGAGGCCTAAGAGAAAGGTTTTGAAAAATGATAGAGAAACTGATTTTTCTTAACCCAATTTAAAAGGAATAAAAATCTTAGCAGTATATGAAGCCAGAACTACTCAAGCACTGAAAAATCAGGTCTTATACTGTTTATCAGAGGAAAATATTGACCCCAAGTCATGCCTGTGGCCTCAGGGTTGCCCTCATATCTGGCCACAGGGAATCTAAATACAAGAGCTTCTACCTTCTAAAATCTGACAAAAATGACAAGCCTGAATTTATTTTTAACATGTTTGTTAGTATTAGGTGTAGCTTAGATCTTAACCTCCTTCTATTTCTTCCTTATATTAGGCTCATACCTAATTTAAGTTTAAAATCAGCTTCTCATCAAGGATCATATTTTCAGGGAAACCTGGAGTTTCTAATTCTTCTTTAACATATTCAAAGACCTTGCAAGAGTAGGTTAGCATTCTAATAAAAATGGCTCTGGGTTTACCTCCTCTGTTATGCCACTTGTAAAGTCACCGACTTGAAAGAAACACTGTACAGACTCTAGTTTAAAGAAATGTGAATGTTTAAAGAATGTACTTGGGCCTCTAAGCAGCTGCAGCACCACCATGATGACAAGGTTGCATTCTAGTACTTACTTGACATTTTTAGCTGGTTAGAAGACACTAAAGCTTGGGCAGCCTGCTTTGCATTATTCAGGAATGGTTCTCAAATAAAAATCTGCAAAGAGTGTTTATGATGATGAGATCAGAAATATGCCAGCAACATGTTTTTCTATTTATGTATTCTTGAGCAAAAGATTTAAACAGATTTATGGCACTACATAATTTAAATAGCAATCGTTTGGATCCACTTAAGAAGTTAGAGCCATGAATAAACATAAAATAAATAATTGCATATCCAAATATATCTTTCCTCCTTTAAAGCAACCCATCCCATATCTTCATTAGTACACAAACATTGGGTTGCCTGAAGGTCTGAGCAGGATTAGGGCTGGGAGTTTTCCTGCCGGGGCTGCACCAGGACAGGAGGATGTGAAACTGGTGGTGGCAGTATCATTCAGCTGCTGCTTGCACTCGGGTATCCGGATGCAACATAAGGCACATACATGTTTCAAAATGCCTAAGGGCAAGCTAAACATCTACACTAGCAATTATTTGCATACATACATACAAACAGAATTTTCACCACTCATACAGCTTTTATTCTTTGGTTTTTCAGACAGGCCCTGTTAAATCCTAAATGTTTGAACACTTTCTCAGATATGAACATTGTCACTTCATGTCTGTACAAAGAGCCACTTCATTGAATTTGCCCTCTGAATCGTTTATAATTTTTACTAAAATGGGGGCACATTTTTAACACTGGAACATTCTTCTCCTGTCCTGCCATTTCCATGGTACAGAGCTACTTGTACAACCACAATCTTTAGGTAGGCAGTTATTTTTAAGAAAATGAATTGTTGTATTTGCAGCCTCATGCTACACACTTTAAATCCAAGATTTTGCAATATTTATGCTTGGCAGTTGTAATTGCATACTTGTCTAACAAATAATTTTGTATCAATTCTATCAGTCATTTATGTCTCAAGATTTCTGTTTTAATAGCACAAATACAGGAAAGGAGAAGAATTAAAAACCAGGGCTAGTGTTCAAAACAAAGTATGAGTACATACTGCAATGGCTGCATAAAAATAATTCCTTGATTAATATCTAAAATACAAATTTTAGAAAATTTTAAGAAAAGAAACAAAACTTCAGCAAATTATGTACTGCTTTATGTTTAAAAAAAAAACAACTAAATTGAGACATAAAAGACAAGTAATTTTAAAATTTTGCATTAAAAGACCCTCAAAATAATCCCTTCCCTTAGAATCAGGCTCTTCGTTCATGCACATGCACGTGCTGGTGTACACTATGTATGAATTAATAGGAGCCTTGGTGTCTTAGCTGTGCCAGTGTACAGTAAGCAGGAATGGCACCTGCTATACTTAAAGTTATGACAAGAGAGACCAAAAATAATGTAAAGCTTAGTGTTGGCACAGGAAGGAAGAAAAAAGCACCCTGCAGTGACTGCTGCTTCATGTGCTGCAGGTTGTTCTGTATGTCACCTGGCTTTTCAACAAGGAGCACTTATTTACAAAGGTCACAGAATCTCCTAAAAATTCCCCTCAATGCACTTCAATTGGTGTGGGCTTGCTACCCTCATTTATATTAGTTCTTTGTTACTACCCTCTTTTTGTATAAAACATGGGCGAGACTGGGATTGAACAGGGCGATCCCTTGCCTGTTGCCCCTGCCTTCCCTTCACACTCTGTTCTAAAGATGCACAAGAAAAAGAAGAAAAAGGATATATATATATGTGTACATATATTCATATATATAAATGCATATAGACATTGAAGTGAGTTGCTAGAAGTCTTATGCTTTGACAGTCTCTCATTACCCTGGGATATCACAAGGGCTGACCCTTAAGAACAGCCTTTAACACTGTTCTTGTCAAATGTTTCCCACTGGAACTGTTTCTATATTTTTCAGCATCTGACAGCCTTTAAGAAATCTTAATTCTATAGCTTTCCAGATAAAAAAAACAGACTACAACCTGACCTTACTAGGAATAGTAACTACGAAGTGAGAAAGCTGAGTTTATGGTAACAGGAACTTTTTTAGGAGAAACCCAGGAGGACAAACATTAGTACCAAGAGTTAATCTTGTCTGTCCAGCACCTTTCCCTAAACTCTAAGAGAAAGACCACCCAATTTCTATTTCCAGCTACCAACAGATTTCAAATAGAGATTACAGGATTGTTGCTACCTGTTCCATAGAAAGGACACTGCTTTTCAATTCTTTATTTTCCCTAATAGCAGCAACTGGCAAAAGCAAAAAAAAATCACATAAAGCACCTAAAATTGCCTGCTTTTTCTTCCAGGTAGAGAATAAGAAAGAGAGAGATATCTGTGCAGGACAGTTTATATGACTGAAATACCTCAGCAGTGTTGTCTCTCTGAGCTATATTGAGGCCAAGACCTTTTGGGCCAGGCCCATAATCCTTGGGTCATTGCCCGGCTTTACCTCCCACAGCTTACAAACTCTCTCTTGATCCTCTCTGATCAAGGCCTCAGACTCAGTAAAATCCTTTCCATCAATTTTTTTTCACTGTTTCTTTTCCCTACCCTGCATTTGCCCAAAATTCCCCTTTACCCTATACAGCCTATACAGAGTTGATACACTACAGTATTTTGTTCAACCGTTTTTAAGTAATGCATATTATATTGCTGGCTTTAATCAAAATTACATGTACTGCTCAGTTACTCAACGAGGTCTTGCTTCCTACGGTATTTTGGTAGTCAGCAAAACATTTACTATGATTCAGTCCATTCTACCCTCAGAGTTTTACTCACAGGATAGACACTATTTCACTCAGTACTCCTATAATAGTCTATCAGATGAATCCTTTTATCTGAAAAAAAAAGGACAGAATTAATATTTCGAGCTTAACACGCCATTTCTTTTTCCCATGGCTGCAAGTTAAGGAAAACCCTAGCAGACTTAGGTGGACCATTAACCATAAAAAGTCATCACCGGGATTCCATTTCAAGCCAGAACTGAAAGATCAAGTGGATAAAACCATCTCCCAGGTGAAACACTTCAATACAAATGAGGAGAAGCAGGGTATTCTGCAGCTCAGGCATCTGATGACTGCAACTTCCATCTGTGCCTTGCTGAATTCTGGCAGCAGGCTGGATTGAGTAGTCTATTATTGCTCAGCCAGCAGGACAACTTTGTTATGGTAGAGAATGTGGGACAAGCTTCCTCAAATAAAGGCAGGTATCAGAGCAAATTGGTACTGAAGAAACAGGGCTTGAATGAGCTCATGACCTGCTTGTCCATAGGCAGACAAAGCATCAAATAGGGATTGGAGTGATCTGTGCTGTAGGATATTTAGATTTTGATTCAGCACATATCACTGCCCTGTGAATCAATTGTGGTTTCGTACACTGATGTACTGGGAAAATGAAGCATTTTCTTTTTAATAAGGAAGAAATGTTACTATATAAAAATAGTAGAGATGAATTAAACATTACACCTTAAATGAAGTGTATTCCAGACAAAGTATACTATACGATATTCATACTTAGGTGGTATGTCATGAATCAGCAGCTTTAAACCCTTCTTTTGAAAATATTTGCTGGTACTTTGTTTCTTTGAGTTTCTTTGAAATATGCTTTTAGATGCAATTTAACGGTTGAAGATTGAACATGTCTCTTCAGTATAAGCAAGCCAGGATTTTATTATTTAACTATGTCCTTTAATTATAGGATTAATCTTCAAAGCATTGTGAAGTACATTTGCAAAGTCACAGAGAGAATAAAAGGCTTATAGAGGATAAAAGCCTCACAGAGCATAAGAGGTAGCAATGGTATAAGTGAATGGTGATAATGAAAAGATACACATATGCTACGACTATATTTATACATAAAGATTACAAGGCATATGAATGAAGGAACCGTGATGCTTTTGTCCCCTCACACTGGCAAAGCCGACTGTGGCAGCTGGCTGTCCAAGCCTACTCCAACATCTCACAACCAGCTCTGTCCCAAAACTGCATGCTATGCATCACCTGCTGCCATGGATCAACACAGTTCGATTTTAAGTTCAAGAGAAATATAGAATATTGTAGTCTCCAAAATCAAAGCATATAATTTTCCCTGGTTCCTGAGCATTTCTAAAGCCACAAATTAGTGAGGTTATCATAAGTATCTAGACCTGTCTTTTACCCAAAATTATGGAGCAGAAAATGAAGTTGATGAAAATATTAGCTCTCTCTCACCATAAATGCAAGCTTTACCCTAGTATTTTCTGTCTTATTTCTTTCATTATCAGACAAAATAAAAACCTAAACACAAGTTTCTGCAACCATGAAGACTCAAAAAAATAATTATATATGAAGTGTTTATTTATAAAATTCTAAGCACAATTCAAATAATACCAACCTAACAGAGAGCATTACATGGCAATATAAGTAATATGAAAAACCTTTTACAATTTAGTTTCCATTACTTCCAGTATCAAAAAACAGAATTTTTAACTCAAACTGTCTTTCTTGGATGCATCTGGATAACATGAGATTAAAGCTATTGTAGTTACATTACTATAATGCAATTATCATAGATTGTTGCATATCACAAAGATAGGATTTGAACTGAATTTGAGATAGGTAGGGAGAGAAATGATACTGCTGCTAAATTTTAGGAATTATTCTAGCCATCTAGATAACAAATGTATCATCTATTACTTAGTGCATTATATTTAATAAAAGCCATTAGTTAAACTAAAATATTCACAAACTGAAAACTCATAAAAGTGGAGGAAAGAATATCTGAATGCCATGGCATCCAAAACTGGATATGTACATGTACTAACAAACTCCATCAAAGGACTGTGGATGACTTCACTCTGGAAAAAATATGCTTGTTTTGATCTATTCTCTTAATCATCCTTGATTTTTCACCAAGAACGCTCTGTATAGTTTCAAAAGACAACTAAAGAGTAAAAATATTCTGCTTTAAAGCAACAGAATAATAGTACAGTATGACATTCATCCAAAATAACTTAATTTTCTTGTTTCTACAGACAATTACCTGAAATTCCCTGGAAAATTTTCCTCCCTTCATTTGTGTTCAGTACAACGAGTGTGTACAAACATACATTCACGTGGTGTAGGCAGAAAATCAGAGTGGTGCTAAAAGTGAGAGAGGATCTGCTAGAGCTCAGAAGGAATCTCTCATCTGCTCACCTAGAATCACCTCCATCAGCGTCATCAGAACTCCTCGACAGCTCTAGAGGGAGACATTCACAGCCTAGCAATGGTTTTGTGGCTTCCTCCTTACCTAATATACTATTTTTCTATAAAACTTGTCTTTATGGTGCTTCTGTAGTTGCTAACTGGTATGCAGAAATGATCATGGGCAGAAGACAGCATTTTGTATCTTGGAGACAAGGATATTTAAAGTATAGCTCCAGGTTACTGCGGAAAGAAAAGGAGAAAAATGAATCCATAAAACAAATGCAAGTTATTATATTGATACAAAAGTCATTTACAGGTAGTAACTAAAGTTCATGCCACAACTGGATAAATGATCAGAAAAATCTGGGAACCTTAATATTTCTATATATATAAATTATAGAAATAGTGTTTTGGATACTCTGCATAGAAATATAGAGAATCTAAAACACCAGTTACTGTCAGTAATTTAGAACATCAAAACCTTTTTTTGTGTTTTTCTTTGACTTGCCTTTATTTTCCACTGTTTCTTCATACGTACTCTCTTCTGGTATTGGCCATATTTTTCTATAATTCCCAACGCCCCTTCCCATAGGCTTTTGCAGGATGCCTCACTCTCCCAAGATGCCTTTAATGCCTGGCCTTTAATATCAAACACAAAAATTATGTATCTGTCACTTTACCCCCTTTAAATCAAATTATGTCATGGTTTCCCCTTAAGGACCAAAAGTACAGACAGGAATGCATACTAAATTAAGGTGAATTTCTGATCTTCTTATGAGCTGTTTTTGTTTTGTTCAGCGCAGGAATATCTAATTGCCCTTTGAATTTAAATACTCATTTAAATCACGTACAAAGCAACAACTACTCGATCAGATTAAGATTTTGACAATAAACTTTTTTACCACGCTGATCACAAAGCTCTTGGACTCACTGCACTTTTTTAACGGTTCCCAAATCCGAGGTGTCACTGGTCTGAAATCGCTGCTGTGTGCCTGTTAAGGCGCTGGAAGAACAGATTAACACAGGCGTGATCAAAACAGATCAATGCCGTCAGAACACTCAGCAGACATCCCGAAGTACGAGTGTGCAGTGGTGGAAGAGGAGGAGGGCAGGGAGCACAGCTGATCTGCTGGGCTGAAGCTGAAGCATCCCCTGAACGTGACCGGGCCATAATTAAGCTCTTCAGAGTGTTTATTCAGCACGAAAGATTAGGGCGAGTTCCCGCATTCTGGCCCCGCAAAGCACCGGCTCGGTTTTCCCCGTGCCTCCTGCTGCTGCCATCGGGCAGGACCGGGCGGAGCGGGCCGGGGGAGAGGCTGAACCCCGCCGTGCTGCTCCTTAGGGAGAAGGAGGAGCTGGGGCCGGGCGCGGGGTGTCCCCGGGCGGGGAGCGGGGCCGGCGGGGAGCGGCCGCGAGGGGGAGCGGCAGCCCCGCGGTCCGCAGCCCGGCTCCTGCCTGCCATCCATGCACCCATCCTGCCATCCACCCATCCATCCACCCGCCCAGCTCCTCGCCACCGCCTGCGCTGCTGTTGCGGGAGGCCGGGCGGTGCCGCTGCCCTGCCCTGCCCTGCTTCGGGAGCGCCGCGGCGGTGCCGGGGCCGCTCCCGGCTGGAAGAGCCGCCGCGCCAACAGCGGGAGAAGCCAGCTCTGCACACCTGTCTGGGCCAGGAGCAGCGGGGCTGACAAGGGATTGATTGTCCGGGTGCGACCTACTTCCCTGCCATGAGTGGTTTTGTGTATGTTACATGTAATATCGTCCCTGTTGGCAATTTAGACGCTGCCAGGTTTAGTAACAGAGTCAGCAAAAAACCGGGATTTCTCGCTCTGTTTGCTAATACTTTGATTTCTCGGCTCCAAATCACGCCGTGCTTTTTAGCCTCTGCAATACAGACTAAACTCACGAAACACCCGCATTGCCGTCCTGCCCTCACCGCGTTCCCTCAAACACAGCCATGGCTGCTGCTGCAAAGAAATTTATTCCAGATCCACTTGTGAGAGTTGCATGTCAGAGTTAAAGCACATAGCTGGGGACAGTGCAAAGCTTGTCTTCACTGGTACATCTCTGCCCGTGGCCAGAGCACATGGCAGCCTCCAGCACCCCTGTTTTGATTAAATGTACCGCTGGTACATTTCAAATAGATTTTCACTCAGAACACTGTGGTCTCTCTGAAGGACTATTTTACATCTGAGTCGCTCATCTCAATGTGCCACGCATCCTGTCATCCCCATTTCATTTTGGGAACCAAATTTCACTAGGTTCCACACAAGCCTTGTGCACTGTGAATTTTAAACTCGAGCAGTGCAAAGTCATGAAACTGTAACTAAAGCTGGTGTTCCTTATGGCAACAAAGCGCCAGGATATCAGATGACTCAGAGCCTTTCCTTGTCTTATGCTGTCTTTATGTCATATTTAGTTGTTAATTAATTAGAAGATATGAATTAAAATGTCTTCCCTCTCTCAGCAATACTTCCGCATGAATTTTAATCTTTATGCAGCACAGAACTCTAAACTGTGCCTGACATACAGCTGAACAAGGGTTATGTTGTTACATTTAAGTCCTAATCTGTTTTCTGCTTAAGTACAGACAGATGTGTTTAATCTATTTAAATTTGCCTTAATTGTTTGAATCCATAGAAAGCTGACTGTACTTTCTGCTTTAATTTAGACGATTCCAAGAAATTAATATGCACTAAGCTGTTCCCTTAGATATTGCAGACTTCTGTTGGCAGTTACAGTGACTAAGCAGATATAAAGTGCATTCCCTGGGGATGTAAAGACACCCCACGGTGTTTGCCGCTGCCTGTTTTCACCTTGATATCCAGAGACAGATGAGGCTCTGTCACGGCCTTAGGATACAAGCAGGCATCTCACTCCTCTGTGCCACTGGCTCCCGCTGATATCAATCCCTTCTCAAGTGTGGGATCGACGTCAAGTTGCCTCTAACCTGATTTTCAGTCTGGATATCATGTGAGGAAAACTCGTTGCCTTTCCTTACACAGTTGCAGTGAATAAAGTAATGACATTAGTCAAGAGTTGCCTGGACTTTCCCCCCTGCCCACACAACACTATGTTCAGCAAAAGAACTTTATTCTGTGTTAAATATATAGGTAATGAAAATAAATGAAAGAAAATGCAAAACTGCCTACGAGGTAGCCAGATGGGCAGCCTACTTAATGTTCTCATTGATCCTGCATATGAAAGAATTTTTATTAATATCCTTTTGTATTTCCTTTAAACCAGAACTTTAACAATTATTTTTCTCCCTATTGTGTATGACAAATAATTCCCAAGACAATTCTTTTTCCATCAAAGCATTAGTTTTTCACTGTGACTATACCCAGCTTAAAATTTAAACACCAAAGTCAGCTGTTGTTTCTGCTACCTAATTAAGTGTGAAATATTTTAAATGGAACACTAATGGAATAACATCCTTAAGTGTTTTCTGTAAGTCTTCTGGGATTCAGAGTCTTCATCAGAAATACACAAAGGCTATTAAAAAAACTCATATATTAAGTGCTCAAGACAAGCCACTGTGAACTGAGGTATCACTTCTGTCATATTTGCAAAAAATTTTTCCTTATATTAATGTGTTTTATTCAAGCAATATCATTCCTGGAACTGTAGCCGGTTTTGGAAAATGACACAAATTAGAAAGCTAAAGGCTACTGAACACACAAAAAGTTCTGAGTGCGTAGCTCTGCTTTTCTCACCTCATGACATCAACTTTTTTTGTCCTCCAGTGCCAGAGAACTGTCATATTGAAATAAACAGATGAGAAGCTACTATTCTTTCCTCTTGCTGGCTACTGCACTTGTAGACAGTATCCTGCAATTCAGTCCAATTCTTTAGCCTGGAACACAGTGAAGACTTCCCAGACTGCTTATCATGAGGTAGAAGCTTACCTGTCAGTGCAGGACAATGACAGACTCCTGGGAAATGGAACAGAATGCACGACTTCCCCTGTCACCCATGGGCACTAGAAAATAAAGAACAGATTTGAGTCTTTCTAAACCATTGATCATGTTTCCTGAACCCTTACTTACATTATTTTTATTACCACAAGCATTTTCTCTTCCCTTTTGACTGTCTCCCTGGTTCATTGGAATTTTATTTTCAGAAGGACAATGTAACATTGAGGGAGGAGTGAAAATCTAAGCTCTGTATAAAGTCTAGGTTTGGTGCTATTTTCCTGATCTGTCAAACAGTCTCTTCTGTTTTGTCAGGCATTCATGTGCATGATGATCCTGGTCTCAGTGCCATGAAATGAATCTTTAATAATGTCACTTGATGGCAATATCAAAGCATGTACAAAGGTGCAAATAAAGTCAGAATGAGACCTAGAACTCATACTTTACCAGGTATTTGTATTTATCTCATTTCAGTTCCAGATTTGGTGGGTTTTTTTGGTTTTGTTTGTTTGTTTGTTTTTGGTGGTTCTGTTTGTTTGTTTTGGTTTTGTCTTTTTTTCCTTGTCTACAACACTCCAAATAGATTTTTTGGAAGAGAAACTTCCCCAGTTTGAATAAATGTTTTTTTTAAGAGAGAAAAATCTATTTGGCTGTATTCCAGCTATATAAATGTACTGACTTTAAATTGGTTTTATGTACATATTTCCTTTCACAGGTGTCACAGAGATTGCTTTTATTCATGAAATTTATCATGCAAAGAATATATGCTTTGACTCAAACATTGTGACACAAAAAAATTGTATGTGAAAAATAGCTTTGCTTACTTGCATTTGGATAAGAATATATTCAGAATTAATGAAAAATAAGAACTGTCTCAAGAAGGAAAAAAAGCAAAAACATATTTCCATTTTACAATCCCTCTGTCCCACCCTATTTTTGGGGATACACATGGAGATGGAGAAAAATTACTGGGTTTTTTTCTCAGATGTCTTTAAAAAGAGTGTTTCTAGTATTGGGTGGGTTTTTATCCACTTTATTGGGAATAGGATCAGGCCCAAATTGCATTTTGCTTCCTTGATGACTGATGTGTATAAATATTCATGAGTCAACACCTGGGGTTGGCTATTTTCTAAAATCTCTATAACTGTTATTGCAGTTTTATCTGTGGACTGTGATGTCTCATTTGAATTCATGAGATCTGTTATAAATTTTAAATAGATATGAAGTGATATTAAAGTTTAATGAAGAACAAGACCCCACCTGCTACCTGCAATTTAGTACTACCTGCATAAGAGGGAAATAGGAATCTAAGCAGTGAAGATGGAAACTTGATTGTTTATTAAAACTTTAGATTTGTTTTGATCATTCCTTCTAATCCCTGTTCATAAAAATCATGTTCCAAAATGGCTCTTTTCCAGATTTCTGCAGGGATCTTGGAGTTTTAAGCCACTAAAAGTTTGGCAGAGCATCTAACTGCCATATTTTTGTTAAAGAAGAAAACTACTTAAATTCCCTGAGAGGAGTCTATTTTATAGGCAACTTTGCTCACATATCAGACTCTCCTGTATGCTCTCTTATTTCTGTGATCTGCAAGACAAATTTTATTTACAGTTTTCGGCTTAATTTAGTGTCATGAGAATTGAAAACAAATTTACTTGCACATTTGTACCACCTAAAAGATGTAAGATATTTGTCATGGTACCAAGCAATATAATTATTCTAACTTTTAAGTACTTTTCAGAACTGTTGTTCCACCAAATTCCATCAAGAGTTATTTCTGAGCTCAGAGAGGAAGATTGAGCTCTCCAAAGTGACCACAGAGAGGTTGTGAGTACCAGGGGCTTTAGAACACGACAATATCCTTGGGAGGATCCTGGTATCCCCTGCCTAGGGACAATAGGACATCCTAAGACACTTTTATAGTGCATTTTTTATTGCTCTTTAAGATTAGATTTGTGGTGAAGGGAGGCAAGTTCACCACTGACAGCAGCAAGGCTGGTGTTTCACAGTGCGGCATCCAGCCTAAAGAGAATAGAACAAACAGGAGCATTTTCTGCTAAAATCTACCTGAACTGTGCTGTCAGCTCTCTGTATGAGAACAAGCTTGTTAGTGGGCTGTGACTGGATCAGTTCATAATTATCACCATATTCCCTGGAAAAGAATGAAACACAGGGCTCAAGTGTTTTCATAGGTTTAATAGCCAAGGTCCTTGGCTATTATCACTGTTCTTACACAAGCATTTTCTATGTTTTTCAAACCAAAAGTATTTGAAAGATTTCTTTTTTTCCTTATTTCTTTCTCTGATGATGGAGGAAGGAAACAAGAAGAAATCTGTAATAAGATTATGTAGCAGTGCAGAAAATCTGGGGTAAAAGGGAGTCAGATGCAGATAATAGAAAGGTAAATTTAAAAAAAAAAGAATATTGAAAGCAGAATATCATAATAAGCCAAAAATGTTCTATTTTCCCTCGGTACATCAATCTCCCTTAGTAAAGACAACTGTCAATATTGACCCCTTGTTCCAGCCTCCATCACACACCATAATTAATGAATTTCTGTCTCTGTATCACCGAAAAATATGGAATCAGCTGCAGTATTTCTCTTGGCAGACATATTTAAGTGTTCAGTGGTGCCACACACTGACTTCTACAACTGACTTTCTCCCTGCAGCAACAGGAAGGATGCACCTCTCCAGAGGCGGGAAGAGGCCAAGCTGACTTGTTACAGCCCCTGCCACTTGCACAGAAGAAAAATGTCTGCTGTGCTCATAGAAATCTGAGTGTTTTACAAATGGCACAACAGATGCTGTGCACTGATGAAAACAATATAGACAGTGATGCTGCAAAAGCTCTTCAGGCAGAAACGTGGTTGTCATGTCCTGAACATCGCACATATGAATTGCCACAGCAATGACTTTGGGAACATTTGGTCATGCTCTAAGCTAAGCTCCTGCACTGGCTGAAGAATTCCTTGGGGTTTTCATTTCCAGATGGAGAAACAATAGCTCTGAGTTCATCATGTCATGTTCAGGATGACATCTTCCTCAGCGAAACACCCCCTGTCACCAAAAGAGAGTGCCAAGCGTTGGGTGTGAGCCTAGTACACGAGGTGGAAATGGAAACCACAGCCTTCTGCTGCCGAGACAGCAGCCAAGAGTTGAGTCATCCCAAGACCTTCCCATAAATCCTTGCACACTGCTTTCTACATTAGAAAACTGATACTGATACAAATATCAGGATGAGGTTATTCAAGTGGCAGGTTGGGAGTGAGGAGAACAGAAAGAAGCATCCAGATAATTTTATGGATTATGAGTGCTGTATATGCTGTTTGAGCATTCCTGGAAGCTTACAAGACCATCACGAATCTTAATTAAAACTGAATACAAAATAATATTCAGAGTTAGAAATAAAGATCAATACTACCTGAAAGATAAATCAAGACTTTTCTTTGGCGAGTAGGTTGCCAGAGGAATGACTGGCCAAGAATTCATTCAGACCTAATCTGGGCTAGACATACTGTTTAGCTGCATTGTCTGATGCTACCTCTTCTTGTGATTCAAGGTTTGCTTCATTTGTCAGGTCCTGTTCTTTAATCTCCAAACACAATGGCAAAGTGATTGCCAGCGATTTTATGCTTTTCTGTGCCCAGGACAATGGGACTGTTCAGCTGTCTGAAAGAGCTAATACGTGCTTTATGATGAGAAAGGAATAGTCAGAAGGAAAGGTGGGATTCTTTTCATCATTCTATAGTATCTTCAGCAGCAAATAGCATTTTTAATACTATAGCTTTAAAGTGCCTGAGGTTTTCTTAAAGTAGAAAAGCATGGCACATTGAGACAAAAAAATTCTCAGACATTTAATCCAGTTAAAGTATTCAAGATTCATTCTGAATTGTATTAGTCCACTGTGATTCAAAATGTTAAATGCTTCATCAAACACTATCAGACAGAATGATTTCACTAGCCATCTGTGACAATGAAAGTGAAGTAATTGCACAGTGGGCTTCTGCAACAGCATATAATCTCCTGAAGTCTTAAAGAGGGACCCGTTTGACACTTGCCTGGCTTTTTGCAGGCAGCCTCTGTGTCTGATATGCTGATGCTTTTCAGATTCAGTAGAAACTCTATCATAGCTCACACTATAATTAAAGCAAAGTCTTCTTACTGCAACAAGCTTCAAAAAGAAAAGAGGACATCTGCAGAAAAAAAATGAACTTGGGTAAAATTAAAATTAAACCACTATTTACAGAGAGCACTAAAGACAGATGCACAAACCTGCAGTGCACCTGCATCCACCATCCTTCCAAGAGATATCTGCTGATCAATGATGTCTGAGGGACAGCTTTAGTAAAAAAAAAAAAAAAAAAAAAAACTTTTTATTCTTTGTCTTCCCTTTTGATTTCAAAAGGTGTAGAATGTAAGGGATGAAATGCACTGCTATATAAAGTCAAAAGAATACCTCCTGCTTATTTCAAATAAAGTTAATTTTACCGAGTGATTTCATATAAGACACACATGATATAGGCAATTGTCTCACTGTTAATTGCTCTTAGTCATAATCCATTACCATTACTTTGCACAACTGCCCCAGTATAAATTCTAGTCCATAGAAGTTTTGGCAGTGAGCTTGACCTGTTTGTATCAATGATGATCCAATCTAATCTTAATTAAAAGTGGTTAAAAATTAGTAAGAGATACAAGATGTGTCTTTAGTGTATTCTGCAGATGAAGAAAAATGAACGGTGCCATTAGAATTGAAATAAAACCCTGTCTGTTTGCGCAGGTTTTATTGCAATGCACCTGCATCGTAGATACTTTTTCATAGTTCTCCTGTTCCGCCACCAACCTTGCATTTTCATGGCTGGAAAGCAAATAACTTCTGCCCTGGGAGGAGCTCACATAGTTTGCTGCTGATATTGAGGATCATGGTCAGCCACTCACAGAGGCTGCAAGACTTCACTGACGTGGTCAGCATTTGTCCCTCGTAGCAGAATGGCCTGCACAGTCCTTGAACTGAAAATCCTGCAAAAGGCAGAAATGAAATAACTGAGTGAGCCCTGCTAGGGCAGTGGGCCAGGCCGAGATCAGCACCCACAGGCGGTTGTCACACCTTGTGTGAGCGCAGCTCTGCTTCGGCCCCTGAGCCGTGGCACCTCACTGCTTCACAGCAGAAAGAAGAGAGCCTTCCACCAAATCATCACCAACCTGCAGTTCCAGTAGGAGAAAACCCTAAAAGAAGTTAAATTACTATAGGGAAAAACTTGGAAAAATGTAATCATGGCACACAGACATATAGTTATAGGCTCTATTTATAATTTATGGTTTACAGATTTATAGTGTGAAATTGCAGTATTATGCAGCATGATACAGTGTGAAACTGCTGTTCATACTGGCAAGTATGAAAAAAGCAAGTTTCTAGGTCTTTTTTTCTTTCTTATTAAACAATGAAGTTACATAAGTGTGAACAGTATCTTCTAAAGATGAACACATCTTCTAAAGAAATTAACTAATTTTCACTTTGAATATTGGAATATTTAATAAGAGATGAATATACTTACTGTAGTTAATGAGTAGTTCAGGCATATTCTGCTCCTAAAATATCAGCTTGAACCCCAGTTCTACTGGGATCAAATTCCACATAGGAAAAAATAAAATAGGGAGAAAAGTGAAGCAAAGAGCATCCAGATTAAAAAACCCCTTAAATAAAAATTAAAAAAAAATTGAGACACTGAGGAGTGAGGAAATAAAAGAGGATGGAGACAGCATTTTACTGGAATATACAACATGTTTTCTCAAGCTGAAATCTATTAGAGCTAATGCAAAGTCTCCTTTGTTGTACACAGGCTTTGCAGTGAGCCCTGTAAAAATGCAGAGAGTGAATTTAAATGAGTTAGTATTTTAGGATTCATCCTCCCCAGTACATAGCTGGAAAATGTGACTTTAAAATGAACTTCCCTTTGGCAGGGGAACAAAAAAAGAAAAAAGAGAGAGAAGAGAAAGAGTGAGAATAATCACATAAAGAAAAGAAATTCAAGAACTTCAGAGAGGTTTGCAAGTAATTCACAAAAACTCCGTTACCACAGTAGAAATTACATCTGAGCACAAGTGTCTCCGGAATGATTTTAAGAATTGCTAGGTTCACAGTAAGATAGGTGTTCTTCCTTTTGTAGAACAGGGAAATCTGAAGCTAAAATGTTCAGTTCCAATCTCAGTGTTTGTGCCAAGGCAAAAGGAAGTCAACTGAGACTCCAACATGTTTGGCTTCAAAATTCTGGTAAGTTACTTGAAAGTCTACTGGCCTTCATGAGTGTCTGGACATGGTCAGCCACAATTCCCAAAAGAGGAACTGACGTTAAAAAAAACTCTTACAATTAAAATCTACAATTAAAGAAATGTTTCATGTGGTCACTTTTGCACAGGTACATAAACATTCCTGCTGGTCTAATAGCACAACTGAGAGTCCACAGACAGGCCTTTCATATCAATGACTTATTTTCACTTGCAAGTAGCACTGAAAGCACACAGATCTTAAACCATAAAACACTGTAAATCAAATACCTCATGCTCAAAGCGGGCATCATTCACTTCTCTTCCAATGAACTATCTGTTTTCTTGAGTATCTGCTTTTCCTGCCGTTCCTTCTACTGCTCTGTGATTGTAGGTATAGATTTGCTCACACTCGATGTAGTGCCAAATTTTAGGCAAACAGATCCAATAATGCTTGTTAAGAGAGTCTGGCCATGTAAGTGCACAGTGGGGGCGATCTCACATGGCTCAGATGACAGTGACATTTAGGAGAGTGTCTACAGGCTGTAAACAGAGTGATATTTTTCCTCATAAATCACAAAAGAAAAAAAAACACTACATGGAACTCTGGAGTATCTGGAAGAAAGAGGGTAGATGATTCATGGGGAGACACCACATTTGCAAGATCATGCTGTGGACAAACTCACTTCCAGCAATATTCACGGAAATGTTGTTCTTGGCATAACCTTAATCTGCACAGTGTTCATCTTTCTGCTCAGCCTAACACCAGACACACAGCCAAGGCACACCAATTATCTCACACACCAGATGCTGAGATCAGATTGTCTACAGCATTCTGAGGCTCAGATCACAAATACTGTCACCTTAGCATGGCCCTGGATTTACAGATCCTAAGCATTTGTGCAAACACATTCCAGTTTTGGATAACTTGGAGCTCATGAAGAAACAGGCCTTAACAAGGAGGTAGCAAAGAACAATTGCAGCTGGGGAAGAGAGGAGCCCCTCCTGCCTCCACCAGCCCACCACACTCTGGCCACAGATCCTTTGCCGGTCTTAGTGAGTGATAATTCCTCAATCTTGGCTTTTTGTTTCTCACATTAGAGCTCCTCCATGGCTGGGAGAGGAATGCAGTGCAACCGCATAGTGATTTGGACATCCCCACTTTGACTTTCTGAGCAGCTGCCTGTTTTCTGCTTAGTCATTCCACACTGCCAACTTTTGGTCTGCTTGCACTGCCTGTTCCCGAGGCAGGAATAAAATGAAGATGGAGGCTCACAGCTGTTGGCATCCTGTATCTCAGGATATCTGATATCTTCCTCCCACAGGCAAACTTTCCATGCTCTAGCTATGCCAAGTTTGTTTGAGCTTCAGATGCGGGCTGAAAAGAGTAGGGAAAATTCTCTTCATCCCAGGTATAATGTGTTTTGCAGGACATAAACAAACAGTCTCTGCCTTCCTAAGCAACTCACATCGTGGGTCTTTGTTTAGTCATCCCCTGATGGGAAGGCACTCTGCACAAGCCCTGCGAAATAACTCTCCTGGGTCCAAGCCCCAGGCTGCGAGGTGGAGGAGGAGCTGCTGCTGCTGCAGGTGAAGCTCAGCAGCTGCCAGGCTGTGGAAACAGCCAGGCCAGAAGCAGCAATGATCCCCTCTCTGCCTACTTCAGTCTCCAGTTACTAATGGCAGCACAGAACAGAATTTATTTTTTTTTTTTTGTCCACTGAAATATCAAGCCACTGTACCTAGCAGTCCCTGTGTACTGCTTATGAGGGAAGGATGAAATGCAGCTATGATCTATGTTCTACAAATAAAGCGCCGTGAGAACTATCTACTTTCCCCCCTTCCAAAATCTCCTTAGAGCAATCGGCATTTCACATACGTTTCCAACTATTGTGTTGATCAGGTAACACACAGATCTGAAGGAGGAGATGAATTGCAACAATACAATAAACAGTTCACGGGAGTGGATACAAACATCAGTTTTGTAGCTCTCCTGTGAATTGAATGGATTCCTGTAAGCTTTTATTTAACAAACAAGTAGCAGGAGTGGAGTGAAAAACTATACAAGCCTTAAATGATTTAACATACTTCTGAAATACTAACGCTACTCCAAATGCCCCCTTTTCCCAGCTGTTTTTCCTTAGCGAGCAGGTTTCGTTCAGGTGGATTACCAGGTTTAGCTGCGGCTCTATTTCAAGGTGGTGTCAGCCAGAAAAGCAGAAAACGCCCAGGATGACATTACTGCACGAAAGAAGTGCTGGGTCTATAATGCCCTCTCACTGTAATGGCCCATTAGTGCCAAAACATTACCCACTTCCGATGGCAATCAGCCTGTACCTGCTAATTACTGGCACACATAGGTGTCATGTTGGCTTTTGCTACTTGATTTAGTTAGATATGTACACAGGGCTATGAAGGGATCGTTAGAGGAAAACAACAAAGAGTAAATAAGACTGTTTGTAAATATTATTTTTTTCTGTTATGGCTCTTGGCATCACACAATTCTTGTATGTGAGATACATATCAGAGGTGTCAAAATGGGAGAGGGACAAAATTAAAAGCAAAGAATGACTTAATGCCATTAAAAAGGAGGAAAAAAAACGTCAGGAGAAATAGCCTTACTTTCACTGTATTATGTCAATTGTGCCAGCTTTCTTGCCTTCACAGGATATCATTCACAGCTGTAAAAGTCTTTGGTGAACAGTCCTATATTTATATCACAAAGAACCTGTAAGACACAGCAACCTGCATCAATTTCACACATTTCCTGAATCATCAGATGAAAAGAACAAAACATTAAAAAAAAGTGTGAATCCTACCACAATAAGAAAATATCACTGGACCTCTAACACTAGAGTTATTACAGCTGCAACACTTGCTGTTGTCTGTTTACATTTGCAACAGAAGAGGAGAGTAAAAAGGAAGTTTTATGTGGTTTAGATGCTGTTTAGATTTAGGCATGAAGGCTTTTCAGCTGTCATCCCTTTAGAAATGGCACGTCCTAAAGATTTACACATTTCATTGGAATATAAGGCAGGCCAAGACTATTTATGCTTCCAAAGTGCCACAATACCGTGCTGAAAGTAAAGCCATGCAGAAACAGCACTGTTAAATACAGCTTACTGCAACAGCAGGAAATATTTTTGGATTTTATTATCTATACCTCTGAGGATTTCTACCAGAAACCTACTACTAGGAAAAGAGGAAGAACTTGCTGATATATCACAGCATTAGAATTGTGTTAGTTTGTGAAACGTGTTTGGTAACCATGGGTACTAAACAATTTCATGAGGATTTCACATAATCTGGGAACTATAAATAGTCTTGGAAACAAAGTAGGAGCTTAATGCAATATCCACAGGTTGGGAGGCAAAATATTCTTTGCAACATAATTTATTGCCATATGTTCCAATGAGCATTTCTAGCAATACCATAATGTCTTTTTTGGTGCATATATTCTTTTCTAGCTTATCCTGCCCATCACTTGTGCCTGGATCAAGCTGAGCCTGGGTCATAATGAAACAAGAAGTAATAGTAACGCTTCATGCAATTTATTTAAATTTTAGAGGAAAGTGTGTGGAATAATGTGTATTAGCCAATTCGACCAGGTGAAAGATACATGCAATAGAGTATTTGTTTCATAAGTTTTATTTTTGAACTCTTTGCATTCTTACCTAAAAAAAGGACTGAATTTCTCATGAAGACAAACAGACACATATAGTAGGCAGTTCCCTACCCAAATTTTGGATGACTCAACATTCAGACAAATCAGTTAATCAAATAATTAAACTCAAGATCTAAAACATTTTACAACAAAGCTAACAATAAATTAGTTTCAGCATTGCAGCTCTTGAAGAGAGTTTAGAAATTCATGGTAATACAGAGAACTCTGCTTTAACAGAATAGTGGCTGCTATAATTATAACTTCTATTCATATTTTAGCTTTCTACTTCATCACCTTCACCTCTCCTTTCAGTGTGTGTGCTTTGAGAAGAAAAAGCACTTGTAGATTCTTGGGGAGATTTTTCTAGTGTCAACAGAGAAAAGTAAAGCAGCACCTTGTTTCAGGGTTACTCTGACACCCCACAATGAAAACACTTCAGCCTTACAAGCTGAATCTGTCATCAGTTTGTGAACATTTTTGATAGCTGCTTACCCACATCTTTATTCAACCTTCTTTCATTGCAGTATAGCAAAAGCTGTACACATCTATATTTTCTATAAATGAACTCCCATCCAATCACAGATACCTCAGGCTTAATTTTAATATAGGCTTCAAGCCTGATCGGGACAACTTAATGGGGTCTGTGGCATAATATTCGAACTCAGCTGAGAATTACAGTAATAATGTAGTGGGACTTCAACCACAAGCCACAGTTCAAGTTCTCATAATTCATCCTCTGTTAATCAAATCACCCGGGGCTCCAAGGCTGTGGCTAGCCTGGGTGAAATAGCTGGCAGCAACACTTGCAGTGAAGACAAAGGCTGGGAACACACAGAGCCAAATCCAAGCAAATGCTCCAGCAGTTCTTCCCTGTCAAACTAATTCATGTGTGCTCAGCTTTTAATGAGAAATTCTTGATGAATTTAACACAAATGGCTATTTTCTAAAGGCTAACTAGCATATGGATTTATACTTGTAAAGCTGGAGCTAATTACAGATTTTTTTTTTCATGGTTTTTGGCTAAATTTGTCATTAAAGTGGAAAAATATGCATAATACAACATTAAGGCAAAGAAGTGTTTTTCTCATCCTAGCAAGAAGTTTCAGTCAGTTATTAGATTTCTTATTTTAAAATAAAAGTCACCAACAATCTTTTCTAGTACTGGCTGGCCACCATCATCCATGTAGCATTTTAATTACCTAAAGAGAATTTTCATTACTTACCTGTTAGTATTTTAAAAGTTTATAGTTTTGAGGTTTTACTTGGACTGTGCACACAGAGCCAGCCCTGTGGATGCCCCAGGGATTCCAAGATACCCATTGGGGCTCCCCAACCTGCATCTCAGCAGCCAGCCCAGCTGGCAGGGCTACAGAGACCTCGCCAAACTGCCCCAGGAAATCCACTCCTGCTGGGCAAACCTCTTCTGAGGGAGAGTGGGACCTTCCACAGAGTGAAATCTGAGATACAGGAGAGGGCCAGGAGCACCACTGCCATCCCACTCCAGAGGTGACCGGGTCATTTCTCAGCAGCCCTAGTGCTTCTCTAGATGTGCCGGGGAGTGCATTTTTGGATCACTAGTCAGAAATTACTTTTTCATGCAACAATATCTTTGTTATCACAGAAAGAAAACTTCAGAGAACAAAGGTATTTATACAAAATTCAACATGTCCTTATTTTATTCCAAAATTGTGCTGGCGTTGTATTAATTAGTAAGCATCCTCATCAAGGGTCAAGCTTGTTTTTCAAGGTATTATTTTAGTCTGGTTCTGGGACTGAAGTCCAGTGCATAGAGGGCTGAAAATAATTTTTCACAATTTTTCTCTCCCTCCACCACCGATGCTGCCCAAAGGAATTACGTGCAGAGCACAAGAGAAAGAGTACTCTCTCATGTGGATTTTGCCACTGACAGCCTCTTGGGTTTGACAGGCTATGCCACCACTCCATGCCTCAGAAAACCATTCCTTATCCAGCAATGTAAGTGCAGATTTTAAGGCTGACTTCAAAATGTGAATTACTATGAAAGCCAAACATTGTTCAAAAGGAAACACATAAATAGCACAGCTTCCAGTATAGTATCATGAAAATCTGCATTTCACAGAGCTAAGCTAACAAACTGCAAAATGAAAGCAGAGAGATTACTCTCTCAGCTCTTCCCTGGGAAGCTGTTTGACCAGGTACATACCAAACAGTAACTGTGTGGAAACTTGGGGTTCTCTGTTAAAAATTGGTTTTCTATTAAAAGTCAAACTTAGAGTTTTCTCTCCTGCATTATCATCCTTTGGTCTGTTTTGACTTTTCCAAAGGACGAGCAAAAAATTCCTCCACTGCTCTATTGAATTCCTGTTACTGTGGTTACCAAAGTTTCCTACCCACTGAATCTGTATATCAGTTCTTTTCCAGTCTGCATCTTTCAAGCTTCTGTTACTGATAAATGTTTTTTTCTTTTCTATCTGCTGTAAAGCAAACAGCCAAGTATTGTTTACCTTTAGAGCAGTCTCTGACTTCCATCCTCTGTGTAGTGTCCCAGGCTGCACACATTTCTCACCTGTTATTCGTTTCAGGTGCTTCCATTGATTCCATCCAACTCCATAATTCCAAACCCTACAGAAAAAAAACAAACCAACAAACAAAAAACCCAAACAAACAAACAAACAACCACTTCTTGCAGTAGAAGGAAAGAAATTACACTAAGCAGAGGACATGGAACACCTTATAACCACACATCTTCAAGGATGTAAACTGTGAACCCTTGCAGGAACGACATAGCAGAGAAGCCTGATATACTGAGAATGTACATTTTAGTTGTGAAAAACTTGTAGAGCTCATGCTTTAAAGAAGCACCAGACATTCTAAACATCGACAATTAACTCTGAAATGGGCACACTTTATCTTCCTCCTTCTAAAAATCCTTTGGGGTGAACATCAACACCAGCAGCAGAACGGCACTGCTCCTCTGCACTGTTTGATAGCAAAACTAGACATTGTTTTATAGAATTCAAATTGGCAACTTTAATCCAGTGTGAATGCTTGGTTGGACCAAAGTACAAAGAAGTTATTGATGCAAAACCACATTATAAGGTCATTCCTAGGTTCCATTTCTCCACAGATGACAGCAAAACCAGTAGAGCAAGATTTTGATGATATCAAATAGCATCTTTGATATTGTATATGCTTTGCAATTACTCACTTCTGAAAAATGCACTGCCAGTCCCACTAGAAAACACACACAAATATTCATCTAATATAAAAGTGCAACAACTTGAAGACATAGCAATATTTGAATAGCAGTTCCTTGCCTGCATCCCCTCTTGTATTTTTTCTCTGTAGGGCATATACACTGTCTGAAGTGCTATCTTAGGTTCCTTTAAGATTAGCAAAAACTGTCCAGAGCTTTTAAAGGGAAGCAAGCTCTCAAATCTTTTCAGGGTTTAATCGAAAGTCATCTTACTTAATTTTAAAATACTGGTTTTTCATTTTCCTTTTAAAGCAGTACTTTAAATTTAAGGCTTTAAACCCATACGGTTTTGTTTAAACATTTTGCATAAATTAATTCACAGGGAAATTACTTGACCTAAGGTTTTTTAATTTGGCAGAGAAGAAATAATTTTAACTGTCTTAATGCAAACCCTATGTAGATTAACTTTAGTACAATATGCGGAGCTCAGCAAGATGCATTTCTGACTTTGGAACCCAGATAAGCCCTCCCCCTTGCCCACAAAAAACACAAACCAAAACAAAGTAACACCAAAAAAAGCCTCCCCCCCCCAAAAAAAAAAAAAAGAAGGAATATATTTTCACCACAAAATTAGAGATCATTGAACACAGAAGCAAATCAAAGGATTGCTGAAGACCTCTGTTTCCAGCACTGCTGCTACAACAGAGAATGAACCTAGTTGATAAACTCCCAGGAAACTTTGACTGCATGAATTAGAGCCTTCAGTGTTCACACTCTATATATAACGAGTTCTATATATTGTGATGAAAGATTGGCCTCTGCCTTCTGCTGACTCATTTCAGAAGCCATTGAGAAAGGAGCACATCAATGTTTTTAGGAACATATCATAGGACATCCTGGAGCTTCAGGGTCCCTGCCAGGACATCAAAGCAAGCCATCCTCAAGCAGAGAGGGAGGAGAGGCCCCTCCAGTGACAATGCTGCTGCCATGTGCCCACTGACAACCAGATCCATTTATTGCATCGCAGTGCAGGTCCTCCAAACCACCGGGGCTTTTGAAAAGCTTGGCCTGGTGAATTCCTGTAAGCCTGTCCTTTCACACCGCATGTTGTGAGATTTTTGATGTAAAGTTGGAACAACACCATCATTTCCCTCGAATAACTGATACTCTAAATTGCAAAACCAAGATCATGAGCAAATGACCCAAGGACTGGTCAGGCACTGAAAGCAGCTGAGTGGGAGAATTACAGAGAACTACGGAATAGCAATGGTGCAAACACTAAAGGCTGTTTGAGGATTTTTAAACTGCAAAGGCAATGAAACACAAGATCCAGGGAGGTCAGATTTAGAAAATTATGCTGCTGTCATTATGCTACAAGATAAATCCACGGGATGCTCCTCCTACCTACCTCCCACCCCCCTGGAATATATAAAACTCTATAAATGTTTAAAAATATGTAGAAGAATTAGCAAAAGTCAATAGTTGTACAAAGAACAGGACAGACCAAGCCCAGCTTTCCCAAATTTTCCTAATAAAGTCTTGATTAGATGTTGACTGTATTCAAAGAGCAACTGTCTACTGAAAACTAGTGATTTTTAATGTCATATCTGCCTTTGTATGTTATTTCACTGATGTTAAACCAATGCATTTAAGGTGACATTATCAGAAGACAGATTTTTAATTTCTGTTTCAAAGAAAAACATGCAATTTTAATTCCATTTATTTTTGCAGAGCCTTTTTAGTTCAGCTCTGACAGAAAGGAAATCAGACATTTGGATAAATGAGCTAGGTTGATTGAATATTGATAAGCCAATTTTTAATTTATCAAGGTTATCTAAAGGAGCTAACCTGATGCTGCACACTAACAAGAAATATCAACACACTAATTGGTGTGTACGGTGAAATATTTCTTTGGGAAAAGAGCTCTGGAAGGACTGGGAATATTAAAATTAGAACCATACAATGGAACTTCCTAGGGGGAAATTAAAAGCAGGTGACAAGTGTGACAAAGAGACTGAGATGAATAGATGGCAAATTTTGTATTTTGCACTGACTGCAACACGAAAACCACAACACATGGGTCTGGATAAGAGAGACATCCTCTGAGATGAATACTTCTACTTTGTGAAAAGTAGAGGTAAAATGGCACAAATAATGTTAATGTTTCACTCCTCCAAAATTTCACAGCAAGCCAGGTAATTGTTACAGACCTTGCAATGCACACTCCATCGTCAAAAACTTGCAAGGCTTGGCAGCCCCCTACAAAAGAGAATGCCCAAACAGCTGAGAAGAAGCAAGTGAGCATTATTTTTAGTCTGGGGATTCAAAAATGAGCAAAGCGTACTGCAGCAAGAATAATGCCAGAGGAATATGTAAGATTTTGGGGAAAGAGGCACAGATTCCTCTCTTGACTCATAGCACAAATTTAATAAAATTACATTTTATAGGAGCACTGAACCAACAGCAGAAGTTCGCACTTCTTCATTGGAGATAAATAATTAGAACCCTTCATTTCACAGATCTATCAATAATTTAAAATCTATGTGAGACTCAAGTGAACATCAGTTTGGGCAGGAAATACTAGAAATAAAGCTTTTTGCAGGGTTCTTCCTCTCGTGAAGCTAAAAGTACTGAAGCCTTACTTAAGAGCTTTGTGTTTTAGCTTCCACTGGCTCTATGTCAGCACAAGCAGCAGAACGGTGGCACCTCACCCTCACCCTGCCTGACCCCAGCCAGGACATCCCAGCTAAGGTGTCCCCACCCTGACTGCTGGGCACCGAGCGGATTTCTCTGCATTAGGGTCAGATTTCACAGATGACTGCCCTTACCGCTGTCTTGCATAAAAGAAGAGTGGCTGATGTAAATTTCCTTTGTTAATATTAATTTTTACATCTTTTCCAGCCCTGCGAGGCCTTACTTTCCACAATCTTTCATCTGTACCTGTGAAAGCACGTGGCAGTTGCACATAGATTGCATCCTCCAGACATCACAATTTGCTCCTTTCAAAAATTCCTCCAATGCATTTCATTAGCATCCTCTCAGTTTCATAGTTTGCAGCAGATTAAGCTGCTTCAAACTTCAGAGATAGGTGCAAAAAATGTTCTTAAAATTTTCCACCACATGGGAACATCATGGGGCAGGCTCAAGAGAATCTCTGGCTCTCCCAACTCCAGCAGTGTGCTGTTCATGTTTTCACTATTCCGCATGCTCCTGTCAGAGCTACTCCCCAGTCTGATGTACATGCTTCATTTCTGATTTTTTGATTCTTTGTTGATCTAAAATATTGTCTCCATCCTTTGTTGACTTTGTTTATCTCTCATTAGGGATATCCCATTCCTCTTCCAGGGACAAATTCTTTTACACCTTGTACATTTGTCCTTGGCAAGTTTGGAATTGAATTCTTCCATACACAACTTCACAGCTGGCTACAATTCAGCACAAGTGACACGCACTCATACTTTGTCCTCCCTTTAGGAGGACTTACCACCACCATCATTTGTAATACCTGCGCTTTTACTCCTCTCTCCCTCACATCTGGGGGACCCATGCAGTAGGACACAGTCTGATATCAGAGCAGGCCATTGAAAACCTGCTTTTTGATTCTATCTTAGCACCCAGCCACTATTTCCAAAACAAGTGGCAATAGAGTTATAAATCCACTACTATTTTTAAAAGCTTACCTTTAGATTTACATACAGAAATTGCATTTCCTTTTTTTTTCTGAAAACACTGATATTTTAGAGGGCTACAGAGGAATAATCTGGTGTGATTCTTATCACAAAAACCCTGAGTCCACTCCAAAACTCTAAACTAAATATTCGTAATCAAATTCTCACATTTCAGCAAATAATTATCAAACGGGATATTAATGTAGAGGGTCTAAAGCTACAGATTTGAGACAGAGTATAATTTGTTGCACTCAATGCATTATGAATGTACCCGTCAAAGTCATGATAAAGGAAAAACACGCTACTGTACTTTAACGACGGAAAAAAGCCAAAAAATCGTTTAAAATTTTTATAGATTCTGTAAACTATTTAATATTGGCATAATTTTTTGTGCTTGCATAGCATATGTTTTTAACTTTTCAGCTGTGAGAATTCACTGATATAAGTTTGCATTGTCTCATCCCTTTCAGAAAGAATGCATTGAGCATAATGAAGCTGGAACTGACAGGGGCATAATCTGCATTTGATCTCTTCTGAATGACCCATAGTTCTGCTGTGGCTCAATTCCTCTTATCTCTTAGACCATATTAATTGGAAATAGAAATCTGAAATATTAAATTGATAACACACAGCTTTTAATTTCCTTTAGACATTATCATCCTGCATCAATGTGCACAGCTCTGAGGGTGTGAATTAATGATGCATCTCCATATCTGCATGATAAAGATGGACAGCTGTGACAACGTTTACATCTGATACTATTAGAGCCTCTCCAATGATAATCATTAACAAGTCCATTAATGAGAGCATATTTCCCCGAGGCCCTATGGCCATTCGACACTGTAATCTAAATCTATACTCTCCAGAAACTCTATTAGAAAGCAATGAAGTAAGCCCCGGAACTATGCAAAGGTTATCAGCCACATTATCTCACTGAGCAAAAAAAGATGAGGGAGGCTTTCTTCAGCGCTGGCAGTATAGAAGACTCAAATGTACAATAGTATTTTCTCTTAACAAATAACAATATTACAAATACATTGGCTGAAAGCCGCATTCCAGTGGCTTCAAGCAACTCGTACTCAAACCCTTAACTTTCAGAGGATTGTATTCAACTGAAATAACACAGTCCAGAAACTCATCAGACCGATAAATATAATCATCTAATACTAATGTTAAAACCCCAATCCTGTTGGCTAGAAGTCTGTATCCCAACTTACACAGATTTGATTGAAATAAAGGCTACTGCAATATGCAATTCCTTATTCACCGGTAGATAAAACTATAGTTCAAGAAACAGAAGAATTGCTTTCATTTCAAAATGATTCTATTATAAAAATATACTGATCAGTCTATTTTCTGTGAATCTTGTTTCACCTCAGGCCTAACAGGGATAATTTTTACCATACAACAGGCATCTGAGGTGGCAGCTTCAGAGTAGCAAACGCTGCAGACAGAAATAGACTGTTGTTCCCAACTCTTAATTCTTATGACAAGAATGAAATGAGAGGGCATCTCTGCTCCTGTCTCTCCCTGATCTAATCTGGGAGTAAGCACAATTTCAGACTCCTGGGCTGTGTACTTGGTATCCTTCATCTGGGTGAAATCAAAAGTTTGCTGAAATCAACAAAATATGAAATATGTTTTGAGGAGGAATATTTTATTTCTTAGACTGCCAAAAGCCCTTAACTATTCATTCTTATCATTTAAAGGTTCTTCATGAAGGCAAAATTTCCCAGAATGTCAGCATTACGTAAAGCAAAATAAATTATGCCCAAAATAAAAACGAGAACTATGGATCGGTGTATTGAAGCCATGAATAGACGCTGCTGAGAAACATCCCTATACCATTCAAGTTCATTACTAAACTGGCCACATTTTACCACAAATCTGCCCTGGCCATGATGGATTTTGGTTTTGAATAAAAGCATGCATTTATCTTAAGGCATTACAGAAGCTCAAAGACAACTGTTTATAAAATACTTGCTCATGTTGAAATGAAAATATAAATACCTCAAGAGTTATCACTGATGATTCAGTGTTTTTAGGATTATGTCTTCTTTAGTCCTAGAAATAAAAATCTATTGATATTTAGAAGCTATTTATGTTGTTCACTTTATGTACCTTGGGAAGATCTGACAGGAGACTGTTAGCACAGGTATTGAATACTAATACCTCTTCATATTTGCATCATACCCATAACAAGCTCTGTGCTTTCTTAGCAAACTGAGCTGAGAAATAAAATAATGTAAGATTCTTTGATTTTTTTCTATGTAGCCTCTTTTAGAAACAGAAGAGTGAACTAAGTGAACCTTCATTTCAACCCCATATAGGAATTTCTGTCTCTATAAATAGTATCTAATTTAGAAGATCTTTAAACCACTCCTGCTTCCTCTTAAGTCTCTCTCAGATGACCTGGGAGATTACACAATACCTGTATCTCTATTTAGTTTCCTTAGCCACGTTAAAATTTCAAGACTTCTTAGAGGGAAAAATATACTTAAAAAATCCACTCATTAAATGCTGCTCTAAGCTGGAGGAAAAACCCATTTTGTAAACAGTTGTGTTAAGAGTATCTTAACTTCTGAGCTATTATTACATTTTTAGAATTTAACATTTAGAAACAGAACTTGAAATTTCACATAATGTGTTATAATTTACTCAGTGATCATCAAGGTCACTCCTAAGCAACTGCTTGAAAAATATTATATACAGCAATATAAAGCAAGTTCTGTGTTATAAAATACAATGAAGTATTTTAAAATCCAAATCCCTTCCCTCCCTCTCCAAGGGAACAAATTATTTTTTCCTGGAAACCAGCATGCTGCTAGATCCAGACTTTGTTTGCCAAATCTGAGTCTGAGTGAATGTTTCACAGTGAAGACATAATACCTTGGAAAGGGAAAACACACATAACGAACCTGACAAGAACAGCAGTGCACACAGGGCTTAGCCATGGGAACAAGTACTGTGCCAGAATTAATCACATCCAGAAAAGGACAACTCCTTCATGTTCATCTTTAGTGCTTGCCAATGGTGCTGACAACTTCTAACATGAAGCAGTATATTAAGAGCTTTTCTGAAAACCTGCAAAAAAGATTAAAGGATGGTAATAAGTTTCCTCAGACTCAGCTCAAGCAATAAATGGCAACGAATTTTCTGAAACAAACTGAAAATCCTGTATCAGCTCACAAAGGTGCTTGATCCCTATTTGTGATAATTCATAGGAAAGCCTGAATTCCAAGTTCTCAGTGAAATGTATATTTCCTGGTATATTCAAGGACCCACAGAGTTCTAATAATGCCAGCTTATCCTTTATTGCAGTGGCTGAGCAAAATGTCAGGCAGAGCTCTGCACCAACACTTCTGCGAACCCACCTGAATTCAAAGTCTTAACAAAAGCATTTTAAAAAACCCAGCAAAAACAACCCAAAAAACCCCCTCAACTTACTCCATGTTTACTATGCATAGCACATAATTTTTTCTCATAGACTGAGTGGTATTTGCGTCTTTTGGAAAATCAATTTTTTTTTTTTTTAGTGATTTAGAGGAGCCTCTGCAAACTGCCTGAAGCAAAATTTTCCTATGTATAAGCATCAGTTTAGGATCTTCAAATCTAAAAAGATTTATTGAATCATCATCGCAAGATCATTTCTCTAGTATTTTACATGCACAAAGGATAACTGCCTTCCAGTTCTATTTCAAGAAAGGCGTTAACTATTGTCTGTTTTCAGGATCCATTACATTCTGCTCAGCAGTCTACTAATGTATGACTTGTACTACTGAGCCATCTCCTCGAGACTTGGCATCTTCTAAACAAGACAATCCTTGGCAGGGACTTGGCTTTCATGGTAATGAAATAACACAGAGGTTTCTAATTACCTCTGGACAGTTAACCTTCCTTGATTGTTCCATGGCTCCATCACGTCAGTGTTTCTGGAAATCACTCATCACAGACAACCTCTCCAAACAGTCTGACTCTGCAAGACAGGAAAGAAGCCTATTTTAGTGACTTAGCAATAATAATGAGAATTAAACAAAGTGTTGAAATGAAAAAGAAGAAAGAAAACAATATACATATATATAAAAATCATATAAAGGTTTGAAAGAAGGAAAATAGGAGAGAACAGAGAAAGTTTAGGTGGAAAGGCAAAACCAGGTAGAAAGCAGCAGAATGGGAAGAATGCTCAGGGGAAAATGTAGGAATAACTCTTCCTCTTGCTTCTCCATGAGCAAAACAGTAGCATGCCAGCTGTCTAAAACCAGATATATACACAAGGAAGTACTGTCCAATATCCTGTTCTCTAATCTTCAGTGTCCCTTCAGCAGTCAGAATCAGGTTTTCCAGACCGTCAACTGCAAAGGAAACTAGTTTCCAAAGACAATTGTTCCCTTAAGTGTGTAGATTTTTCCATAAATGAAAAAAAAACAAACCCAAAATGCTTAAATGCGTTTATCGAGATTGGTCTTTCTGGAACTTCACACGCTCTTTGTGCAAATCACTTGGCAGTCTATTTTGGTTAGAGGAGTTAACTGGTTTTGGCAGCTCACAGTCTCAAAAAAGCTTTCAGTAAATTTTGTTAACTTCCTTGTATGTGGTTATAAATGAACCTTTTCTCCTGAAGTCCCAGCAGTATGGGGGGCACACAGAATTTCAGATAGGATTATATTTATCAAGGCTGTTGCTACAAATACTACTTTTACAGTCTCAAATGTCATCTTAAAATCTAAACACCTGCAAGTCTCTGATATGGTTACATCAATTGCAATTGGTTCAGACAATGATAAACTGTCAAATCTGTTGGGTTTGTGCTGTTTTCCTCTTATCTTGTGCTTTTTTAGAATCTGTGACAGCTTTATGGGAATGCATTATTCCTTGGGAAATGTAAGATTTGCACAGCCTTTTCAGTGAAAGACAGTAATCACGAGTTCTATAAGCAGTAAAAAAAAAGAGCTGTAAATGGACTGAGCAATTTTCTTCCTGGTTTCAATGTAAATACCAGGTAACAGGAGACGTGCAGAACTCGCTGCAGATCCCCACATTTGTTTTGCTCCTGGCACACACTTGCTGCTTTGTGCTGGGAAAATGAAAGTTGCATCATCTTGAGTGCCTGATGAAATCACAAGGCAAGAGTGATTTTCTCTTTTGTGCTGGGCTTACTGTGATATCTTCCAACTCAGTGGTGGTCTGCAGCAATAGTTTCTGATAACCTCCTGGCCACTACAGAGTATGTACAAACTTTTAAAACACAGAGTTGCTGCTATGTTTAAGCGAGTATTCATGTTAAAATATTTGTCTTCACTATTCTTTTCACAGAAATTTTCCAGGGAGTTTCAGATATTAACGAGTGTGCACCTTTCCAAGTCAGACAGCAGAAACCCCTCTTTCAGATCGTGAGGTATGAAAACTTGTAACAATCTTGACTTCTGAGCCAAGAACTAAGCTGAGGTTTACGTTTGTCCAAAATTCAACCTTCATGAAACTCTAGAACTAACTTGAGTACAAGGCCTATGTTAAAGTCTCCTGCAATTGTCCTGCAATTCTGAAATCTATAATGCAAGAGGGCTTCAGAGAAGGATTAGAGCACTAATCTGGATCTCAGAAATGCACTCCAAATACAAAGTAAAATATTTCCCTGAAGGCAGATGGTCTATTTTTCTATTCTCTTCCCATTTTTAATTATACAACTGATGCAAGAACTGACTCTCAAACAGGATATAAATGCAGTCCTACAGAAAAATGTATTTTCTAAAACCACTTCTACCCTTTTTCAAAGGAATTGGATTTCAGAGAATTTCTAAGATGAGAACTACTTTTAAAAAATTAGTTTAAGTTGTTTTTATTCAATATATGTCTACAACTACTTGAAAACTAATCTTCACCCTAGCAACCAATTGCATCCCCAAAATAACTTCCTAGATAGGTAGCTTCTAATATTTCAAAAGAACAACTACAATGTGGCATAATTGCAAGGGACAGTTTGATAGTATACAGAATATAATTACATGGTATTTCATATCTGAGTCATCCTAGGAACGGAAATGGAAGGAAGCAATAAAAATTATTCAACCACAAGCTTAAAATATTCTAGCCAATAAATTTAAACAGCCAACAACATATAACATATATGTGGCACAGGCAGCTCCTGGTAAATTATGAAGCACTTGGCAAATGTTGTTAATTCTCTTGCACCTAAGTTAATTGGAGATTCCAGCAAGCAATCATATATGATTAAATTACATTTTTGGAAACGACCACATGGTTCAGGCTGAAGGAAGACAGCTTAAAATAGACCTTTGAAAGGTAGCACTAATTAGGCAAAGTCTTAATTCTACTCCTCTCAGCTTCAAAATTGCAGGGACAAATTCTCCTTTCAGAACACTGTGTGAAAAGCAGCTGTAATCACCAGGACTGTACAGGTATACTGAATGCAGGGTTTTAACCTCCCATGGAAAATTTCTTTTGACCTCATTTATGCTCCAGAAAGAAGTACTCCATAAGCAAGAAATCAAGATTTTTTTTTTCTTTTTTCGTTTAACTGGGTTTTCCCAGTGCCTTAAAGCACCAATCCTAATTCATTCAAAAGGCACTAAAAGAATTAAGGAATGCTGGAATATTCTCAAAGTAGGATGCCTAAGAAAACAGCTAAGCAAGCAGCACTACTTGAGAAGAGATAACAAGAAGGGAGAGTAAGAAGACAGGAGGTCAGGAACCATTTGGGAAGCTGTTTTCAGTAACTCAAAATGCATGATGCTCTATATGACCCATATCATAAGTTACCTCATCTCTCTCTCTGACATCTCCTCTAACCCAGGCCCATTTTCCATTTTGATTGAAGTAACCTGTTCCTCACAGACTTTTTAAACACCCATCTTCCTTAATCATGGAGCTGGCACACTTTGAATTTTTCATAGTACCAAAACGTGCCTCCCTTGGTCACCTCAGATCTCCCTCCTATCTCCTATTTCCATTTCTAATCACATTAGACACTCCAGTAAACTACTACGCTCAAAAAAGTTCAGTTTTCACCACAGGAACCGAACACACAGCAAAGCCTATCCTGAACTTGAAGGACCTCTTCCTTTTCCCACAGTAAAAAACCTCAAGCTTCTGTACATACAGCACCAGGAAACTGACCGGGAAAAGATCACAGAACAGAAAAAGTGGATTTTATGTCACTGAAAATCACAGAAGACAGCTTTGTAGACCCAAGCTAGACAGGATAACCATGCTGTAATTATCACTGGTAGTAACAACAACCACATTTTATCCTGCTTGGTGCTCTAGGTCACTGCATCCTACCTAAAGACAAGTGGCATGCACCTGAGGCAGAGAGAAATCTCAGCTCACATTCAGAGCCTATCCAATGCCATGGGGTCTTTCAGGCTTCTGTAGTTGCCAGGAAAACAAAAAGTATATTTTAAGCCTTTAAAAATGTACAAATATATGTTATGATTAGCAGTACTGTGTTCATGGTGAACATTGAAGAGTTATAGAAAAAGCCAGGTGTGTTTGTATTTTTAATAATATACTGGTAATACCTTTCCCATTTTTCTACTTCAATGGAATAAAAGAGTTTTACTGCACCAATACTTTGAGTAATAGTTCATATAGTTTAACATAAAGAGCTGGGAAAAGAAAAGAAAACTGAAAATCTCTGGTTTTATGAGTTTTTCTAAGAGCTCAGGCATTTGGAAAGCAGCAGCAACCAACTCATTTACTTCATATTATATTTTCCCTCTTGTAGCATATAATTTGTTCATCAAATTTGTATTACTGAGCCCCAGAGTGGAATATTTCAGATGAAGACAGAAAGGACAAAGTGTGGGTGGATAGACACCAAGTGCTTGTACATGCCAGACTGCCTGATCTGTAAAAAGGAGTTACTCATAAATGGGACTTCTGAGACAAATATTAGGCACAATTGTGCTTCCAAGTCCTGTAAAAACAGAGACAGCCTCCACTCCATTCCAGGTAGAACTAACCTAAGTAGCACATTAATTTTTTCTGATTTCCATGACTCATCTAGCACTAGTAAAGGGCTTGATCTTGCAAGATATATCTTTAGCAGCTGTGAACTTCATCATGACAGGTCACATGAGAAAGCACTGATACTCCTGCATTAAGCAAGATCAGTTACTTAATGTGATTGATATGCTGGAGGGGGACCTAGAGGAACTCCCACAGGTCTCTCGTGAAAATGTATCCATCAGACTGAGGGAAAAAATGGATGGTGTCCTTGACTTTAGGTGAATCAATTTCCTTTGGACACTCCTGAATCTTTTCTGTATGAAGAACTTGTAAGTCCCATGGGAAAAAGAGTATGTGTGAAGACCTTACTGTTTGGGTTTTTTAATGGACTGTTATCATCAAATGCCAGTATTTAGAAGCAAATTGCCAGGAGAGAAAGATCTAGACTCCCACAGGAAAATATTTCACCCTATACGTGCCTTATCTACTAGAGGTTTAAATTCTGATTAGACCAAATTTTGATACTAATGAGGAGCTTCCCTACTCAAGCATAAACATATATATATACAAATATATATTCATAGTGTGAATACACATTGATATACTCTAGTTGCCCTTCTTTAAAGCATATATAAATACAGATTTACAAAAAATGGTTACACTTATGCAAAGATAAAAATGAATAGAAGTAAACAGAGGCTCTCCTACAGTGACATCATCTCTCTCTCACTCTCTGAACCATTCTCACTTAACTCGTTGGCTAAACATTGAGGAAGTATTTTGGGCATTGAAAGGTGTCCTGATCAGAACAGCAGCAGCAGTAGATGTGCAGTGGGGTGAATATCACCACCAAAGAAAAATTAATCAAAGAGTCTGAGGAATAAAATTGATTAAGATATTTATTCAAATTACCTTTTCTCTTTTTTCACATGCCTTCTTTCTACCTTCATAAGAAATACAGCATACATAAATCTGCAGGTGCAAAAGGGTGGAAGGGTAAAGCATTCACATCTCTTTCTTGTTCGGAAGCCAAAGTTCCCATGTTTGTTTTAAAGAGCACTTTATATCAAAGTATTACATAACAGCTGTGATGTCTTCCAGAAACAACACTTGCTGTCAGTTTACATACACAAAGCACGATGGAAACTCAAAGAGAAACACAGAGAACACTGCAGGTGCCCCATGAGCAGGCACATGTGACGTGTGTGCCCTTTGTCTCAATGAATAGCTCAGCCACAGGAACATTACCAGAAAGCATGGTAATCTCCAAGAAAGTCTCCTGCTCTTTGAAATTGAAGTGATGGCACAAGCACAAGATGCCTCTTGCTCTACTACAGTGGCTTTTGAGCCATTCATTGATAGCTAAACTTAAAATTATGTGTCCAAGTCAGTGAATTCCCTTTAATGAACAAACCAGACCAAACCAGCATTGTTACAGCATTGTCTCCAATAAAGACATGTCATGAGACACATAACTGCAAGAGAAGCTTTGCAGATTCCAGAGGTACACCAGAAACAGATTTTAAAAACCACACATACATGTATATATAAATTATTTGTCTTGTCATTCTATACCATGGGCTTAATGTGTGCTCTGCTGCAACTTCCTACATTTTCCGTAATAATCTTATGTCACTCCAAGTAAAACATCTCCAGGAAGTGTGCTTTTGAATGGGAAGTGCTTTTCTTAAGCAAGAGTTTCTTCTCTCGAGAGACTGGAAATTTTTACAGATGAGCCATCAGTACAAATCTAGATGAGATTGACCAATGGAATTTGGCTACCAGGATATTAAGAAGGCTGTGAGTTGGGTCAATCCCACACACACCTGCAGACTGAATGTATTTGTACCTGAAACCAGTGTGGTTGCATTGCCAGAAAGGCAAATAATTGGGTAGGAATGAGAAGCAGCTATTCTCATACTTGAGTCTTTCCTTCAACTTTATTTACAAAGAACACAGGCACAACAAAGGGGAAAAACTTGAAAGGTTGGCTCCCATTTTAAATCAGGTTGTGCAACAAAGCCTGTAGAATTGCTATTCCGGTGACTTTCCTGAACACTGAATCCTCGCTTTGAAAGTTAAGATCAGTATCTGTAGCTTGTAGCTTTTTTTGCAATTTGTATTCAATAGAGCTACCAGAAAACACTCCCTTGAACAATACCTGGTCTTAAGAAGGAGGATAATTCATTTGACACTGGGCTGCTCTTCAACAAATTTTCAGTCAATCACAGGGTTAGTCCACCTTATTTCTACGACATTGTACCTGAACGATAAATCAGGTTATTCTAATTAAAACAAAAACAAAATAGCAAAAAATCTATTTAAAACTGATGTCTAAAAAGAAAATGTAACATAAAGTTAGACTTCAATCATACATGCATTGCCTAGTCAAATACAACCTTCTCTCAGTAATTATTTTATTTACATTGGCCTAAAATTATTATGGAAAAAATATCAAATATCACAAAACTGAAAGCAATAATTTGATTAAAATCATGGCAAAAAGAATTTTAAGCTCTCCTTGTGCAGCTTCATTTAGTAGCACTTTATCCCTATAATACAGGGGAATGTTACAGTAGAGCTCTTTGCTTAGGTAAATACCATTATTTTCCTTGAAGGTCATTCAGGAACAGCCCTGAATACAGTTACATAGGGTTACAGAAAGGCTTTTAAGCAAACAAGAGTGTAGGAAAGGACTGGTTGGTGTCCCATGGCAGAAAGGTGTTTTAATCCATGGAACTGAATTACAGAGCACGTTTCAGTTCCTTGATAATGTGTGACACTGGAAAATGGCTTGCCTTAGCAAAACCAAGTTTCTTACCTCTTAAAGAAAAAAAGTAACAAAATTTAACAAAGAAAGTAACAAAACATCTCTCCTCCACCAATCTTAAAAATTAGGTTTCTGGAGAGAGTTCTAATTCTTTTTTTTTAAAGTCACTTTAAAAAACCTCTGCTCCAAGGCACCCCCTTAGAACTGTCACCAGCAACTTCTTTGTCAGAGCGTGACAAGAAATTAATAAAAATATTAATCAATATCAGACACTGATTTATTTATGTAGCAGCACACCAAAAAGGAATGGATCCCCTAATATACACAGGTGCTGCTTTCTGAATTCCTCCTTATTTGTACTGCCAAAGAACAGATAAAAACAGCTGTTTGAATCTATGCCATGGCATAGGGAACTAGATTTAGATCTGTGTTCCTTCTAAAATATGTGCATTTTTGTCCCAGACTTCTTATATGCTATCCAGTCAATCAACAATATATCCAGCCACCCAAAACTGATGGTGAGAAAAAGAACTTCATATTCAGAATAAGCTCCTGAGCTAAAACATTTGCTAGCTAGATAGTACAATGACTTGACAACCCACACCAAAATTGTGTGCATTTTCAAGCTCATAAACTGAACTAATTTCAGAGCAATGAAAACTTCGCTGGTGAAGGACATTACAAAAGGCAGAAATTCCTGAAGGGTTGGTTTAAACCCCCAAATATTTATTCTACCTAGAATCAAAGCTGAACAAAAGATTTCTTGCCATATCCCACCCTGCAGAATTTGCTTCCTCCACACGACAACCTCAAACTCAGGACACAAAGTTCAATGAAATGTGGTTAGCAAATCAGCTGGCACATGCTCTGTGAGCCTGTAAAGCGCACACATTGCTAGGCTCAGTGTCAGGAAGGTGAAAATTGATGTAGCACTCGGGGCAGCCGCAGGGCTCTGGCACCAGGCACAAAGGTCTGGCAGGGCAGGGCAGGGCAGGGCAGGGCAGGGCAGGGCAGGGCAGGGCAGGGCAGGGCAGGGCAGGGCGCGGCCGAGCCAGCGGCGCACAGGGGCTGACACCAGCCTCAGGAAGGACAGGCACCCTGGCACCCGATGGTGGCCTGGGCTTTTAACCTGTCCATCTGGCAAGGTCTCCCAGGTGAAAGCAGTCTGTTCTCTCCACCAGCTCAGCTGCTAGCTATGAATCTTTTAACTTGCACAAAAAATACATTGCCTCTACCCTGCACTCCTGACTTTGCAGAGCTGCCAGAGGAATGTGGACAAGCTACCTACTTTCTGTAAAGAATTGTTAGAAACACTGATTTAGAACTGACTTGTTTGGGTCATTTAGTAGATATTTTCTGTGTGTATTTGGCCATTCACAGAACAGTAAGCTGTGCTTTCCTGTAAGTTTTGTGTGATGGGATCACTTTCTGGTGCCTTGCCATCTTTTCCTTTTGGAGAACATGTATCAAGACTATGATTCTTCTCCAATTCCTATTCCAGACCAACTATCTCAGGCTTCCACAATACTTTGGAAAAAGGAAACCAGTTTAATCTGTGACCTAGGACAAAAGTTCTTTAAAGCATTTCTCATTCTCCACATCATCATCATCATCATCATCATCATCATCATCATCATCATCATCACTTTCATTCACTCCAATGCACCTCCTGCATTATTCACTGGTTCCCAAGGCTGGCTCCTGGATTTATTAAACCTTTAGTTGCTTTCCTCAGCACCTTGTACAGTCCCTTCCGGACATAGTGTCTTTATTCCTGCCCCTTGATTCAAAGCTTCTTGGGGTCTTTGCCTAGCAAACTTCTGTATATATAACTGTCAATATTATGCAATCCATACATCCTGAACTATCAGAAAGGAAAAATTTGAGGTAAACTCTCATATATTAATGGGAGCTGCATTGTGTATTAAGTCACTTATAATGGGGTTCTTCAGACATGAAAGCTAAATGCATAACTTAAGAAAAAACTTAATAGTGAACAGTATCTAAAAGATGTCTTAAAGGGTATTAAAAAGATCACATACATCCTCTAAGTTTAATGTATTCATTTCTAAATGCTGGTGATTGTATAAGACTTATTGCACAGCCCAGTAGCTGGCTGGAACATGTTATTAACGTGGGCAAATTCCATTGAGAAAGTAAATCAGAATCCTCAATAATAGATATGTATGATACCACTTTTTTCCATTCCTTCACTTTTACATTAGCATCTACACAATTCCTTCACCTTACAAGATAGACAGAGGGTAAGATATTGTACAAGTGAAAGAAATCTAATTCCAAAAGTGTCTGCTATACCCTTGTGATTTGTAATTTCTCTTTTAGTCTTCTGGGCAGATAATAAAAACAGCTTCATGTAAAATATTGGCAGTCATCATGCACAACCAAAGATAAATCACTTTTTTTTATATCCTAACATGTTATAAAGCCACAACTGGTATGGAAATATAGCAAAGCCATGGCATAGAAACAACTGGTTGGCTGAAATCTACCCAATTCTTCAGCTGATGTTTTATTCAGGAATACACTTACCTTATTAAGCCAACCTAGTCCTTTCTTTGGAGGTTCGATGCTTGTTCTTAAACAGCCTCACCTGGAATGAGTTCCATGTAATATCACTGGTTTTGACTTTTCATTAACTTTGGTTCACAACCCCTACTTTCCAGGACTAATAAATTCAGCTTGCACTGCAGTGGTTGTTTGAGTCCAACCTGTGTAACACCTCTATTTTTTTTTTTCCATAACTAATTCGACTTTTTTGTTCTATTTCTGGAATAGCATGTGTTTTTCTAAAACTAACTTGTAAAAAATCATCAATCAAGAAATCATTTAATTTGAAAATTTATCCTTTGCAAGCCAAACAGTGAAAAGAACTAGCTGTTATAACTGGTTGTATCTAAATGGTTTTAAAAATACAAAAGTGGAGAAAACCTAATAAAAAACCTGCAACCCATCAGGTGGAAAAGGAATGTGCCCAAGAAACACTTGCATGAGTTGACTCACTTGTAACAGAAAAAGATTTTTGTCTTTCCCCTCACCACACCCCTTAAAACACATTCCTGTTCTTCCCAGCTTTATTCTCTCCTTAAATGATTTCCTCCTTCACTGTGGTCACTATGGACTGTTTGAGAGGGGTAGTTTTATTTCTTCACTGAGTTCAGCAGGCTACAGAGGAAAAAGAAGAGGTAAGGGGACTGCTCTCTTCAAAATGGTGAGGAATAATTCCTCTCTGGCAGCAAGTCAAGGAAATGAAGCAGGTAGATTTAGGATATACTTCCAGCAAGGTCCCAGCTGCTAACATCAAACTATAAAGGTAGGACCACTGAGGGAGCTGTGATCACTCCAAATTATGGGAGTAGAGAAGAAAGGGAGAAGAATTTCAAGGGCAATACAGAAAATGGTTTCCCAGGAAGGAGAAACATTCATAACATATTGACCTCTCCTCCTCCAGCCCACAGAAGATGTTTGCCCAGTTAAATGCCAACAGCCCAGGACTCACTTGCTTCATGATTCAGTGAAGCACTGATGTCAATAGCTGGATTCCAAGTGTGAGAGAAATGTGTGTTCCTTAATAAGCCTGACTTTTTACAGCTGACCTGCTGCAAGGTCCCAGAGTGCTGTGCCCATTAGTCTGCAGACAACACGTTCAAAACACCTCTGCTGCCTGCAGAGCGCTCACAAATTTCCATCTAGTAATTTCAAAAGCAAAACATTTATTACTTGTAGCCAGCTGACAACATCTAATGCTTTGACCTCCAGAAAGCATGCAGCAAAAATTAAACCAAAACCATGGTATAACTAGAAAGGTGTACCTAGAAAACTGATGTCTTGACTGCAGGGATGAAATGGCCCTTGCCCCCTTCGTCCCTCATGGAACCACCTATGCTGTCCCTCTGCCCTCGGATGGCAAAGTGACAACTATGTGTCTGCTTGCTCAAATTGCAGTCCCTGTGGCAACCATAGCTTCCTATTGTACTGCAGAAAAACCATTAAAAAAATGTAAGTAGGAAAGGAAAGCAGTTTAAAAAGGTTATAATGTTTTCAACAAAATGGCTTCATACTGTAGCATAAATACATATACTAGAGTGTAAATAACACAGTGAATAATGAAAGATTTACTACAGGGCAGCAGCAAGGAAAAGGCTATTAGACACTTGGGCATGACTAACATACCTCATGGTTTATTCATGCTTTTTTGCCCCCGTGTCAAATGGGCAGGTAGCCACGTCCCCAAATTTTTAACAACTGTTACTCAAATGCTTCCTCCTGGGCAGAATTAGGATAACAGCCAAAACCTAGATAAGCAGGAGGAAAACAAGCTACATTTCTAGTGCCAGAGGGGATCCACAGAAGCACGAGGGTGATTTGGGCACTGGGGTGAGCCTGAGAGGAGGAGCAGAGCAGGTGCCAACAGCCGCCCCCTCCAGGGCCCTCAGCCTGGCACCTCCAGCAAGCACCAAGGCTTCCAGCTCAGAAATAATGATCACTGGAGCATGAGCTCTCTCCAGCATGCTGAAGCCCTTTTTGGTGGTACCCGTTCCCAACAAGGGCAGCTCGGACTGCCTCAGGCTCACAGCCTTCCTGAGCTGGCAGCCCTGGATCCCCTGCCTGCTTCCTTCACAGAAAGGCTGAGAAATACTGACAAGTAATGCCAAGAGAAGTTTGATGGACATCTACCACATTAGCCTTTTGTTGTGTATATTGAGTGCTGGAAAAAGGAGGAAATGCAAAGTTCTGGAGACTTTTTCTATGCAAATTTCATTTTTTTATAACTTCTAATGAGTTTTAAATAAACCTGTTATCAACAGGCATATTATACATGAATTAATGCAGAGCATTAGAACTAAATGCAAAATGTGTTTGAAAAGATAAAACAGGGCACTATTGGCTGTCACCTGTTTCACTGAAATACTGCACTCCTTATACAGTACCATCAAAGCTCATCTTCTCATCACCTTTTATTTGCTTTACTTCTCTATAATACATTTACATAAAGAATAAAATGTCACAACTTCACACATTGTGAAGTGTATCTGGATAACCAGGCGGGAGAGTACCTTTTGCACTTCATAAAGGAGAGCTCAAAAAAGATTTCTCTGAAGAGGGAAGTTTATTGTTGCATAAATTCATCAAATACAGTGAACACAGTATCACATCTCATAGGAAGTGGGCAGTTCTGGAACATTTGTTGGGCTCTGGGACAGATTTTATCTTGTTCACTCTGATGACATCCACAGAAAATCTATTTAACTCATTTTGTGTCACCTTACCCACAATCAAAATTTTGCTCAGAGGTGCAAGTTCCCCATCAAAATATATTGACTTCTTTCCCCTGAGATGTGACCTACCGAAGATGACACTAGATACAGCTGTCAAGTCCAGTACAATGCTTAGGTATGTCACCAAACTGGCATCCAATTTAAATTCCTTCTCAACTGAAGATCCTCTCTTTCTCTTCTTAAAAATTTACTGACACACCAGAATGAGGTGCAATACACTAAGTGCACAGAATTTTAGAACTTAATTATCATCAGTTTTAAATAATACTGTAGAGCGTCATTCATATCTTCATTTGTAATTTTACAAGACAGTGAAAGTAACAGTGCTACCACTATCAATTCAAGGCTAGTTTTGCAAAGTGAACTGGCCAGTCCTCAGGTACTGATCAGTATCTTGGTTTGACACTGCACATGAAATAGTACAATGGTACAAGTGGTCATAACCTGCTTTATGGAGCAATAATCCAATTACTCATTGAACAAAAAGAAAGGTATATCCACCTGAATTATTCGACTCATTTCCTGCAGGACAAGGATGTCCATTCTGGAAAGATGAGAAGCCAGATGTTTCTCTACAGTCTTAGCCACCAGGAAATAAATAAACACTGATAAGTTTTAATTTCACAACAGCATAAATCCTTAAAAACTCCATTGCTCTCAGCTGTAGAAAAGTGACTTGATAACAGAATCTTTTTAGCTTTTTACAGAGCATCACTGACAGAGGTCTTCAAAAAAGGCTAGAATTTTTTTTCTACTTAGCTTGCATCATCTCTGTGCACAACACGGCCCTCTGCATCAGAAGGGATCTTGAGAAAAGCCTCCTCACTTTGAAGAGTTGTGTGCAGTAGATAAATTACACACTAATTAATATGGTGACAGATGAGATACATGTGAGGTTTGTTTGTTTTTTCCACTTGTTCCTAAAAGCCACCATTAGCCACATGTCAAAACAGACCAGTGCTAGACTGTACACTGCAATTGATGTACAGATATCAGCTCTCACCTGTGTTTCTAGATTGGATATTTCAAGCAGAGCTGTTTGTATTTCTTCTTTTTCCCCATGGAGAGATCAAAACAGTATATCATTTTCAGTTTGGATTAGTAGCTATTGACTTACAAAATCATACCCATACTTTCTATATATGCTAGAAGACCATTTGAATTCATATGCTTTGAGGACAAAATACTCTTTTTCTACCTGTGAAACAATGCATTTCCTGAGCAGACCTGCACACAGGAAAAATTTCCCAGAACCTGCAATTTTTTTTTTTTTTTTGCTTCTTCTTCCTTTGGATGGCCAAACTGCCAGTGTTGACAGCCTTGTCAGACAATGAGCAATGGCTGTAGTTCTGAAGAGAACAATTACTTTGAATCAAGTTCACAGAAGTCAGTGGCCTAGGCTGACAATACAGAAAAATGAAGTGAATATTCTCATAAATGTGGTGGGCTTCAAAACCTTCCCCATTCACAAGATACAGTGTGGGCTGGCAAATACACATACACCTACTTCATATGTCAGCTTTTACATTTTAATTAATTTGTGGCCACCACTCTGTAGATTCATTTGGTAAAAGAAATTAAAACCAAATGCTTGTTTGACAAAATTTCGTTATGCAAACCCAAAGTACTATTTTGTTTTTGTTATAGCATGGAGGTAATAAATGTCAGAAGACTAGAAGTTCTACAGAACAGAACTGTCTTCAGGCCAATATATGTGTCTATGCCCCCAAATTTAAGAGGAGATGAGATTAAAATAATTCTAACCTCAATTATCCAAACTGCGGGAAAATGAGTTGGTATTACTGGTGTATTAAGCACTTCATTAAAAACATCTTCCTGAACAAACGTATTTGTAACTTTCAAGGCCACATTCTCAGAAGCTTTGCTCATTTTCTTGCTCCTTTAATTTCCGGCTAGCATAGGCATTTTGTACCTACCGCAACACAAATGTTCGATTCACTAATGAGAATTCAGCTTTAACACATTACCCTTTGTGCTCCATTGCTGGGATTGAAATCCCAGCTGGATGTTCATATTCATGTTGAATATTCTGGATCTCTGCTGCCCTAACATGAGAGCTTCACTTTTAGCAATAAGCAAAGATGCTGCAAATTCTCTCTATAGGCATCTGAGGTAGTAAGGCTCCAAAAGAATTGTAATTGCTCACCATCCATAGCATCAAGAACTCTGCATTCACTTCTAAAAGATGTATTTCAAGAATGCATGCAGGATTTCTCAGGGCTTTTATAATTAATAGAAATATTAATGTGAAGAACTTTTCTGAATACAACTCAATGTATGTAATATTTTCTATGAGTATTGCTTTCCAATGAAATTTCTACAACATGAACTTGCCTGGGTGGCAATGAGACAAAGATGCTCTGAACGTCTTGGTAAATCCTACATATTAAATCTTATAGATTTACCATTACATTATCCATAAGGAGAACTGATAAGTTACAGTTACTCTGGCTGATGGCTTTTAAGTTACTTACGTATCAAAGCTGAGCTGTATTTTAATTTTCAGACCTCTGAAACTTAACTGTAACTATAAATTATAATAGGTAAATATTGAAATTTGGAGGATTTATTAGACTGAGATTCTCAGGCTGAAACACTGACCTTAGAGCTCTGTGCCTAAATTATGTTAGTGCTGTGCCCCTTCTTCTTGAAAGAGATCAAGAAGCCTAAAATTAATTATTATATGAACAAACTTCTCAAATACCAAGTAATTGTAAACATCCTGCTTAACCTGAAGTCTGTAAAGAATCTGCCTTAATTATGCATCCAGCACTCACCAGAAAGTAGCTTTTAATCAGAGATCTGATTGCCATTTTTGGGGGGCCTGATCCTTAACGAGTTACCCTGTCATATGTCATTCCCCTACCCGGTTAAAACATGAAATTTACCTTTTCATTTTGAGGATATAACACACTTCATACCAAGTATCCTTATGCCTCATTTTACAGAGAGAATCACAGACTGAATATTTTACATGTGATGAAAAATTGTGACATTTGTGTTTCATTATAATATCCTTGCCAGAAAAGCAGATCTGGGAGCAGAAGTAGCCCAGCTATAAAAACACAGAGTAAATTCAGAGAGGGCAGCAGCAATTACAATGCATAACACAAGAGCTAGTATCTTGTCAGAGCCATGGATGCAGGTGATAAATTACATTAGCAGACGAGTGAAAAATTGCCTTTTTAAAATACAGTAGTAGCTAAAAAGGGAACTGATCCGAACTACATTAGATCCAAACACAACACTCTTCCTCAAATTAATGTTTATGGCACAACACAACATTACACTGACCATGTGGACCTCACTAGAAATTAAAATTTTCTGTCTTCTTGCTCTTTAAAATCAACAGCTACAAAATGTATTTGATTTTCTCTGCCTTATTTTTGCCTGTGTGACAGCCTCTTCAATATACTGGGGAGCTGAAAGGCTGCACCTGAGCTTGTTTCATCTTCCTCTTCCAAAAACTTCAGCTATAGAACACCCCACTTTTCTCCTTTTTGTCTCGTACACTCTCAAGATGCCACTGGAGCCTGCTGAGTTCGATAGGTTGGTTTTCCTTCTTGTTAGAGAACCACCTGCCTTTCTGTCCTGACTTCTTTTTTTTTTTTTTTNTCCCTTCTTTTCTTTTTACAGAACTGTGATTTGCATTTGGGCTGGTTACCAGGGTGATTCAGCAGAACATTTCTGCAGAATGTCCCCAGGTCTATTATATGAACTGACGTAATTTCCCATATATCTTTCTCAGTAGAATCACCAGACAGCTCCAAGACGGGAAAATTATGCTCAGTCACCATTGTAGAGTCCCTTACAGAGATAGACAGGCCCAAGCCAGAGTCCCAAAATGCCTGGTGGAAAACACTGTAGAACTGCAGTGTGTGACCGTTCCTAGCTCAAATATGACTTCAGCAAATGCATAATTATCTGACCAAGCAAATCTGCAATTGATTTCCCAAAACCTGCTTGCAACCTTTCAGGAATATTAGTTCAGTACCACTATCACTCTATTAATAATAGAAGAAAAATAACATTGATTTTTAAAAATTATTTTTACCACTGCAGGCTTAGCGCAAAGCACTGAAATTTTGTTGGTAAATGCGGAATATTAGCATTACAGGGAAACATTACTGGTAAATTATCAAAGAGAAAAAACATCTCCCAGATTCTGCTAATTCAAATTCCATCCAGTAGGTATCTAAACAAAGGGCTAAAAAATAGCATGTTCACATATGTCCACATGGCTACAGAGCCTCATTTCCTCCTTTGCCATCCACAGTGAACATAAATCTGCCTGATGATGTGATATTTCATTATCATTTCATTTGCTGAAAGCAAATCAAAATAGCAGTCAAACTATTTCCTTTATGATGTGTGTGGGTAGGGAGGTTTCTTTTGACACTGAGCTACACAGGAGGATAGACTTCTAAAATACTGTATTTTTCCTGGTCTTTTGGAGATCTGTGTTTCTGTGTTCTGCAAACTAAGTCAACCTCACACCCTCAAAACTTTAGCAAATAACTGAATAATATAGCATATTAAAGAGACAAAATAGGGATCAAAATACTTATAGAGTGCAAAATGTCCTGAAAATAGCAGTGGTCATAACTTCTTTTTTCTTAATTTTCATTAGGAAAGTCAACTATTCCTAAAGAAAACTCTCCCAAATAGTGCTGCCTGAAATGAAGGGTATAGAGCATTGTGACCATAATAGAGCGAACAGAGTTCACAGAGACAGTTGTGACAAATTATATGGATTATAGCAGACACAGGGAGCAATGAATCATTCAGTATCTCAGATCTTAGTTTCACTGCAGACCTCTTTGCTACACACTTGTCACATCCCAGTCCAGAAAGTAATGTGGACAGTTCTAACGCTCCAATAAAACCCTTTTTTCAGTAGCCATTACTTCCTCTTCCTGCTGCTTAGTCAATTATACTGAAAAACTGCATCAAATCAGAGAGCAAGGACAATCTTGACAACCTGTGCAGTTGAGCCATAGCATGGTTAGACCAGCAAAAGCCAAACTATTTTAGAGCCACACTAAAACATGCAAACTTGTTTTAAGGAAAATAATTTTTATTACCTACTAAACCAAACAGATCAGTGCTTAAATGGTACAGAGAGTAAATAAATCAGACTCCTATGTCAGATGAAGCATATTCCAACAAAGAAACATAGTGCAGAAAATAATTGAGGTCATTCAAATCACTCTGACACCCCCTCCCTACCACATGAGGTGAAGGAGACCCAAAGAAGAGCTGTGTTGGTTCTTTAAACCCTGTCCATCCTCAAAAATGTCAGGGAGTTGAGACAAATTTTGGCAAAAAAAATGGCATATTTGGGCCTTGCAATCCCCTGCTAGTGCAGAGGAAGATGAGTGGTTCTGGGAAGCAAGACAGCTGCTGTCAAGTCTGGTGCTCCATGAGCTGATGGCCCACTTGTGGCTGGGGCACACCTTTTATCTCAGCTTCATCCCAAAGAAATACTGGTTTTGGGTTTGTGGCTTCTCTTTGGTATGAATTAAAGTATGGGAAGGAGAAATTCACTTTAAAATCCTCAATAGTCTTCTCAACTACTAATGCTGACACACCCATGGTGGTATAAAGAGGAAAATCTTTTGCAGCTATGGGGGAATCAAACAACAGGGAAGTTTTCTTGCTATAGAGCTTCCTTCTGCCATTACAGTTTTGCAATAAATCTGCCCAGATAAATTCTACCCAATGACACAGTTTTCTCAAAGACAGGAGACACCCACCTGATTTCCTTTCACAGTGGACAGCTATTTAGAATTGGCTAACAAGAAAGTGCAAAGAATTGCAATATAACAACTATGTGAAAGAAAACCAATCATTCCTAATGAAAATTGGAACAATAACAAGGAGGCTATGCACAAATATCATAGATATTTTGGTTGTGAACAGATAATGCAAAGAGAGGAAAAAGACTAATCTTCCAATGCAGATAACCTCAAATAACTTCGCATTTCCTTAATATTTTTGAGTTAGTGAGGGGGGTAAACTCTGAATGCCTCCAATTTTGCCATGAATATTTCACACATTTCTAAGACTAACAACACTTACATCAGAGGGGTGCTATGAAACTAAATGTTTGCAAATCACTGTGAGACACAGATGAAAGGTGCTACAAAACAGCAATATCTGGTTGGTAAAACTTTCAAGCACAAATCTTCAGCTGGTGTTAATTGTCTGTTCCACTCTAAAGTCACTGAAGCTATCTAATTTATAAGGACCTACTCCTCAAATCAAATAAGCTTTGTAAGGGGATAAATACCATTCTGATTAGAAAGATAACTGCAGAATAAAAGACCAGTTTATCAATACTGATGCAGCACTGACTCAGAATTTTAAGATATGCTTTACTTCTGAGAGGCAACATTCTTAAAACGCAATCCGAGTTTTCATGTTTGTTTTTTAACAAGCACCTGACAACCTTAAAAAATGCAATACTGTGTTACTGACAGGTTCTGTTGTGTTTTCCTGTATCTCAAGTATGGACACAGTGATCACCACCTCGGAGAGTGCAAGTGCAGTGAAGGAGATGGACCCTTGGTTGCTGCACTTGCACCCTGCAGTGGGACACAGACAATGCGAGCAGGTGCCCTTGGCCATGCCCACCCAGCAGCTGAAATGACAAAACAAAGCTCTTCTCTATTCTCTGTGGCTTTGTCGACGAAGGATTTCTGATGCTCGGAAGACTACAAAAAATCAACCTCCAATTCCCCAGCTCTTCTGACTCATTCTCGCAGGTGCAAGCGGTTGCCAGGGTGACACATTCACAGGCTCCAGGCTCAGAATCCTGTGCAATTTCTTACCACATCTTGTGACAAGCTGCTGCACCAGAAGCCAGGATTCCTTCTGCGAGAGCTCAAGCAATTAACCCAGGAGACATGCACTGAGAGAGCTTGTAATGGGAGTAAAGTATCAAAACCATGTTGGTTCCCTGCCTGTGTGTTTAATACCATCTGTCAGCATTGGCTATTATGGCTGCTTTCTGAGGCCAGAGTGCTTTTAAAAAGTTGCAATTTTCTGATCAACAGGGAGCACTTCTTGCTAAGCTAATATGAGGATTTCTGTAACAGCCAGCTTTGTAGCATCTCACATGTATTTCTTGAAAACAGTTTTTATGTTCAGCCTCCCTCTCTCACCTGCCCCTCTACAAGCCAACAAAAACACAAGCTTTCTTTCAAGGAGTTACTTTTCAAGCTTAAAAATCAAATATAACCCGTAGTGCATTTAAGACTAAAATACCAATCCTTGCACATTAAAAGATCAAAGAACAAATGTAAGAAGCCAGGTGAACAAAGCAGACCAGCTTACCATATTCATTCCTAAAGCTCTTTGAAGACCCTGTGCATCTCTCCTTGGGGAGTACATTTGAAATTTTGTCACAGATATTCTGTGATAGCTATCACTACACCTGCAAGCCTAAATTTTTCCCAATTCCCTTAGAACTGCAGATTCAAAACATCATTAATGCTGCTATTTAGAAAAATGTATCTATTGTTTTACTACACCTAAATGCTTCTAAACTGACAGAATTTAGCAACACTGATGCATTTCAAAAGATTAAAATTATGAAAAAATAAATTATCACATTTACCCACACCCTTCCTTAGGGGATCTCCAAGCACTTAGGGAATATATGATTTAAGCTTATTGTGCCTCTCTGCAGTCACATTATTCTTATTTTGTCAAAAGGGAAAATGTGTAAGAAGAATGACAGCATTCCCTAAGGTCACTCAACTAGTCAGCTGCAGCACAGGGAGTTTAATTTATATCTGAATTCTAGCCAACAGTTCTGCCCCCCAAAATAACTAAACTCTCTAAGCTACATAGCACTAAATGTTCCTACACTGCCTTGTACTTTTCACTTTTGTGCCATTTGGGAAAATACCATATATACATTTTGACTCATTACAGCACTGTTCTCAACTTCAAAGATTTTTGAGCATAATTAAGGGGTTTTCTTATAATGAAGGTGATTGCAACAAAATGCAATGCAGCTAAGAGCCATGGGACAAAAGTCTGATACCATTCTGTGGAGATTCTGCAGGTTAAGAGACACACAAAATCATCATAATAAATGCAACTAATTAAAAAGAAAAGTATGTTGGCATTTGTCTCAAAAGACCGTTATGCTAGAGGGACTGTCCTTTTGTAGAAGCCATCTTATCACCTGATTTTTTGTTCCTTAAGACACAAATTATAAAAAACCCACTCATTTCATAGATTAAAAGACACATAAGATGTAAAATACACAATCAAAAATCTCAATTATCACGAAAATAAATGCCTCCCCGCCCTCTAATTTGCTAGCAGGAAACGTGCTGTAAAAGTCTAGGACAGAAAAAACAGGATAAGATAGCTGCATTTTAATTTAGACTTTGACAAGTCTTAGCACAGATTGCTTGAATGATTCCTTCTGCTGAACAGGGACATATGCTGGCCAAGAGTCAGAGTGCCAAAATACAGACCTAAGAGAAGCAGACTTAGACATTCTTGATCTGCCTCATTCAAACCTGCAGTCTGTTTCTTTTCCTCGTAGACTTAAATTCCTACTTGCAATCCTGGTTTCTTACAAGAAGTAAAAAGATTAGTGCTGTTGTTGTGATACAGCAGGTTGAGGGGAATGGGAGTGCTAGAAAGGTTTAGACAAACCTAATATCACAAATAATATCCCATTTGAAGAGGGGAAGCAAATAAACCTTGCCGAATGAATTCCAGATCAGCAAGGCTGCTTGAATTCATCTTTCATCACAAAAAGATAGAAGTCAAGACAGTAAGATGGCATGGAAGCATCTCCCAGGAAATCTGGGCAAATTTCCTAAAAAGCTTTTTATTTTTGAAGCTTGGAACAAATTTTAGCCAAGTTTTGAGCATCCTGGGGTCAGCCTACAGACTAGGATTGGAAACACTCAGTACTGTAGAATTAGGTAAACTTCTACTAAGAAAGGTTTCTCTGAAGAGGTAAAAGCATCATCAGAATGCAAATGTTTTTCTGTACAGCTCCCATACAGTTGAAAGAGATGAAGGGATCCATTTTATAAGAAGCCACAAGAACAACATCAGAGTTTTAGGCAAACAGATGTCAACTTCTTTTGATTTATAGATTTCTTAGCATGTCAAGTTATGCTGGACTCCTGCATGATAATCTTTCAGCCTACAGACAGGAAACTTTACATTTTCCTTTAGGCTTCATTACCCTCTTAAAAATAGTCTGAGGATCTGGAAGGAAACTGCATGTTAAGATCAAAAATGCCACCAAGGAAATTTAACAAACTCTTGTCTCCTGAGAAGGTAACAAAGCAGCTCAAAGCAAAAACATGAAGAGAAGAATTTGGTTTTAGAATTGGAAAGAGGACTCAGTTGGGGCACTTTATAGTGAAACTCAACAGGGCAGAGATTTCACCTTGTGCATACAAAATTTTGCAAAACACTAACCAGTAAAGAGCTTCATAAGTGTGTGCCAATCTCCTAAACAGGATGGCATTGATGAATCCTGTACAAAATATGACTGATATATAGGGCATAAGCTATCCCCTCAACAGAACACAAATTAAATCCCTAATAACAAATCAGTTCAGATAACATCGCTAATATGGCCTTGATTTTGCAAATCACCTGGTGCACATGCCTAACTTTAAATCTTGAAATTAAAAATTTAAATTAATATATTAAAACCAATGAGATCTTGACTTACTGAAGCACTTTGGTAGACTTAGGGCCTTATTGTGATTTACATGTGCCTTTTCATTTTTGTTTTTCATAAATACATTTAGTATCAACGATAGGAAAAAAAAAAAACCCCAAAACCCAAATCCATAAACCAGAAGCAATTTGCAGAAGAAATCTAGTGAGATCTACCACATGGCTTGTAGATAAATGTCCTAGCAGAATACATTCTCTATTTCTCATCAAAATATGAAGTCAAGTCTTTCCACAGTAAACACTTCATCTATAAACAAATAGTCTGACATGTTTTGGAAAGAAAGTCAAATTTTTCAAATTCTGGTTTTGTTAAAAAACAGATCACTGTTGAAATTATGCAAGATTTGCCTCCAACATCTGCTGTTACTGATAAATTTTGAACGGCTTGTTTAACATCCTTGTTGCCAGTGTAGTATGACCTCCTTGTTTGTTCAGATAACTTTTTACTGGAACTAAAAGCTAAAAGTTAGAATTGAATATTTTAAAAGCTTCAAGGAAAGCTAAGTTTCCTCCACAGATTCTGGAGGTTTATTCCTTTTCAAATGAAAGGGCAATAAAGGATGTCCTTTTTAAACAGCATGACCTCATACTACTGGTTGATTTTACACGTCTGGTTTTCTATCTCTATATGATGGCAGTAGTGTGCCAGGCACTCTTTATACAAATGACAGAAAAAGGACTTTTGTTACTCTGATTACATCTTTCAGGTTTGTTTTAACTTGTTGCTGTAGGAGTCATTTGAATTATTTTTACAAGTGCAGAGACCAAAGCAGGGGCTTTCCAGGTGTACTTTAAGCACTGTGGGGACAGCCCTCCTACATGAAGTTCTCCTGCTTGTACACTACAACATTGCCATTCATGGCACTATTGACTCATACAGTCAAGTTCAATTTGATGTTCACCCTAAACTACATCTTCCCTTCCACCAATTCATTTCCATCTCCTAAACAGCAGTCTCTGAGTTTATATTTATACATTTGATTAACTGCTCCCAAAGGGATCACTACGACATTTATACTTTTTCAGCATCACTCTTCTGATTTGCCTACTGCTCTCTACTTTTTCTAGGCCCCTTTTTCTGCCTCAAAATTAAATATGTTTCCCACTATTTGTGTCATCAGTATATTTCAGCAGATTTCACTGGAAAACTTCATGACCCTGGAATAAGAACCATCAAGCTGGAGTTAGAATTTTGCTCCTCACAAACTTCCATATTTGAAGGATTTTTTTCAAGGTTTTTCATTTTTGCTCTCAACCAAACAGAATTCCTCTGCCAGAGGAAGACAGACCTCAAAATTTGGCTAACTTCTTTTATGTACAAAAAGATTTGCACGGTCTCTTCCTTCTTCCCAGAGAAGAGGAAGCTTCATTTTCCATTATGAAACCACAACTCATGAGAAATGATATCTCATGAATAATACAGGACCATTAAAAACATTGAATGGCCACTTAGGAGGGCAGTATTTTTCCCAGAAGGATCACTTTTCATAAGGGAAAATTGTTTACTTCCTTGCTACTGAAAGTACTGGTTTCTGTATATATTGTCATAAATTTTCAACAATTCAGGATATACTGCAAATGTAAATGGGCTTTTACAGGGGTCTTTGGTTTATCAGTGATATTTACCACAATTAGACATTGCTTTTTGTCTTTCAATAGCAAAGCTACCAGTATTTTCAATTAAAATTGATCCATCTCTCTCCGCCTATCTGCTGCTATTGTTTTTTTCCTCCTGCTTACAGACAGGAAATGGGTACAGTTACAGTTAATCATAATATCTTGCCCCATTAGATAGATTGCAGAGTGTGCCAATTCAGTCAGTTTTACTACTCCCCTGTGAGTTACCCACTGCTATCATCCACACCTATCTGTACCTGAATTTTTCATGGCAGAAGTTTGAAATTCAGTAGCAAGCTGTATAAAACAGATCTGTTTCTGACAGCATGAACTCTTCCCAGAATCAAGATTAAAGATATTTTGATGCCTAAAATGTGCCTTGGAATGTTCTCAGCATAAAGACACCAGCTAAGAAAACATGCAAACTATGTAAAACTCTGCTGCCTGTTTCTGCCTGAGAAAAAAAGCAGAATTTTGAGATTATATGTCAATTTGATGTATAATCTCTCAAAGGAAGAGCAAGAGCAATCACAGAGGTGAAGCATATCCTACCACCTTCCACCAGTGCTCCCCCTTCCTACCTAAAGAGGACATGAACTTCCTCATCAAACCTTAATGGTGCAGAAATTTCCCCAACTACAGCAGTCCAGAGCACACTTTAATTTATTGCGTTTAGGACTATAAACCCATGTTTTACTACTGAAATTAATTGTGCCTGACACTTCCATCACATTAACACACATTAGGCACCATGACCTTTGGATGATCAAGGAAGACCTAATTTAATAATTTAGAAACAGCATGATGTCTGAGTAAGCCCCAAAGGAGAAAGAAAAATGCTATGAAAAATGATCCTATTTCACTAGTGGGGAATATTTGCTTACTAAACCCCCTCAGATGAATTTTGGCTGCTATTTTACAATTTTCTCTACTGGTCATATACAGCACTCTACATTCTCACAGTGCTGTGTGTCCCTTCTGATGCTGGTCACGTAATCCTCCATCAAATATCCTCTAAATTCTTAGAGGAACAATACACTTTTGCCTGCAAGATGGCAAACTCACAACAGAAGTTTTTTAAACAGCAGCTGGAATAGCAAACAAACAACTGCAATTAAAGAGAGACAGCTATAACTCACTTCAGGCTTACAATACAAATTTGGCATCTTTAAAGACATAATTTTGTCATAAACAGCTAAATCAAACATGGTCATCAATTATATATGATTGATTCTAATCAGGGTAACTCAATCTTAATGTGAAGGCAGATATAACTCAGTATGAATAGGCAAGTTGACAGAAAGCATGAAGGACTAAGAGATGAGCAGACAAGACAGACAATGTGTCCAATCCCTTTCAATTTCAAAATCTTGAGGTCCCAGAAAAGCATTTCCCTACAGCAAATACTCATTTTCCTCAGGGTATGGGGAGATAAAGACTCAGAACCCAAACTCACATATGTTTATACACAATATTTTAAGCAAAATGCTCTGCAGTATTAGAGCTTCAGTGACCAGCAAAAACAGACTGCCAGTGCCTTGAAAGGGAAACTGGAAATCTACTTTTTTCTTTTTTATTAATTTCAATATTATTTTTTTGTTATACTGGCTTTTAAAAATCCTATATTCAAGTATTATTTTAAACACAGTATGACAGTTTTAGTATGGTAAACTCTTAAAAGGCTTTTTACTGAAGATTTAACAAACATGTAATATAGGGCAGAATTTCATCTGTATGACCAGGAGAAGAAAAAGAAAACAGCCACAAAATAATTTTCTGCAATAAAATTTAATACCCAAAAACATGTGTCAGATTAAATGGAAAATGAGGTCTTATTTATAGACCTGAAATCTGAGGCCCCACAACTGTCATCAGATTGCATTTGCAAAATATTTCTTCCTTGTTTCTTAATTCTGTTTAGCTTTTCTTTTTCATACCTGGACAATACTCTTTGAAAAAATCTCATCACAGCACAAGGGTTAAATGTCACTTGTACTCAACTAGTCAGCTCTTGGGGTCTGAGGAACTGCAGCTCTTACCTGTGGCCCAAGAGGAAACAGCTGGGTTACCCTGCTCCTGCCCTGCCTGTATATATGTGTATATATATATATGTATATATGCCCTGCCTATTTTATAAAGTGTAAATTGGTGCATCAGCTCCTCCTACCATGAGCTGATTTTCACAGCTGTTAATTGCCAAGCAGACACCAAAAAGGATAAATCTGGAAGGGTGAGAGGAGTTTTTCTTTGTCTGAAATCAGTTCCTGACTCTTTTACCATGAGGATTTTAAATGTGAAATTAGTAAAGTCCAGAGCAAAATCATTTTCTTGGTATATAACCAAGAGCTCTTTTAGTGGTTTATACGTAAACTAGTACAGGGGACCAACATTAAAAACACCGTCTATTTTCTCCCTTTGCAGTGAAGTCAACACTTGTGTGCTGCAATAAAAAAAAAATGCTTCAAAAAATCTATCTAAAAAGGTAAGATTGCACTTCCTCAGCTGGCATAGTCTACTATAAATCCACTTCATCTGAGCTGGGACAAGAGGATGAAAATGCACAAACAGGTAAAACACAAGGGTGATTTAGCTTCTGACTACCTTCATGGAGTTAAGGTATCGCAAACATCTTGATAAATATATAGCCAGAGAACAGTAAATTATTGACACAAGATGTAATTTACCATAAAAAATGAACAGCAAACAGACAGATTAATTTTATTTCTTTCTGAAAGAATAAAGTTTCCTTCTCAGGTACTAACTGGCATGCATTTACCTTCTGCCACAGCTGCAACATCAAGGCTCCTCTACAACAATTAGCAAAGTGACAAGAAAGCACTTACATTCACTTTACAAGCAGTGGATGGCATTTATACTTATGTCATTTTCACACCTTTGAGAAGAGTATCCCGGTTTTCTTGCCTCTCCACACTATTTACAATTGTGTCATGCTTCTCCCTCTTCAATGCAAGCAATTTTGGTTTTGACACAGATTTACAGCCCTTGGCATTTAGAATAGCTTCATGAAAAATTTCTGTGCTGGTTAGACTCAAATTTCATGCAATTTCCTTGTAAACAAGTCATCATTGCTCATGGTGTTTACTAAAACAGAGTTGCTAAGAAGTCTTCATTCCTCAGCAGTAGTGTGCAACACTGTGAGGTGATCCAGGACACAGTGCCTGTCATTCTGCTTCTGAGCCCACCACCGGCCTGGAGAACAAACAACAGCGTCACAGGCAGAGCCTTTATTTGTTACACATCATCAAGGACATGTCGTGTGCATGTTCCACCTATTTCTCTTTCCTAACTCTGCCTTTTCCCAACTGGGTGGGCACTATTTGATTACTTTTGCACACACGCATATTTTGTAGAAAGAAAACAACTCCAAACTAAGATTTCTACCCAATGGAATTCTGTCTATTTTCTATCATGCCATGTCCACTACACCCTCTGATGTACAAAGGCTACTGGGGTAGAAGCATGGATGTGCAGCATCCCTCCTTTGCACAGCATTTCCCATTTCTGTTCATATTAACTACTCCTGTTTGGACACAGCAGAGGACAAGGGAAAGAGATGCTGCACTTAGAAGGTGAATTGATTCTACAACCGCTGACACTGCAGCAGTTGATTTTTATGCATCCACATCCTTGGCTTGCATGGTGAAACATGACACTGGAATGATAAAAATACAGACAAAATAGCAATTTACTTCTGTAATAAAAGTTTTGTAAGGGATTTAATTTAAAACCCCATTCTTTTGTCCCTCTTTCCTGCTGTTCTGCTGTGAATTATATCATCAATTCAAACAAACAGTTTTTCTGTCATATAAATTTCTGCTTGGAATGCAAACATTTATAAAAGTGAACCATAAGGTTACTCTGTGATACAAACTTCTATTGTAGACATCTTCAGTGCCTCTGCTATGGTTTTTTCTAATGGATACCTAGTTGGAAAGGTGACCAAAGCCTTATTCTCATCATCTTTATTCATCCAACTAGAGGTGCTTCTATTAATTTTTGCATCTAAGAACTCATCTCATCTTTACTGATCAAAAATTCATAATTCATTCTGTATTGAATTATGAGCTGTATCCCAACCCACTTTGTAATGAGTTTAAGAAAGTACATTAACATGCTGAAACCTAAGTCAAAGGGGATGGATGCTCCCTTTTCAGATGGTTAACCTGATTGCTTTCAATATAACAATACAACCTTTACATCCTTTTACAAACGTGCAGCAAAATTCCAAAACCACCTGATGTGGTTCAGCATACAGCACTTACTATTATATCACGGGTGTTGATTAATGAAAGCACAGCAGCTGTCCCTGTGTCTGCTCCACTGTTTGCTTATCTTTAGGTTTAGATCTTCCCAATGTGGGGCCTTTGCTTTATCAGAGGGGAAATGATAAGACAGGGTGCACAGTTTGAATCTGTGCAAAGTTCCCTTTGCTGCACAAGCACTCCCTTCCCCTGGATACGAGGGGATTAAAAAACATGTTGCTAAAATTACAGAGCTTGACAAGACCAAAACAAAATTTTCATAGATGTCGGTGAAAAACCTGTTTGTCTTAGGCAGAAATTACCAATTTATGGCCATTACTGACAGAGAGAAAAAAATAAATAAATTATAGCCTAAAATTTCAAGACCTACCTCTGTCTCTTGGAGGGAAAATTTAATCCATAATTTAGACAAACCACTGAAGAGAACAGTATCCTTTCTTGAAATTATTTTCACGTGCTCTAGTGCCTCACCTGCTTTTGATGTGATAACTCAGCTGAAAAGTGCTGACTACCTATCTATACAGCAATGAAAGAAACTTTGATTCTGCATATGTTTTACAGAACAATTTGGAGGGGAGAACAAAACTGAGTGTGACATTTGGGACCATTTTGTAAATTTGCAATAGCAAAATATCCCAAGGAAATTCTTCATATAAAATTGTGCAATGTGAATTCTGGCTACATTCACAAAACACTAATAAACTGGGCCCTAAAAATGCTGATATCAAGCACTTGGGGGAGGAATCAGGGAGAGGGAGAAAAGAGTAGGGGGAAACAGAAAGGAAGTGCAAGAAACTTTGGAAGCAAAACCATTTCCATAAATTCATCATTTTGGATTATTCCTTAAGATTTAATGCAGCTAAAAATAGACCAGAAAGCAATTCTGTCCTGTAGTACTACACAGCTCTTAGAACACAAAGGCATCCTGTCTTAAAAAGATGCCAGCCAGCATAAATCCCTGAAAAGCCATGTAAAACCAGATGCGAGCAGCACTATGCCTTTCATCCATTCCTCTCCCAAACACTCTTGTCTTCCAGGAGCACTGGCAAGACAGTTTCTGCAAGACATTGCACCTTGACTACATCAAGTGTTTTCAGAAATTTCTTACCTTTGGTATATACAGATTTAAATTTATTTCACACTGTAGCCTTGTGATATGCATAGTAATGAGAGTTCAACATAGAGCATTAAGACTTGACACTGGAGATTTGGAAACAAAAAAATCCTGTTCCATTTTCCAACCTCACTCTTTCAGGCTTTACTTTTCATAAGGCCATAATTTATACACAATTTGTCTTGTAACAAAGAAATGTTGCAAATTTTCATTTCATTTATTGTAAAAATATAGAAAATCAAAAAAAGTGGCATTCGAACAAATATTTTCATTTCCTCCCAACTCTGAAAAGTATCTCCAGAAGAGAAAAGCATTATGCTTGTCCTTCTTGGGAAACAGGGATAAAGAAAGGTTGATCATGAAACAAGTATGGTTTCCTTGATTTCAGCATGCAGTAGCAGGGCTGAGTCAGGCATCTGCAGACAGGAGGGATTCCTCCCATCTTGGGACAAATTTCTTTATCAAATTAAAACCTGAGGCTGAAGAAATGATCTTACCCATAAGAAAAATCCCATGGGATTTCCCACTCTGGATTCCTTGGTGTGTTATTTACACACAATATCAGTTCTAATCAAATATGCAGTCACTGTATTGTGAGGTTTTTATTGAGTGAACTGGAAAATCAGAAAGTTCAGCAGCTTGAGGAAGAGCCAAGGCTTGCCACGATTGCAAAGTGTTGCCAAAGAAACCATCACGACCAGTTTTATGGAGACACTTGGGTGTCCATTTTATGGAGACACAGGGCCTCCATTTTATATTGGAGGCCTCTGGGCCTCCCAGACCACTCCACATCAGATATGGTCACATAGAACACATCTGAATTTCACTGAAGAGATAATGCTTTGTGTAAATATACGATCACATTGAGGACAAGAAAACTCTTTTCCAGAATAACTAAGCAATGCAGGTGCATGAAACTTGTTGTCAAGGAAATACTATGCCACAAACCACCAGAGCTGTACTGTGTATATTAGAATTCAAAAAGGGTACATGATAAAACTTAGATTTCAGTGTGAAATCCTTGAATCTAAGTCAGATATACACCTAGCTCCTCGCCCTTTCTTACCACTCTCTACAGATCCTCCCCTTGCCCTGTCCCCCTTTTTTCTTTGATTTTTTTTAACATATTTGATTCAATTGGCAGAAGAACTCCCCAGACTAATTTTAAACAATTCCTCCTTCAATGCTACTCATTTTTTTGGTCTCTTTCCAAGATGTTGTTTCCAAACATTCTAGACATGTATCGGGGGGAAAAGAAAGGAAAACAAGATAGAGGAGGAAAGAGGTTGAGCAGGGAGCAGGGAAGAGCAGGGAGAGGGAAGTCTCCTCCTGGGCAATATCTGGGAGTGGTGAAGAGGAGAGGGCCATGCCAAAGCCAGCCCAGCATGAGCAAGGAGAGGTTTTCCCCATTTAAGTATTTTAAAGTAATGCTTTGCTGCAGCCCTGCTCTTACACAAACATACCCATGTAATCCTATTTATCTTGTGTACCCATGGGAGCATGAAGCTCACAATAATTTTCTGAAAGTTTCTGCAGTTTCTCAGGTGGCTTTTATCACCAGCAACATGCCTGAACTATTGTCCCTCCAGAGCCAAACTGGTTTTGAGCTGGATCTGCTGCACTTCAGCCACTGCATCCTGGACCAGCCCTGGGAAACTCCCCTGAGCAGAGCATGTGGAACACATCAGGACTCTGTCAGCTCACAGTTTGCTTTCACCAGCTTCTTCCTTGGACTAAGCCGTGTCCTAGAACTGTATCTATTTCCATTGAAATGGATCTGTTAAAAGTCCTACAAATGAAAGGGAAGTTTGGAGTTCATAACAAATCAAGCAACTTTATTGCCTTCCAAGTACTTCAGCAACTGAAAGATGAGGAGCCAGAGAGTGACATCTGCATACACCAGAAACATAAAAAATACACCAAATTAAGAGCTAACTAGAAGCCTTTCAGCGTTACCTGCATGTTTTGTTTTGGTTTTTCTTGGTTTTTTTTTTTTTTTTTTGGTGGGTTTTTTTTTCCCTTTTTTGTTGTTGTTGGGGTTTTTTTTTGTTTTGGGGGGGATTGTATTATTTGTTTGTTCGCTTTTTAAAAAATTTTAACAGAAACTGACAGTTTGTTGAAATCTTAAACTTTTAACAAGTCATGAATTTGGAGGGAAAAAAAGCCTTTGATGGGAGAAACTTCTCAGAACTCATCTCCTGGGAGCCTGTGCTACAGTTTGCTGAACTGCTTTCATGTTCCAAGTATTTCTCAAGCTGGAACTCCTAGATTTCACTAAGAAACTTACAGGCCTTATTCTGGGAAAATTTGATGCTCTGAAGACATCTGGAAATACAAAATCTTCTCTGACTCAGAAATGTTGGTCCATTTATGATACCTCAGAGTATTTTGAGAAAAATATTCTTCATGTGAGCTCCCATTCAAACAGTTTCATTTCTGCCACAGAATCTATTAGTTCAGTAAAACTAATTGCAAGTCTAAAATTAAAAATATCAAAGGCCTTAGCAGCCTTAAAATCCCTGACATGAATTTATACTGAACTGAACAAAGCATATAAGCTCTTAAAAATTTGGCTAGTTACTAGTATTATGGAAAACTTGCAAAACAATTGTGTAGGAACAATTCTAAAAGTTTATTCCATGTTCCACACCACCAGGAAAACAAGAACACCACCAGAATACCTACAACTTTGAAAAGCCTGAAAAAGCTGAAAGTTAATAAATACCTTAGAAATAAGTACCCACCAAAAAGCTCACATAATGGCCATGTTTAAAAGGATGTGATTAACCTCGCTCAGTACTAAAAGTTTTGCAAAACCAGACCCCAAAGATGTTTCTGATCTGGGGAAGGTCAGCAGTGTTTATTAAAAGTGCTGTATTTTGGTATTGGCATAAAATGCACTGTTGGACTTGAAGCTGTTTTAAGGGAAATTCAGCTCATGGCACAGAGTCCAGGCTTAAAGCATCACTAGTTCTCACGGGAAGGTCTTTTATGAGATAAACAACCATTTGAAATTTTTATTTTTCTTTGGCTGGAATACACACCCTCTGGTTTCCTTTGCTTTCCATTTCACATATGTGGCTTTGTTTGCTTTGGTGCTACATGTAATGCAAATTTCCCAGGGTTTGCTTCCTAATGTAGTCAAGAGCAACAGCAAGCTAAGTGACAGAGAAGACAGCCCACACACATGCCACCACACTCTCAAAACCAAGCCAGAAAAAAAACCAAACCACCAAGTTGTGTGGTACACAACTTTGTTTTTAAGACACCCTGAACTGCTCCTGCACCTGACACTTTAATGGAAAATCGTGGCCATCTGCTTTGACTAGAATCTGCTCTTCAGATTTTACCTGGCACCTCCCTGTGAGCAGCTGACAGACTGTGAAACCAGAGGTGCAGGCAGCGTGCTCAGGAGAGCACGCTGCTCTCATCAGACCCACAGCAGAGTGCAGGTACCTGCCTGCCCCTGGACAGATGTATCAGCCCTGCCTGGGAGCAGCAAGCCTGTGCTTTCCTAAGAGGATCAAGTTTACTTCTGGGCTTACCTGGCAAGCCCTGAGAAAGCCTTGCTGTGGCAGAACCGTATCTTTTCATGCTTTGCATCGAGGAAAATAATCTACAAAGCAGCTCTAACCACAGAACTTTAAAAACGTGTAGAAGCTGCCAGTTCATTGCATGGATTCAGCACCATCCAAAGAGCAGAGCACAGTGCTCTCCTGCTTTGGCCAAGGCAGGCAGTGCCTGTGCCTGCCAGTGCCACAGCAGCTTGTCCCAAGCACAGCCAGAGAAAGGAGGTTGATCCACATGGGCTGCAGGGTGGGCACGGCCCATACTGCGCACAGGAGTTTATGCACACGAGGAAAACATGAGCAAAAGCACATGTAGCTGTGGCTTTGCAATCAGAAAATTATCTGTTTATGTGCTATGAAGAAACCTGAAGGAATAGAGAACAGCAAGCTCAGTTTTGAAACAGGAAAAAGGAATGTCAAGACATAAATTAAAATCTGTATCACTGTCAATTACCCAACAAGAGAAAAGTCCCTGAGGCTTCCCTTTGGTATTAATGTAACTATTAAAATACTCATTGTTCTTTTCATATACAGCATGTTTTCTTTTGTTCTTTTCTTCAAGAGAGTCACTGAGATAATTACTTAATTACATAAGCAAGAACTTTAAATTCATAAGGGCTCTATTCTTGCAATGCTAATGTGAGAGATAATCTCTCTTTTGTCATAATATGTCACTATTTACTTACAAGCAGCTATTTCTTAATCAATTAATCAATTTTATTTTAATCTGTCACATCATTGGCTTACACTGGTTAATAAAATTCCCCATCACAGATCAGCTAGTCACAGAGCTCAAATGAGGAATCATGGCAACAAAACTTACTCCATCTGTATATTCAGCAAATCCAGAAATATTATTAATGTAATCATAAGCAGAAAGTAAAATGTCCAGAAATGACTGCATTGTAGTTACTTACTTGAAGAAATTCCATTTATTCAAACAGACTCAAAAAAAAAGGATTGTAATCTTCAATGGGAAAAAAATTACATTTTCACCAGTAAAGCAGTTTGGAAAAAAAATTTAATTTTAACATTGCTAAAATTTTGAACATTTACCAGATAAAGGACTTTTCCTAATACTTATTCATGTAAGACCAATCCAATTAAATTTTTAAATAAAATCCAATTTGCTGCAATGTGATTGATTGGGACTATGAAGTGCTTCAAAAGATGCACAGCAGGATGGCAGAAAACGGGCACAATCTTTACTGCAGCACTTAGCACAATAAAAACAAGTCTGCTTTCCCCTCTATATGTATCCCAAGTAATGGTTGTCTCTATCCAAACACCACAATACAAACACCTCTGTTTCCCTGCGAGGTTCATCAGTATGCACCAGCTTATTACCTTATAAATCCAGCAAGCACAGAATGCATCACCAAACTGCAGCACACTGCAAGGCTAGTAATTGAATGTCTGCTTAGAAGAGATTTGCTTTGTCCTAATCTATCCCGGTAATGGGACAGAGAAGAGTCAAAAAAAGGCAGGTTAGAGCAGAATGATCTTTGAATTCAGTAATAAGGTCCCTGGTTTTCACATGAGCACTGTAGAAGCTGCCTTTAGTTCACTGACAGACAACACGGCTGGATGGCAAAGACAGTGCAATTATCAGCTGCAATTCATCTAACCAGAAAAGAGAGTAATTTTCAGTTCAGGGGTGATCACCAACAGACTTTTGCAACCATGCAGAATGATGGTGGCTACCAACTCAAGCAGGTCACACCCGATGGGCTCTTCCACCTCACACCCCTCTGACGAGCTGTACTGAGCATAACTACCACTTCTTTAGTGCAGTTTAATTGCTACAGCACCAAGCCAGTACAAGTAGCACCAGGTTCCTGCTCTTGAAATACTGATGAGATGCAGACATTTTTCTAACTAACTTCAGTAACACTGTTAGATAGCCTTATTTAAATATTTTTTGTGTCTTACTTTACTTAAAGGTGTACAACTGAGATAAAAGTAACTACAAGGCAATATCAGCTCCATTTAATAGTGGGAGTGGTGATAAGGAAAAGCATATTCCAAGGAAAAACTAGAGAGTGCCCAGAGCAAAGCTAACAGGTGCTGAGAAGGATTGACAAGAAAACCCTAAAGTTTTATAATTGTAGTTTATTTTCAAGGTGTCTAATGATACCTGTGTGAGATGTTTTTGATCATGCTCTCTGATCAAAAATAACTTTTTTAAGGCTGACCATCCCCTTCAACCTGAGGTAAAAGAAACACCTGGAGAGAAGAGAGGGGGGAAAGAAAAAAAGCAAACCCTGAGGTGTTGCAACACTGGCAAATATTCCACTAATAAAAAAAAAAATACACACCTAATTTGTTATCAATGAAAAGAGCACTATCTTCCCAAACCTCATTTTTTTTTTTTTTTATTATTTTTATTTTTTTGGGGGGGTAAGCTATTTATTAGGCAATAAGAATAAAGTGCAAACCAGACAGGCATCTAACAGCATATGAGCATCTAGATAAATGGAGTAGGTTGAGAAGAGGAGATTTAGTGGTGGAACTCACTGGCAGCAAAATAAAAATAGAAACAAACCAATCAGGGGAAAATATTTAAATGGGCCTTATTTGCAAAATCAGACCTTGAGTCATGGATCCCTATCCACGGGAACGCAGGCTGTACTGGAATGCTGTCTTGCATAGAGGCTTTCTTCAAACAGTGTTGTGTTAAAACAGCCTTTTTCATGTCTTGTACCCTTATTTCCAGAGACACAGCACACACAGCATTTCCCAGGGACACTACTGACCTGGCAGCAATGTCCTGCAAGTAAATGCAAAGCCACCAAATTACTTCCCTGTACAGAGAAGAAGGGAAGAGAGATAAAATGTAGATTTACAGGCTTAAAAAATTGGCAAGTGACGATGAATGGATTAGGCAATAACAGAATATGTTCTCTGCTCCATTAAAGCACACCAATCCACAAATGATTATTTCAAGCTGAAATATTCAAATAGCAGTTGGAAGCCATGGTAATATCTTGATTTTAGTATCAGCTACTGATTAAATTTCAAGAATATTGCACTATTTAAAAAGACTGCAAGATCTAACAATCAAAAGAGACAATGCTTCAATTCTTCTCACCCTAGCAGTCCAAGGGCAACTGATTTTATCATGGGAGGGAGGAATGTGACTATATACCCCGAGGGAATAGTCCAAGATAGAACAGAATATTTCTTGGAGAATCACATGAGCTAAAGAGGAAGAGAAGATAGGATATTTTTGCTTAAACAGATAACTACAAATTAGTGAACTGAATTTAGTGCAGTTTAAAGTGCTGTTAGAGCTCCAAAGATAAACTGCCATAGACTGATGGAGCTTTGTATGTATTCTGTATTTCTGATCTCCCCAGGACAGAATTCAGACACAAGCATACATATATGTTGATTTTTCTGATTTAAACACTGGCCCAGTATTGGAGCAGAATGCCAAGCTGGATTATGATTTCTTTCAGTATCAATAGCAGCTTCTGAAAACCAAATTACTGTTCTAAGTTTTAACTCTCCAACAGAGCTGCCCTTAGTGTGTTCCTTGCTGTTGCAATGGTATGTTCTGCTGGCAGCATTACTAAGCATGTAATCTGAAGCCATTACAGTTCATCAAGCATTGTGTTGAAACATTATTAACACCTGAACGGGTAAATCGTTATCACCAAGGCCTCTCTAGCTCATCTAACTCAAGGTCTGCTTATGCAGGGCTGGCAGTCATACATTTCATTTTAATGACCATTAGGGTGGATAATAATAACAGACGGAGGGGACAAGCACACCAGCTGAATTCACAGGTATTCAGGAGGATTCTCCTATTTCCAAAATTCATCTTTTCTCTCACAATGCTTGCACCTAACGATAAGAAAAACATTGTCTTTTGATCAGGCCATAGAGAAAATCCTTTGAGTGCTTATGGCAAACCCTGAAAATCCTGTTCTCCTTTTAAAAGTAAGGCTTCTGCTATGTACACTATTTTAAAACACTGCATTCTTGAAAATAGGTTTGTTTTTTGTTACAATATTCCAGATATAGTGAACCACCAAGCCTCATCCTTTTATACCATAACTGCTGAGAAGGAGACATAAAGCAGTGAAAATCTGGTACATAAAGTCTTCTATTTGTAACTGATAGGATGTTATTTAATTACTAGAAATATAAGAGAATTATGATTAAATTAGAATATTCTTCAGGGTGGGAATATCATATCATAGAGATGATATTTTACATGACAATAAATCAGGATGTATTCTGTCATTTTGAATTAAAATGGATAGGCTTTTTATTAACTCCTGTATGTCTCTTAGCTCCAAGAGTTATTGCTGGTGTATCAACCTAGAAGTTTTATTAAAGGTGAAAGTGTGTAAATATTATAAATCTAATTTTTATTTCCAAAACATAATTAACTGGTTCCCCTGCTAAAAAATTTATCAGAGAACTGCATGTAGAGAAAAGAGATTATACTGATGAAAATCAGAATATTTTTTGTATCTTATCAACATACACAGTAGTTCTGTTTCAATACATTTCAGTTAGCAACAAACTCCTCTCTAATTTTTTTTATAAAGTTTCGTTAAAAAGTTTTAGTATTTTAAGGGAGAGGGAGGGAAAGCCCTCTACATATGAGGCACAACTTCTTCCTTCCAAAATTGTGCAGGGCAAGGTAAACCACTATTTTTCCATGTCTGACTTCACTATTAGGGTTTTTTTTCTGTCTCCTAAGAAATCACAGTCCTGGTCTACTGATCAGGAAGGGGTTTATTGCACCATTATTTGCTTTGGCCTCCATCCTTGGGCACAACATCTCCATTATCACATTAATGTACGTTATAATTTCATTGCAGAAGAGATAATGCAAAAACATAAAGCAATCTAGATGGTTAATGACTTCTCCTTAATATGCAGGCTATGGAGCTCTAGTGACAAACATTGATAATTCACTTAGGAAAAATGTGTCAAGATGTAGGATGATTCAAGTCCAATACAACAACACAAATTGTCCCTGCTGTTAATCATCCAGCATCTTACTGCCTAACCCACTTTCACACCGGTATCTCAGGAGCTCAGTGAGATTGGCTGCAGGCAACCAGCATTTGCAGTCATCCCAAATATCCTTCCCACTGCTACAAATCTGTCTAAACACCCTCAACAAGATATGTGCCTCCTCTTATTAAAATATTTCAGTATTTCATTGATCTGATGTTTTAGATCATGAGTAACAAAACCATGGCAGATCAGAATGCCACTGAAACAAACAGGCTTTTCTGCCTAATGTTTCAAGGAAAATGCTCACAGCAAAACTAGCTTTCAACACCACTGACCATCTTTCATTTTGATGGGTTAACTGAACTGACTTTTAAAAAATGAACACAGATTATCACTAGTATCAAAAGACCCTCCACACTATAATTACAACAGCTATATGTGTAAAACCAGCCTGCCACTCTAAATTCAGACCAGACTCCCTCCTTTTCACAGGAACATCATTTAGTACAAAAAAATAACCAGTCATATCTATTCTGAAAAACCAGTTTGAGTCTCTACAAGGAGCAAAGAAAACACAGCACTTTCTGAAAACTTAGTTTTTTAAAACAATCTTTTCTATGACATGTGAGATGAAAGCAAACATGTTCACCAAACACCTTTTAAATTCTTGCCCTTGAACCTACAAAGACTCAGTACCATGAAAGTTCTTCTGCAGTCACAATCCAAACTAAAATTCTGATCATACAAGGAATGTTTAGGGCCTGCTGGACCTTCTGTACTGAGATGATGAAGCCACTGCCTTTCTCAGTTTGCTGTGGTAAAGTTGGGTCCAATTTCTAGTGAAGGCCATGGTCTGTTGGCAGGACTGTACACAGTAATATGCATGGGACTTCCCTAAGGAGTGCACAGCATCCTACTGAAAACTGCAAAGCGCAGTCCTGCTGGATTGAGATCTTCTGTCTCAAAGCTCAGCAACATAAACAAGACCATGTAGGAACACCTTGCAATTGAATATTGTTCTTGAATTAAAACATGTTATTTGATTTCTAGTACCACAAACCTTATATCTTTTATGAGATAGAATGTTAAAAAAGGAGTAAAAAAAGAGGCATCTCTCCTGTCTAAGCAAAGAGGAATTATTCAAAGATTGACGTAGGATATTGGTAGGATTATCTTCTCCTGAGCTTGTTTTTTAAATTCATCTGGCCTAGAGCACAGTGCCTTCAAAGTTCTTCACTTCTTTTTAGAACACCATCCATTCTAAAGCATATTTGTCCTGTAACCTGATATGTGCCCTCAAGCTAAGGAGTCAGAAAGTATTTCATCTAAAATGTTCTTCTCAGTCATTTTTTCCTGCCAAATTGCACAATGTCTGGCTTTAGCATGACTCACATACCCAGCACTCTGTAGTCTGGGTCGTACTGTTGCTGCTGAGACAATTACAGAGCTGCAATATTTTGGATGGGACCATGCTAAGGTCAGGAAAGCAAACTTCCCTAGTGTTACACACAAGAACACACTTGCCAATGACCTGAAGATTCCCATAACAAAAATAAAAGGGTTTTTTTGTTGTTGTTTTCTAACATGGTAGATGAGAAATGAAAGCGTTTTTGTGTTACAGGATTGTTGTCTTCAGGATGAAGAGATATTTACTGCGTAACCCTTACATCCCTCTCATGTAGATTATTTGATTTGGGGCATTTCCTGCTCCAAGCATCACCTCTCAATATTGCAAAACAATTTGCTTTTTCTCAGACTCCACTATGGTATAGGAAATTAAACAGATCTAGGAGATTAGGACATTAAAAATCTGAATAGAAAGATTTGTGTAATATTAAATACTGATTTAAATGGCATAATTTAAAGAGCCTAGTCAAAAATAAGCTAAAACAGATCAATCACCAGCTGGATAGCAAAAACTTCTTAATCAGCTATTTTTATTAAATTAATAAAAGTTTAATAAAAATCACAAAAAGCGGTGGCACCTATGTGGGTTTTTTGTGTTCCTCTCCCATCCCATGGTGGGAAAACAACTTATCCCAGTAACATGACATTAATTCCTCTGTTTCAATTTAGGTTTCACAATATCTGTCCAAACACTGGCTCTGCAGCACCTTTTGAATGGCTTTCAAATTCCCCATTGGTTTAATAGAATTAATCATCAGAAACCATAGAAACTCTTCTGATAACAGCTCTGCTGAGAGAAATGGGACAAGTTTTGAAGTTACGGAGAAATGGTGGAAGAGGAAGTGAAGGTGACCATTGGTTTGGTCTTCTCATTTGTGGCCAATGAATTTATGCAGCAATTAGCAGTAACCTGGCTGCATGAGTGTTAGTTTTTGAGTTATGTGGAGAGTTCAAGGGTTTTTCCAAAACATTCCCTCATGTCCACCTGAAAGAAAATTAAATTCTCTATTGAAGGACGAACATCATCGGTTTAGTTTAAAACCCTCCCATTTCCCTCAACTACCATCCTATATATTTGCAAGAAATAAAGAGATCAATAGCTTCTTAATTTGAAGAATTTAGGGTGGTGGAGATCTAATCTCTGCACACAGAAATAAGGGGGAGTGTTTGGATGTGTCACCTGAGGATCAAAACCTCTCTGAAAATTCTCAAGCTGAGGTACTGCTACCCTCAGATTCCACACATGAAACCAGGGAGCCACAACCACTTCAACAAAGATGATATAGGCAATAACCGTTAATAAATAAATGACAATGTAGCAATAAATATACTCAATGTGAAAGTTTAGGCTTGCATGTTTTGTTTGAAAAGTATGATATCTAAAAAATACTTCAGAGATAAATTGCAAAGTCATTATTTACAAGAAAGGCAACAGATTCCCCTTTTCCACCCAATGCCTAAGCTGAGAAAACCTCTACACTCTAAGGTATATATTCAGCTGCAGTAAGTTAAAATAGCTAGGGGGCATAGACACAGATTTAACATAAGTTTAATTTTTCCCCATTGAGAATTTTGTATCCTCAAAACTCATCCCTCTGTACCCATTACTAAGAGGCTTCCCACCAGTGCTCTCTGGAGCATGCATAGCACAAAATGCGCATCTAACATTTAATTCCTAAAGTTCTTTCAGCCTATAGGTGATTTCTGCAAAGGAAACAGGAGTGTGCGGGGCTTTCTTGAGTTTTGAGGTCTTTGAAAGAGCTTTCAGTCAATGGAGGAAGCAAAACTGGTCTAAGTGAATGCCATGAGGACCCTGACAGGACTGACACAGCATAAAGGATCTCTCCCTGACTGGGAAAGAAGAACATCCGCACAAAGAGTGTTTAAATCCATACAAACATGATTTAACTTTTTGAGAGACCAAAGCGCTGAGATCTGCAGACAGCAAAGTGCAGCTCCTGAGGGCCACAGAGAAAGGAGTAACTCAATTCACACAAGTCTCCTCTGCCTCTGGACCTGAAGAACACCGGAGAGCATCTCACTCCTCTCAGGGCTTAGTGGAAAACGACACTGCTTCTGAATGAGCAACAACTTTTCCCCTTTTTAATTGCTGGCATTTGTTCACATGGTTACGAGAGTTATATTTGACCACAGGGTCTTAAATCGCTACAATTGTTCGTTTGAAATATAGCACTGTAATGTTTCCCGAGAGCTGCAAAACGTAGAGCTCAAATTTTAAACGAAAGTCAAGTTCATGGATTTCTTCAGTATTTCCCTCACATAACAATTAAAGCAAAGCAGAAAGCTGCTTGCGTCTTTAAGCAAACTGCTGCGGGGGAGGAAGGGAAGAGGAAACCATGTAAACACTCTTTAAATGTTAATTCCAGAGTTTAATTGTAGCTCACTGCAAGCCTATTAAACCCTGACTAAGTGCACCTGACAGACTGACAACAGCATAATGCTAATGCATGCCAGTGAAGAGCAGTAATTAGCTTCTTTAAAAGGGTGAGATTCGGGGGAAACTGCTCACAGAACAAAAGAAAATGGGGGGAGGGAGAAGGAAAGGAACGAGAAGTTTTTTCCCGTTATACCTTTCTACATCTTATGTAAATCTCTGCGGAACTCAGGTGCCTCTCACAACTGTGCTCTGAAAGCTTATGATATGGCAAAAAGATCTCAGGCTACTAGGCACAAGCCAAGGACTGTTTAGTTTTTATATCATGATTTTTTTGCATGGACTGTGTGAACAAAGTAAGGTAACAGAGAAAGTCATGTCAAAAAAAGACCCAGGAAGAGGATGACTGGCTAGTCTGACATTTCTGACCACTCCAGAGCACTGGAAACTTATTTATAATCTCCTACAAAGTAGTCCTTCTTTCTTGCTAGTTCTCCAGTGTAAATATCAACAGACAGAACTTCTTCAGAATGGGATGGAAGCAGAACTGGTTCATATCAATTAATATCTCATAGTAGGTCATCTTCTTTCTCTGAGTAGTTACACTACATTTAATTGGACATCCAACTTAAAAGCCAGTGATTGTGCTTTACAGTACAAGCTCTTTTGTTTAATTCTAACCAAAGATCAGATGCCTTCTCCAAGGAAGGACTCCAGAAGATCAGAGTACCAAAAAATTTAGAGGGTTAAAGTTTTTTAAAACTGTATAGAAGCATCTCTTGTTACTTATACATTGCATCAAGCCTACTGTAATATTGAAAATGTGGCAAATTCTGGAAGTCTGAGCTAATCTTGACAAATCATACATTTTATTAAATCTTTTCACTCTATGTTTTTATTTCAAGACATGAATGGAGAATTTCATATTATGTGTATGCTATTTCTTTCAGACTGGCCATTGCAGCCTCCTTCCTATTGGATACACTCTCAGGATGCTTAATAATAACTAACAAATAATCCTATAAAAATCCACACCACTTCCAAGATTCCAAATACAAGAAGTATTCTTGGTTAGGAGACTGTTTAAGGCTATAACTATTCTTTTTCAAAGCAGTACATGAGTGCTTTAACAAAGGCATTATCCTATTTTGACAAAAAGCTGTGACAGAAATCTCTGGCAGTGAAGAAACTCCAAAAAGTCAACAAGCTGAGACCAATGAACATAATTTATCTTCAGCAACTTAAATAACTTATTTACAGCAAACATTTTGTTAAGACCAAGGTGAAAAGCAGTTCCAATACCTTAAACCACACTAGACTGATTTCCTGCTGCAGGAACATTTTTGTGCATTTGCTTCCTTATTTAGCTACCTTAGTGGAATAAACTTAAACCATATTTAAACTAAAAAAATTAGATTTCATGAACGTTTCTACTTTTATTAACCTTGCTCTGAATTCTTGCACATATCAAAACAAACTCCCAATGAAACTTCAGTACCACAAGTTATTGCTCGTCTAGATCACTGTCTTTTCCCTGGCCCTGAGGTTCAGAGGCAGAATAAAAGCAATTAGCTTGCATTTCCTTGGAAGAGTGTTTTGTGCACCTGGTGGGAGACCTGTCTCTTAAATGGCTGCCCCAGGAAAGGGGGCAAGTCCAAGAATTAAAGTGCCTCAGTAGCAATAACTGCACAAGCTGTTCCATTGGCTCAGTGCTTGCTCTTTGTTAGATACGACCTTCCAAAAGAACAGAAGGCAGCAGAACCCTAAGAGATTAAAAATAGTAAGGAAGTAAAGACCTAGATTGTGTTCTACAAGAGGGGATACTGAAAGCTTGTGAAGAGGGTTTTCTGGATTTTTTTCCAACAACTCTACCTGTTTCAATTTTTTCAATTCACTATAGGATACAAATTCCACGTTGGAACATCTGCTTCTTAATTTGAAAATTCTTTTACCAGTGGATAATACATTTGTAGTTTTCTGTGAGAGGCATTGCACACTGAAAGACCCTGAAATTTTGTGGATCCATATGCCCCTCTCTCTGGTGGTGGTAAAGCACATCTGTAAGCAGGGATCAGAGGACTTAGCCTGATTTTAGTTGTTGTAAGGAAATTTCTGCTAAAACTGATCCTCTTACTGTCGGACTCATTTTGTGTCTTTAATGACACACCAAGATTTTTTGGAAGCTTTTGTTCACAGCTGCCTCTGTCCCTGAATTTGGATCTCTTCCACCATCTCAGATACCTTGCAGGGAGCTGTGGTGATTCATTTGATCATGCCAACTTCCTCACTGTGTCACCATGCGTCCATGGTGGAGCAGCCACTTTGCAGGCCTGGGGTTTCTCTCTCAGTTATCACTTGAGCCATGTGGCAAACTGACAGAAAGGTGAGACATTTAGCCTTAGGACAATTTCCCAGTGTCAGGTGCTCTTTGGCATGGGTCACCCTCCTAACAAAAGTGTGTGCAGCTGCCCTTAGGGAACAGAAAGGTTCCCTAGAAAGAGGTAGAGAAATTTCAAGTGGGATGGCAAAGCTGCCCGCTGCTCCTTTTGCCCCTTGCTGTTATTCCTAGGCATGATTAACATAATTCTCTCCAGCCAGCAGCATTCAGTGCCCCATCCCAGAGCCAGTAACCAGCTTCTATTTGTCACAGCTAGAGGGTCTGATCAGCAGGGCACCTGATACATCCAAATAGGGTCTCTGCAGTAAATTACAGATCACCACAGTAGACACAGCCATCCTGCCAGATTTGTGAACATAACTCCTGATCAAGTCAGCTGACTTTCACCCACCATGTGCTGTACTCTCACTCAAAGCACCAAGCTGAGAAGTCTCACAATCTCTCATTTTCTACTTTATTTTCCCATAACACCTGGGAGGACAGCCAGAGAAATCTAGCCAAATTACTAGAACTGTACAGGAATAGCACTGAGGAGTACTGCAGTTCTCCAAAACATGTCTAAGGACAACATGTTACAGTTTTCTGATCATGAAGAACTTAGGAAGCTTTGTCTTTTCTCTTCCTCTTGAAGAATTTCCCCATTTCCTTTTAAATAAGATCACCCCTTCTAGTAAGCTGTGACTTCTAGCCTTAGTCTTGTAATGAGACAAATCTCTTACCAGGTTTTCCTATGTACACCACATATTGATTCAACTTTGTACTTTAGAGACCAAGGAAGAAAAATAAAAATAAAGGCTATTATCCTTTTTAAGCATGAGATTTGATTTCTGATATCACAAAGTATGATATCCTCTAGGGACAACAGACAAGGTGGCTGATGAGCACATAGTTTGGGGAAAAATGTCTTCTAGAATTTTTTAATGAGCTCTGCCTTTTAAAAAATATCTTTATAATGCTCTGGTGCAATTTGCAGACAATACTAAATCGGAAAGAGTTGTGAATATCAGTCAGAACTGAGAAATGTTAGTGACATTAGTGACTCATGACACAATGTAGAGCCAGAGGCACTAGTGGGCAGAAAATGACAGCATGAGTTTCAATTTAGAAAAATGCACATAAAAACACCTAGGGAAATAGAAATCAACGTCCAGCTGAGTGGAAGAAATCTAGAAAATACAACAGAAGAGAAGTGTGGGTGATAGAAACGTTGCAGAAATACCAAAAAAACCCACAGGATTAGTGCAGTTGCAGACTAAAATCCATGGAGACAATGCATTGCAGAAATGATAATTGCCTGACCTTTGGCCAGTTTTTGGCATGAACACACTACAAAGAATTAATTCAGTGCAGGAAATAATGTTAGCTGTAAGACTGACAAATTGCAGTGTGTTAAGAAAAGACCAGCAGAACAGATTAGAGCATGGAAGAAATGATTTATGATGGGAAATTTATATAATTAAATATTTATCAACCTGGGTAGCTGAAAATGGAGAAAGGATAGGAAGACATAACAGTCTGAAAGAGTATTAACAATGAAAGGAGAAGATGAATTACACACTCCCATGTCTGTAGTATGCTGGCATATGGGATTGGGTTCTAGTGTAAGTTTTAAATACTGAGTCCTAGGCTGTTACTTGGTGAGGCAAAGAATTCCTCATTCCTTGAACTCCCACCTTTTTTTTTCCATCTCATTCCTCAAACATCATCTAACACATTCAGCCCTGTCCCAAGTTATTTTATTCTCCCTCAACTCCTTTGATCCCAGATTCCCAAAGCTTGACACCATCTCTATGGTCTGGGTTGGGGTGGAGGGTTAGACCCTTCCCACTCAAATTCTGCTCTGTTGAAACGGCAGAGAAAACTTCTGTAAGGGCACTTCAGTCCTGTCCAGATGGGGTCAGTCTCTCCATAACCAAATGCAAGAAGGACACGAACGTTTTCCTGTCTCCAAAAGATGACCCATCAGAGCTGAGTGTCTGACCAGCCCACGTGTAGGCGGGAGAAGGCAGCTGTGGCCAGTGTCATGTGAAACCCCTGGGACAGGATGACTTCCAGCAGATTACTCAGTGTTGTGCACACCAGCTATTGGCCCCAGAAGGCCGTGCACATATAGCACAACTACAAACTTCTACCTCCTCTGTTAAACCTTTAACCAACTGACGGAAAAACTAGGAAAGTTAACCATGCCATGAAACCTTCACCAGACATGTCATTAAACGTACCAAGGCCGCTCGACTTGAACATTTCTGATATTACACTCCAATATTATGAATTTTCAATCACTCTCACGCTTCGTACTTTCCTGTGATAATTCAGATGTACATTCTCAAGGTATGAGATATATGACACCAACTTTCTGGGCTTCAGCTGAGAATCCCCTGCATTTACACGTATATCTTGGAGATATCCTAAAAGAGTTACATTCATTGACGAATCTATACAGGGCTGATAATATTTGCTCAAGACTTACAAAAATTTCTGGGAAACTTATATTCAATATCTGAGAAAACTGAAAAGTGTTGATGGTGTCTTCAGAAGGAGAAGAGATATCTTTTTATATAGGAATGACAAAAATCCTTGCACTACTCCAAGAATTCTCATGATGTTCACAACTGCAAGTAACAAGTCCTCTAATGACATATAGAGTATTTTGATTATCTTGCTCACTACATATGGAATAAATAATGCCCCAGATTGTAATTTCCATTTTTTAAAGGCTCCCCACAGACATATTCCTTGGCCATCTGTTCTCTGGACCTGCTGTAAATGGATGCCTGCACCATGCCCGACCTGCTGAGACAGACAGATACCCCTGGCTTCATGGCACTGCTCTTGTCTCCCAAGAAGGAAATTTTTCAAGGAATTAATGGCTGGGAACTGTCACAGAAAGCTATAAAATTATGAATAATACCAAGAAAGCAAGTGGGAAATTAATATTTACTACTTCCCATCATACACGACACATAGGCAAATCAGTCTTATTATGAGGCAGCTCACTAAAACAAGCCACGTACAAAACAAGAACATTTTGAAACTCCTTATTCAGATAGCACCAAGACCCAAAATACACATTGATCCAAAATGGAAGGAGAATAACTAATGGAAAACACATACAACAACATCCATAAAAAGTTATTCATGTGCATTTGAGATAGCCCAAAGGCATTTCCTAGAAGCAAGAAAAATATCCCAAAGAAAAATATCCCAAAGACAGGCTTTTATATACAAGTAATGTTTCTTACTTTCACAGGTTGCTGTCAGAAGCAGGATGCTGAAAAAGGAGAACTTTTAGTCAAACCAGGATCCCAGCAATTATATTTTGTTTGTTTTCAAAATTCTATACTTCAGAATGAAATACATTAACTATCACTTCATCACTTCACAAAAAAAACCCCTCCTCTATCCTAGGAGTTAAAGTGCTTTTCCATACAAATGGTAATTACAAAAGCAATTACAATTACAAAAGTACAAATCACTAAACAGAACCTCTCTATTTAGCCTATTTTTGAGCAATTTTGATTTCCTCCTTTTTCAAGCATCACACCAAGGAGCTCTTTCTTAGTCACACAGGCCACGTTAATTACAATGTCCACACCTGAATTCACAGCTGAATCCAATTCAGAACTACATTACTATTTCCAGACCTCCTCTACCGCTTTTTGTTTCTTAGATTTTAAGCATATCTTAGTCCTCCTTTGATGCTCCACTTCTCTTTTCTTTAACATCAGAACCCTTTCCACATTTAAGAATTTGTCATTTGTTTAAGGTGAATACCTTGAAATTACCCATTTCCAAGTTCAATCATCTCCTCCTTTATGCTTTCAGCCTACTGTTCCTATGCTTTAAAGAAATTTGGCCGCCAGATAACTCAGACTACTGAGGCTAAGAAGTGAAAAGTATATTAATTCAGTAGAAAGTTTCCTCCTATAAATCTAGTTGTCACTTGATAAAAAACATCTGGGGAAGGAAAAAAGCTGAAAAAGCCTTACTTTTTTCTAACAATACAAAGATTAATCCAAAGGATAATACCTACTGCAATTTATGAATTAGTATTATGTCAATCTATAGCCAGGAATTATTTTTGAAGAATACAATTTTTATTAATTATCTTGAAAAATAACTGTACATGTACTAATTATTAATTACTGTGCTTACTAATTAATTACTAAGTTATATTAAAATGACAACACAATCTCTTTAAAACAAAGGTCAAATTCAGTTTCTTGCCTACTACTAAAATTATATTTTGCTTCATATGCAGAGCTATAAGAAAAAATTCTAAATTGTATGTTCCCATTAGCTGCAGATGCTGATAGATTAGCACTATCAAAACAAGAAATAAAGATGTCAGTGTTGCTAGACAACCACTTCTCTTTTTAACCCTACCAATGACGCAAGCTGTAAGAGCAGAGAGAAAAATTTGCTGTCATGCTTTAGAAACCTCTGCAGTTATATAATGATGAGACCATTTCTTCTACTTTTTTTTTAATATAAAAACAAATACTTCTGGTCAACTTAAGTGATACCTCAGATTTGGCACTTACTGATAAAAATGTTATACATAAGGTTTCTGTGCTATAATAATTTTATTATGGTATTAAATTGAAGCATGGTATTAAATTGAAGCAATTCCAATTAAAAAGTATGGGGCTTAAAAGTCAGTTTAAATCTATTTTTATTAAAACATACGTATGGGACTTGAAATCATGTATTCTGTATCTACCTGTATTATTTCTGATTATCTAGCTGATAGCAAACTGCTGATTTTGCAAGTAGCCTCCCTTAGTAGATAAGGAATCATAATGAATTCATAGGTAAACAGAAATCCTGATGCTCTCCTAGGTCATCATATTTATTTCTAGCTCCCCTAATAAAATCCCTGTTAATCGAGAAACCAAATATTCAAGAGCCAAGGAATGTTAAAATTCCACCATAATAATTATTTTAACTCAGCCCCGCTTGGGCGAAATTGCTTCTAGTACTATATACTGTGTAATCATTTAAGCAGTGGTAAATATATTGAGTAAACAGAAGGTCAGCTCTGGACAAAATATTACATTACCACAAAAGATTCAAGTGCAGGTATTTTGTTCTGTAGCATAGCTTTTTATATATCACTAAAAATTGTCAAGACTTTTCCTTTTTGCTACACTCTATCAGCAGAGGCATGTCCAAAAAAGGTGTCCTAGATCACTAAACTTTTTTCCCCTACCCCTCTTCCAGATTTTCATTGATTATAGTAATTACTGTAGGTATTAAAAAAAAAAAAGCACTAACACTCCTTCTCTCCCACATGGGCACACAATAAAAATAATTATTTCGGTAACTCATATGCTAATGTGGCCCAAACAAACAGATTAAGGAAAGTGTTCAAAATCAAGTGATGCAGCAAATGTCTCAACAAGCTTGACAAATTCTGTATTTCAGCCATTTATGATGGGGATAGAAAATGTTTGACACCTTTGAGTAAATGTGAGGGCAGAAAGGATTGCAAAAAATTGGTTCTAAGACAACTTTTGTAGCCTTTGTAATACATCTTTAAATGATAACAGAAATACTATTCAAATCCCCCATTATTGTAGAGTCTCTTGCTGGGTGGCACAATCAAGTTGGAAGGAGGCACAAAAGCAAAACGAGGATGAGATCAATTTCAGAGGAGGCTCTGGTGTCTCAGATGAGCAGCTGAAGAGCCCAGCACCCAGTCATGCTCAGGTCAGTTGTACAGGATCAAAAATTTGGCTTTCTCAGCTGCATTAGGTCTCTGTGCAGCTGAAGGGCAAGTAGCAATACAGAGGGACTCACAGCAGTACTAAAAAGATGGAAGAAGAAACCTCCTAAATGGTTCTTAGTTTCCTCCACCCCAACATTTGGTGGCAGTTCAATGCATGTTCCAGAATAACGTGCAAAAAGAAGATGGAAGACAGTGCTACATGGAGCCTATGAAAAAATTTAAACTCTGTGCTTGTGTTTTGTCTTGCGCATATTTTTTTCCCAGTCTCATTTTTGCATTGAGATTGGATTAATTTGGTGCAGACCAAGTCATTCAAGCAAGATATTATCATCTTGCTGCTCATCTATCTCATGAAAATACTGAACATTTACCTCTCCTGCTGCACTATGTGAAATGACCTCAATAAACTCTTTAGAAAAATAGATAAAAGTACGTTTTCATCTTGAAACTGGCCAAGCAAAATCAATTCTGCATAGATCATGTTTATTAGACATAGGGAAACTGATAGCCTGTGGGTTTAATCTATGAAATTATACACACTCAAACATGCATCCCAGACAGTAAAGTAACTTGGCCAAGATTCACAGTGAGATTTGCAAGTGCGGATTTTAGCATTTTGTATTTGTATCTTCTTCCATAATATCAATGAAAAAAAATGTTTTCAAATTATAAACCAAAAATCTATCAGTTTTGTTGCAGTTTTCAGCCCATGTTCCAAAGCTGTGGAAGCTTTTTCACAAGATCAGCTAGTTGGGTTTCAGCTTTCCTTTTGTGAAGAGCTGCATGCTCAGTACTAATGAGTATACAAAGATTCAAAAATTTCATCCAGCTGAGACAGGCACACTAAAGAGAGAGGTAAGCAGAATTTTGTAATAAAATAGTCCATCTATTGAGTTTCCAGGGTTATTTTTCCTTGTGGAAATAGAAGTGAAGTTTTTATTTCTCAGCAGGTAATTCTGAGATGCTTGTTCTTTACCTGGATTCTGGTTCTGTGAGGTCACTGGAAGCTTTGCCAACATCTTTTATAAAAACAGGTTGTCACCTTTCATGTTTAAACTGATGTAATAGTGACAAGGGTCATTTTTTCAACCGCATGACTGGAAAAAATGAACATTATAGCCTGTAGAAGGCTTAATCTCCTAAACATCAGATACAATTTTCACACATATAAATTGCCCTTTCAGTTTGAAGAAAGGATTTAGGTGTTGATTACTTACTTCAATATTTTTCATAATTCACAAAGCAAAAATCATTACAAAAAACAAATTCTCAAATAACAGGAAGATTTCATGCAGTTCAGATATGTATTTTTTTCTATATATTTCTTTAACATATATGAAAAAAGCATATTTCCTTTACGACTCCTTGACAGTTTTAAAAAAATACATATTCACTTTTTATGCTGTTTTGCTGATGAAATGGAAGATACACATTGTTGTGAAACAAAAAAAAAGGTACCTGACCCTTAGATCTTTTAGAAAAATCTCTTTTTTTCATATAACATATTTCAAAACAAAATTAAATTGATAAATAAGCAAACCAAAACTATAGTTATTTGCTGATATTATTAAAAATTAATTGAGCATTCAGGTACCTGAAAAGAAGCAGACACCAAAAGAGAAATATTGTAATGGGGATTCTTGAAACCTCTGATTCAAGCAGAGAAAGAATACTGAAGCAGAAAAAAAATAAAAAAAAACCCTCCCAGCCAAACTTGCTAATCAGTTAATTGAGAAATAGTCACAGAGGAAACAAATTATTCCTTCTAATCAAACATCATTTGCAGAAGAAATGAAATCACATTTAACTGAAAAATGGCACAAAACCAGGTGAACAAAAAGATAAATTTGAGATAATTGAAAAGATAACTGCAAAGTCAGGGAACAGAACACAGATTTGAGGTCTAATCCATTTCTTGGACGTTTTGAAGCAGGGAAGAGTTGGTTCAACAAATTAACATGCTAAGGTGGGTACATGGAGACTAAAATTGTAAATTTTATATCAATGTATTTTAAAGTTTCACACATTTTAAATTCATACAGATCCTATTTGGAAAAATGGCAATAGTTATTGCGCAGGGAAATATCACCATATTCCCTCCTTTTCTTCAGAAAGACCATGTCTTTGAAGTCTCAAATGGTGATATTGTAAAATAAACATTAATGATATGTTTTGTTTACAAAACAAACTTTAAGTAAACAGATTAAGACTTAAATTGTACGCTGGAGAAATATTAGCTAGTTGGGGAATAAAAAAATAATAATGATTAAAAAACCAAACCAAACAAACAAAACCACAAAAGAAAAATAAAGAACCCAACCAACACCTCAAATCCAGTTTGTTTGGGCTTTTTGAGAAAGCCTTGAATCAAAGAACTTCTCCTGATTTATACTTTCCAACTTCAAAGCCTCTCCTAATATACACTTTCTGACCAGAAACTGTGAAATAATTTTTAATTACAGATGGACTGAATTTGGAATTCAATGAAACAAAGTAACAAAGAGAAGCAATGAAAAGGAAAAGCAATAAATTTTCCAAAAGCCTACACTGAAAGAGATTACCCATGCAAGATGTTTAATTAACTTCTTTTATTAAGTAAATTTACTTTATTAAGTAAGCTGTTCACAGCTACTGCGTGTCCTGTTCCCATGGGATGTTGATTCCTGTGCACAGAACGAGCACAAACAGGACAGCAGGTTGGTGGCTGGGGCTACAGCCTGTCTGTCTGTCTGTCTCTCTGTCCCTGGAGAGCAGCCCAGCCAAAATTCATCAGTATTGCCACAGTCCAGTCTTACAAACTGGGATGTGTTCAGCAGCTCTAAGCATTGATAGTTTTGGTGGCAACATTAAAAGTAGTGCTAATAAAGGCTTCTTAGCAGCCATGTGCTTTGTCTACGGCTAATACAAGATGGTTTGGTTCAAGTGCTTCCCTGGGTGTTCCCATACATCTGTTCTCCTGAGCATCTGCTCTCCATCCCCTGCAAATAAAAGGCCTGCTGACAACTGGTCTTATCATCTTGGATAGCAATACCTTTTTAACCATAAACCAGTCAAATTAATAACTATTATTTCTGAGTTATGTGCAAAATTAAAAATATTACAAATCTAGCACACGGAGCTGTTGGAGCAAGTCCAGAGGAGGCCACAAAGATGACCAGAGGCTGGAACACCTCTCCTATGGACAGGCTGGGAGAGTTGGGTTTGGTCAGTTCGGAGAAAAGGAGGCTCCAAGGTGGCCTTATTGCAGCCTTCCAGTACTTAGGAGCAGCTAGCAATAAAAGAGGAAGAGGGATTTTTACATGTGCAGATGGTGGCAGGACAAGGGGGAGTGGTTCAAAACTAAAAGATGAGGGATTTAGATTAGAAGCAAGGAAGAAATTCTTTATTTATATGGTAATGAGGCACTGATGGGGCCCCAGCTCTGGAAGGGTTCAAGACCAGGTTGGACGGGACCCTGAGAGCACTGACCTGGTGGAATGTGTCCCTGCCCGTGGCTGGGGGGCTGAAGCTCGATTATAGCTTTAAGGTCCCTTCCAACACAAAACATTCTATGATTCTATCATTCTATAGTCTGGAAAGAGCTCCAGGCTGGCCAGACAGAAGAACTCCTCAAGTAGTTCCCAAAGCTGGATGGAAGTCCAAAGTTACTCAGTTTTAGTTATTGCTTCTTCCTAACCAGAACAGTGAGAGGAAATGGGAAATAATGCCTTCACTCCAAGCCTTGGATTAAGACACATAACATTAATATTATGATTATTTTTCCACTAACTGAACTATTTTGGAAAGAAAATACAATGTTGTTGCAGAAAGAGCAGGCAGGTGTTTGGAATAAACTTTTAAGACACTGAAGCTTATATAAGTTATCAGCATTTAATTTTACAGTTTATTTTTCTGATCTTTATTTGCATGATCACCGCAGTGTATGAAGGACAAGACAGAATTCAAACTGGATGCAACACCTGAGAAAAGTTAATAATTGCTTTGCTCAGCTTTAGCTGTTATAACAATACCAATGAAAAGATGCATTTTAAAAATTATTTCAACAATGTCCTAAGCATGGATGTTCAGATTTCAAGTTCTGCTGATATCAAAATTAGCGCATGATCTGAGAAAACTGTTCAGGTTTCTCCTTTTAGGGAAATTACCCAGATTATTTATTTTTAAACTTTGAAATCTTACCATACTTGGTAAAACACTGATTGTAACTTCTGCATTGGGAAAAAAAAAATGGATGCAAACTTACTCAGCAGTCATGAGAAAATATTTCTCTCTGGCACTCAAATATGCAAGACAGGAATTAAGTTGCACATAAATAACTCTCACCATTCAATTAGGTAACTAAAAGAAACAGCCATGGTTTGTCTAACAGATGTACAGGTCTGGTCTTCATGAGGTTGGAAAGACTCACACGACCATGTCTTCAAGTTTGTGAAAATGAAAAATGACATCCAAATGTCATAATTGGGCAAAGCTATGAAACAGCACACTCAGAACTGCCATCATTAATTAAAGTGTCACCTTCTTTACACCTCTCTCCATTTCTGCCATTACATAGAATTATATTCCCGATACTACAAACCATTTCTGACCAATATATGTAACAGCTGAGCATGAAGCCTTTCAACAAGATTCACAGTAAAATTCACAATTCACAGTAAAAATAGATACATTGCACCTGGTTTAGAGTTAATCGTATAAACTCTTATCATTTTTTGCTGTTATTTATATTTTTAATAGGGTCACTGACTATAATGCTATATTTTAGAGGAAAAATATTAGAAAGACAGAAAAAGGTTTTCCTCCAGTTCTCCATTATGAGACTATGTTTTGACTTTACCAACTTTTAAACAGCTTGACTCTGATTTTCTAGGCTAAGCAAAATATTATACAGAATTAGATTTGTGTGTGCTCATATATAAGGGGGGAAAAAGGGAAAACACAGTTTAGGATTTACTACCATATAAATAAAATGTAGAAGAAAGTGAACTATTCTAATTAGATAATTCATTAATCCATTTAGATTGTTCTTGAAAGATATATTAGGAGCATGTGTATGGAGGTTTTCTCCTTAGATACAAGTTTATTCAAGCTTAGAAACAAACTCGGGAATTTGCAATGAACAAAATATGAAATTATTTTGACATAAATATCAATACAGAAAAATAAATTATGTAAAATATTACAAATTCAACTCAATTTATAAAAATATTAAGAATGAGGCAACACTTCTGCTCATAAAACCGTAGTATGGATAAACCAGAGTCAATTTATATAACAGCCCCTTAGGGAATGATTGTATAGAGGTGCTTCTGGAGGAAAACTGAGACAGCTTTACATGTCATCAGGACAGAATATAGGCACTTCGATATCTCTGTTTTGTAACTAGAGACACAAAGAGAACCAAGATTCATGTTCTAGAAGAATAATTTTCCAGGTGGAAAATAAATGAAAGAGAGGAAGAAAGGGGGAAAAAATTAACAATGATAATACAGATATTTATTGATTTTGAATCTGACAAATGCCTTTACTTTTTTGTTAGACTGGCTTTGGAGAAAAGCAGTCCTAGGCTGGAAAATATTATTGAGTAGAGTAATAGCAAGTTGGTTTGGAAAAAAAGGAAAAATGGTACACTTTGGATGTCAAAAAAGTAGAGACAAATACCATGTATTTTTTTTAAATTGCTACAGGAAAGATAATAATTGTTAAAAGTCAAGCTCGTAGAAGTCCGGAAATTATACTGAAACAAATATCAGTAGTCATCACACATTTGGAAAATGACCAGGAGAAGTTAAATAAATCCTTTGCCTTTTTTCCATACGAGACCGGTGAAACAGAAACTGCAGCATCTGTGTACTGAAATGGAACCATCCACATGGATGTGGAAGCAAAATGTAGAAATGAAGCATGAGGGTAACAGTCCTGGATGACCCCTGGCCCAGATTGCAAAGGAACTAATATGTGAAATTATGAATGCATAAACAAGGTTTGGAAATAACATTAACTAACCTGCTCTATGGGTCTCTAGCACGACTAGAGAAAAGAAAAAATCATACACTTAATAAAGAACATGTTAAGAAACTGAGATTACATAGTCTGGCTTCAATAAAATGTAATCTTCAGGGGAAAGCGGACGGACTTAGGAGTAAATCTATAATTTAAAAGGGTGAATTATTTCAAAATAGTATTTTGCCCTAAAACCAAAAAACCTTGTATCACTGTGACTTCAATATGTCTATTCAGTAAGCTTGAAAAAAATCACTCCTTTAATGAAACATGAAACCACTTCTAAGATATCCCATACTCCAAGCAGAGGCTTCCTGTTCAAAAATCAGATTTTAAGCAGGAGAAACCAGAATCATCCGGTGCTAAAAATTTTCCCTGAAATTTTACTTGCATTGAAAAGGGTAGCTCTCGAGCCTGATGCCATGGTGACTGGCCTGTGCTGTCACTATGATGCCTAAGGTATCCAACAGGAAGGCAGGAAATCTTTTAAAGGCTGAGCCACTAGGGGGGACGGAAGAAGGGGCAGAAAGAGAGTGAGTCAACAGAAAATAAATGGACAGACAAGAAAGCCGATGTGAACTTTTCTAAGATTTTAAAACAAAGTCGCAGTTAAGTTTCTTTATCATTACAAAGGATGGGTTTACTCAGAAATAACAGCAAGCTCTAAACCACTCCTAGTGTTGTAAAAATAGAATATCTCTTTCTGGTTGCCCTATTTCTGGATTAACTTTCTTTTTTTTTTTGAAATCAAATCCAATTGTTCTGTATTGCTGTGACCTGAGAGGCCAGACTTCAGTCAAATCAGGCATCCCTGTGTGATTGCTCAGGCTCTCCTCAAGTCTCATGCAATTAAAAGCATCGATACTGACACACATTAATGACAAAAAGTTAATGCAAGGGCTAATTAAGTCCATCTCCCTCACAGGCCATTTGACAACATTAATAGCACAGAAAGCAGCCGTTAATATGTAATTAAATTTCCGGGATGCATGGGCTATCAAAACCAGGGTGCTGGAACCCTACTTCACACCTTTTAACCTCTCATTACCTCTAGAGCCTGAAATAGCCGCTGTGCTCGGCAATTCTCTGTTAATACCTTCCCCTACAAAAGCAAACTGGCTGGCACCAAGGACCAATTCTGCCAGCAACAAAAGCCAGCGCAGTGAAGCAAGCTGCATTTTCTAAGCTTTACTGGGCAGGGAGATACCAAACAACACATTACTAACCACCCTTTCGGGGTAAAGGTATGTAAATGTTTTGCTAACAGCAGATACTGACCACTCAGAATTTCTGGGCTCTGAACAACCTGTTTTAATATATAATTATATTCCTCTGAGCGAAATTAACTGATTTCATTAACAAAAAAACCCAAAACATTGAAATTTTAATTCCTTCTGAATCTTATCCCACACTGCATGAATCAAAAATGATTCCAAGTGAGAATTGCTGGTGTGGGGTTGAGAGAGATGAATCCACAGTGGTTTAGGGAGAACACTAAGATTTTGAGGGGCAGGTCCTCGTGTATGTCACCGTTACATAAACAGGCAATCAGAGGTACATTTTCCCATTTTGGATACAAAGTTTGAGTTACCTCAAGTTTCTGGAGCAGTCAGCACTACCAAATATCAGTCTGGGCATTCGTCAGTAAGAGCACACTCGCCACAGGGCACTTCTAATGCTTTTGAATAAACAGGGGACAATCACTCATGCCAGCCTCTGATAAGAGCAAAGCCAAAGTGTACTGCTGAGAAAAGGCATCCAATTTATCCCTGAACCTACAGAAATACTCCTTATTGAACTATCTGTTCCTCTGAAAGCAGACTCCGTGGGCTTTTGGGCTTATTTTAAACTTAAAATTTTGGGGGTTCTATGGCAATCTGAAATGAAACTTATTAGTATTCTCGAATAACAATTGACATGGCAGACTTGCCAACTCATCTGAGTCAGGGATGGACCCTTTGTCATTCAATTCAAGGTATAAATTGAAAGTTGGTTTCCAGGAAGAGTCTTAACTCCAAATACTGACTGCATCTGAATCTATTATCCAGCTGAGGCAAATTTCCATTCATCTGGATTAACTATAGCAATTACTTCCAAACTGGACACTTTTCTGGTGAGAAAGGAGGAGGAAAGAAGTGCTAGCCTAGCGTTTGAATGGACTGTTCATTTTTCAGTGTAAAAAATACCTTTTAAAGAATTTTTAGCCTTAGAGATTTGCATCTTTCTCAGTTCTAGGTAAATGTTGAGAATTTTGGTTTTATAACCGCGTAGTCTTCTAACAGCACCAATGCCCGAAATATTTTTGTCCCAATTTGATAGAGAAAGAAAAAAGAAAACTGAGGTTCAAGTCCTTAAAAACTATGGAACCAGAGGGATTCTTTTTTTTTCAGGAACATTTCAGACACCAGAATACTGTTTCACAATGGAAACTGCAACTGAACTCAGCCACAATATTAAAAACACTTTATAAAATCTGTTTTCAAGGGCTCAGCATCCTTGTAAAATCAGGTACTGCACATTATATTCAAGGCTATTGCTTTAGAAACTTGAGATCATCTCCTTGGTGTGCAGGGACGTTGAGTCACTGGTACAGCACTGAAGAATGAAGTTCACTTGAATACTCTGTAGGAAGGAGCATCCCTCTGTTTTCTAATGTATCCTCTCATGTGAGAACAGAGTGAGAGGCAAATGATTTCAGAGATGGGTTGCCCACCTCATAAACTGAGATGTGGGCAGACACAACAATTGCTTAAAAAGCTGCTGCAGGAACAGAAAAGAATTAATCAGCTCCCCTCTACCCATGATGAGGATAAACAGAGACAATCAATGTATTTTGTCAGGACTATTTTCATGAGGCATTGCATTAGACATCAGGTAAAGAAAACAACCAACCCCAAACTTCCTGATAACAAAAATACTCGACTACTGCAATAGGATGACAACAGCAACTCACAAATCCATAGCATTGGAGCATCTAGAGAGTGCAGGCAAAACCCCCAAAAACATAGGCTGAAAACACCTGCATTGTGGAATAGGAATGAAATCAATCCAATTCAGTGCCTTTTTTCTAAACAGTGATTTTAAAAAATCTTCATCTTTTCACAAAATGGAATTGGGGGAAAAAAGTACAATTATGAGCTTCTCCACCAGCTTTGGCAATCAGAAAACATTCTCCCCAGTTAATATTACAGCTTATTTATCTACAGACAAAGTCTTTTTTTTTTTTTTTTTTTTAACATGGCCTTGTGTTCTGTCTCCATGTGGTTCTTCACATTTCAAAAGTAAACAGCAATGCAAATATCTACATCAAGTCCATTTTGTTGTATTCAGTGATAAGGCAAGGAAAAAGACCAGTTCTGACCTCATTCTATTTGTATATTCAGTGACTATTTAGCACATAGGAATAAAAGAAAATCACAATAATCATATTCTAAGTAAAAATATGCCCTTTTTTTTTTTTTTCCTTCCTGGGTGCCCTCTTGTGTTCTTGTGTTTGTCTGAGATGGTTTTGAATAGTGCAATGGCAGAGATGTCACAGTTTCCTCAGGCAGCCTGGCCTTCACGGCAGCTACAGGCAAATGCAGTTGCACTACAAGTTTTTTCATGCAGCATTGCCAACTTCTCACTTACAACTCAATTTGATTCTTGACCAGCTCATTATCTCTGCAGCAAAGACTCCCAATTATTTTGGCAATAAGTAACCTAAGGACTACTCTGGCATATGTAAATCTTCACTGTCTGATCTAAAGAAGATTGTCAATCAGCCTCTCCAGAAAATAATGCTCCTGTCATCAGCTAGAGCTTCTAAATAAATAGACATCTGAGCGAGTTTTACTTATGCAGCTTTTGTAATATGTAGCTTTACAAGTTTAATTGGAATTGGAATTTACTCCATATTTACTCTGACAAAAACAGTTATTGACAAAACAATAGCAGCAATCTTCCTAGCCAAACTGGGTTTATTCTTCCCTAACCTCTTGCATTGGGTCAAATTTCAATGGAGAATGGAATTTGCAAAGAACTAATAAAGCATCCCCTTAGAAATTTAAAGGACAAGGCTATAGAAAGATAGATTTTAAGGGAGTCCTTCCTATTTTTAAAATTTTTTCATGATCACTTTTATAATAATGTTAATGTCTTATTGATATGATCATGAATGGGTGATTTAGTGACATTTCTATCAATGTAAAAGGTTGAAAGAACCTTTCTAAAGAATGAGCTACCAAGTCTGGTTCTCTGAATGTGCAAGAATGTCAGTCACACTCACATTAGTTGCTCTACTCACTCCTATCCTGCTGTGGAGGACACCCAGCTTCAGTCACTGCCATCAGTCACCTCAGAGAAATGTTTTAAAATTTGGTTATATTCTCTGTCATTGATACCTGTCCCTGCCCTGTCACTCTCCACTGAATATTCCCAGCGGGGCAGGATCTTAAGGGACAATTCCAGTACCACATAGAGTGGCTGAAGCACAGTCTTTGTTACAGCAGGTGTCCTCCATGGCATAAAATCATTTTCTTCTACCCAACCATTTTCCACTTGAGGTCTGTTACACCTTGAATAGACTTACAATTCTGGTTGACTTCTAAGGGACCTGAATGAACCCTGGATAGACATCTTAAACACAGCCGATTATCCATAATGATATAGCGGCTGTCCATAGCCACTACCCAGTGGTATCAAAGATTATTTCTCCTGATGAGTTTAGGTCCACAGAGAGTTCAGATTAAACACTCTCATGGGTGTACATCATGCTGTTCACTCACAGGCTGAAGGAGAAGTCTCCTTATACTCTACAGTAGCCCATGGCTCACAGGTATTTACTATTCATACCACCATGCAGAGTTAGGTGTGGAAATTAACGGGGTTAAAAGAAAGTTGCCATGTTGGTCCAAAATTTAGGGGGAAAAAACCACTCCCAAGTAAGATTTTGCTTGCAATCAGCCGAAGGAAACATTTCCTAAGCTCTTGGATATGGGCTGCTGTTCTGCTTCATTATGAATTAGAGTTCAGTAAATTGCTAGTACCTTTAGCACGGTCAGAATTACATAGATAATCAAATGTTTAAAAAAAAAAAAAATGGAAGAACTCATATCTCATTCTCACAGGACCATCCTTATCCAATAAGACCAGAATAAAAAAACTCCAATCATTTTGTACTCTGCAGGGGAAACACAGGCAGAACACCTAATGGCTATTTAACTGGTGCAATCATTTGGACTATCCTACATTCAGTTTTCTAATCAAGAGTGTATACCTATCTTAGGTCTTTCACCTTTTGCTGTAATTATTTTCCTAGTTTTTTGGGGGAATTTTTGTGCCAATTAGTTAGGATTAAGATAATCCACGCAGTCATATTGCAGGAATATAAAATATGAAACACCATGACCCCTTTTAGGCACAGATAAGTTTGACAAATATTCAGAGCATCTAAGCATAGCTTGACACCAAAGTAGAAGTACAAATAATTTAATAAAGGTCATTCAAAAGCCCACAAAAGTCTTCCAGATTTAGCGAACCAGTTAGCCAACAGTGAGAACCTAAACATTTCTTCCACTGTCCTAGTGACACTGAAGTATTTACAGCCTTCACCAACATCTGTGAAGCTGTCCTCTATTAGCTTCCCAAGAAAATACTTGTATAAACAACCCTATGTGTACAAGGAGTGTGAGTGTAATGAAATTATTAAACCATACTTTGGAGACTTATCATGATTAGAAACTAGCAGTGCTTGCCCAGAGTAATCTTTGCCATTTAGTGCAAGTAACCTACTCTAACAGCTACCTTTTTCCTCTTGAAAACTATTTTGGGATTCCTCTTGAAAATTATTTTGGGATTCCTCTTGAAAATTATTTTGGGAATTCCCAGGAGCGGTTCTGTCTCTAGCACCAATTTCTGATCTGCAGACATGTCCTGAGATGATAAACCAAAGACTCAGAAATTATCTCAACCTGGTTCTGTTAGGAGTAACCAAGAAATGTTTCTCTCCCCAGCTTGGCTTGTGTACAATTTTGTGGCTCCAAACATCTTTTCCTATTCCTTTTTCCCTGTGATGCCAGAATTACCGCCCTTGCCCTTGGTTTCCCACTCCCAGACAAACAGCCTATGAAATTGCTGCAAGAAGCCAAGTGCTGCTTCTCACATAGCCTCAGACAGACTTCCTTCACTGAACATATCCTGCGCAGAGCATCCACGCCAGCCTCCAAAGGCGAGAGAGGATAATGTAATCGCCGAAATGCCGAGGAGTCCCTGCGAGCGCAGACTGCGGAGAAGACAGGAGCAGGGGGGGCTCTAAAACCGGGGAGCGCGTCGCAAATTAAGAAGTAACTTTCGGGCCGCGCGTTGCGGGGCTGGGCGGCGGGCGGGGAAGCGGAGCCCGCCGGCACAGGGCGCATCGCTGCCGNCCAGCCCGCGCTGCCGCCTGGGATGACTCGCTGGGACCCGGCATCGACTCCTCTTTCTCCGAGAGCGGGCGCACAGCAACCAAAAAGCTACACCGGACTAGACCAAGGTAAGAGATTTAAGTGTCTTGTTTACCCTATGGCCGCCCGAAGGTTTGAGGGTGCCAGGCTGTGTAGGAAAGCTGGCGCTGGCACTAATTCGGTGGGTGTCTGAACACCTGACATTACATGCCATCAGTTTGTCTTTCTGGTGTTAACCCTGCGTGTACCCCCATGGGAGGGGGGGGGTGGAGATGGCAGGTCAAAATATAACCTAGAGCCTGCATTTTCTCTCCTTAATGCAACTTTTGCGGCTGCACTGCCACCTGCTCCCGTGGATACAAGAAGCTTCTCAATATTGCTAAATGATGAGGCTTTTGTGTCGTGCTGCTGGGAATGGAGTGTACCAGGCGTCTGTCATGGACTCCGTGTGGATTCATTCCCACAGCAGTTGTTTCATCACTTTAATGAGTTGAAATTCCACAGCCCACAGAAACGCTTCCCTGTCATTGCCCCTCTCTCTGAGGGCTTCTCATATAGATGCGATCCATTTTCGGGCTTTTCAAAAGTAGTGCTCACTGAAAGCACCAGAACAAGTCTGCTGAAGCACAGGCAGTGCTGCACTACATATTCTGTCTGCATTCCTCTCTGCTTTTTCTGCTGTGAATCAAAAATTCAGCGTTGCAGGAGGCTTTTTGCAAGGACAATAAATGTCTCTGGCACAGCAATTTAAAGTAAAGGGAGAAGCTGCTTCTCCCCATTCTGAAATCCTGGCAAAATATTCTTCTTCCATTTTCCGAGGAGGTACAGTATTTCTAGCAGAGTTATCTAAGCAGGTTTCTGCTGGGGCTGATTGACAGTTTTCAGTTGTGATTTTAATGGAAATCTTTCACTGAATGTCTACAGCTTCATTTCTGTCAATCCAATGCTTTTTAGCAAATGGCATTCTTTGGAGGGTGACACCTTTAAAATTAACCCAGGATCGTATTTTTCAAGACCTATAAACAGGGTACCAGACCAGCTAGTGCACGTTACAGAATCCCACAATCTTACCTTTGGATTTTAATGGTGAAACTGCAGTGGAAGACATTTGGTTTGGTTTACAGGTTTTCTGTACTGAGGAAAGTGTCACAATTGCAATTGAATTTATCTGCATTTCCGAGATGTTAATATGGGGTTTCTCTGCAATATCCTACATGTTCTATTTGTTTGGACCTTCTGTGTACTGGCAATAGGTTTATTAAGAGTTGACTATAAACCCTTTGTAGAAAACTGTCCTGACATTACTGCCATGAAAAGGACTCTCAGCTCAAGGAAGATGACAGGTCCACATTGATCACACCCATGGAGGTGACCAAACAGGTATCAGCATTTAACAAAAAAACACCACTCAGCTTCCCAGTAGCCATCAAGACCCACAATCCATTGACCCAGCATGAATATTTTTGGAATGAACTCAAACACGGCATGAGTAAACACCCCCTTAGCTACTACTCCCTCCATGCTCTCTTTTAAAATAGATCAGGGGAAAAACGGTTCTTCTTTCAGAGGATTTTCATGAATTTAATACAGACCTTCAGGAAGAGGTAGGACAACATCTTGATGGGTCAGCATGGATTCTACATCATTTCCCATCAGAATATGGTACAAATTTCCACTTGTAAAAGTGGAAAGCATTTACCAACATTATGCTTTAAGATTATTTCTAGTCATTTGGACAAGTGTAGAGACTTTGATACTTTTTTTTTAATTTACTTCTTTTTCTTAGCATTTAGATATGGTGCCTGACTGCAAGGGTATCAGATTATTTCCAGGGAAAGTAATTATAAAGTACAATTCAGACAACAGATCACTGTGATTCTCTTAACAGTTGATAATATTCATGTAACTTATTTTTAAATTAATACCTATTTATTGTACAGCAGTTCTTAGTCACTTGCTAGTGAAGCACATGCCATAGTCTCTGGGGTCTGAGCAGCTATTTTTGAACCTGTCTGGCTAATGTCTAGAATACAGAATTATCCTGTTCACAAGTTGGGCTTTTCTGTGTAATTTTCCTTTCTTCTGAGACATCAGTATATTATCAATTCTCATCTGGGTGGCTCCTTTCAGGTGGAATCTTAGTCCATTTAAATGCAGACAATTTACTGTGATAACAGTTTACTGTAACTTAGCAACAAGAGCTAAAAAAAATCAAGTTACAGCCATAACACATGCAAACCTTGTATTGTGCTGCCCTGTACTCAGTAAATTAAACCCTTGAGATAAATGACATTCTAGACCAGTCAGTTTAATATCATTAGCCAGGCTGGCCAGTTGCTCTAATTACAGAAGTCAAAGACTGCAGGAAGCAGCTGCAAAGTCAGCACATGTGCAAGGAGCTGTTTGTAAAGCAGAAACACATGCTTTGAGTCTTTTTTTTTGTTGTTGTTGTGAGATGAATGATTAAGGAAATGTATGGCATTTAATATCACTGACAGAAAAACGGTCTGGCTGTGGTCCAGTCTGTGGCAAGACTTCTGTGAGTGGCATTGGGCTATCCACTGGTCTTTCTGTGAAGCTTCATTTCTGGCATAATATTTTCACCAAAATAAACAAACAAACCCTTCCAATGCTATTTCTCCTTGATAAGACTCCTGGGTTATTCATTATTGGTGAACTGGGGGGACAACACAAGGAAAATCAGCACAATGCTACCTACTGTCCTACTCATTTTACTTGAAATAGAGAACCCACTATCGATGAAACATGTTCAGGGAGCCATAAAATGCAGAGCTGGTACCCTGGAACTGGGAGGAAACATCCCTAAGACAGAGACATGCTCAAATCTGGAGCTCTGCTTGAGCCTAGAAGACTAAACCAGCCACCAAGCAGCTGAAACAAGTCAGGTAGCTGCTCTGATGGGTGGCAAGGGATCCCCTCAGCTCCGAGTTTCACATCCCTCTTGGCATGTCACCTCCAGAAACTGAATTCAGTTTCTGAAACTCCTCTGAAACAAACACACTTAGCCACTTTCATAGTTCTCTAGGAATGCTACTGTAGCTCCAGCAGCTGTAGATCTACTCCCTGTGCCCTGAACAGAGTCACGACTACCTCTTTCCCACTGCACAGTACTTTGTTATTAGGTAAGCCAACTGCACCTACGAGTAACACTGTGAACAGTTCTAGTAATCATAATGAAGATGGTATTTCAAGTGGAATTTACACAAGCCCTGTTTTTAGAATAGGGAACGCTTTGCACACTTGTTATATTGCTTTCCACTACCCTCTTGATTCATGCTCCCATCAATTAAGATCAAATCTAACCTTAGTCCAAGACTGAGGATGTTTATTGGGACTAAAGTAAGGCGTGTATGTGATGCAAAACAGGCATCCAACCTTCATGACTAGGCATTACGTTTTGAGTAGAGCTTTTTTTTTTTCTTTTAAGTAAAGATGTCTTAGAATTATAAGATCATAGAATATTCTGATTTGGAGGAGACCCATCAGGATCATCAAGTCCAACTCCTGGCTCTGCACAGCACCATCCTCAAGAGTCACACCACATGTACCTGAGAGTTGTTCAAACACTTCTTGAGCTCAGCCAGCCTTGGTGCTGTGACCACTGCCCTGGGGAGCCTGTTCCAGTGCCCAGCCACCCTCTGGGTGAAATACTCTTTCCTGGCATCTTTCAAACACTCTCTAAGTTAGTGATGAACATGCTTGGTGGATAAGAACTATTGGTTTCTTTATCTTCAATTATTGCATTTTTCAATAAACTTTACCATACTCCTAGCGTTTCCAGTCCAATAGAATTTGAACCTTTGACCACCTACACTGGTGAAGGGCACGTCCAACTGAAACACAAAGGTGTAATGTAACAAATGAGTAGCGTTTCTCAGTATATATGTGTGGAAATAGTGTCAGAATCTAATACAAATACAAGGTAATATGTCCAGTTGCAATCACAACTGAGTTTGAACAGACTGTTCTATAAAATGAAATCAGGAATTTTAGGTTTCTCTTTATATATTTTGTTGAGACTAATTATTTTTCCATTAAAATCTATTTTTTTTCTGTATTTATCTAATCCAGTGGTCTGTATTTTCTCTGAAATAAAATACAGGTGATGCAGATTCCAAGGCACCACTTTAATTCTTTCTTTGTCAAACAAAGTAAAAACAATATTGTGTTCACCTCAACCTAGCTTTTCCCATACTCAAGCTTTGTTGAATCATCTAGATTTGTGAAAACCGATGTCTTTCAAAACTGAACCACCAGGAAAATCCTTTTTTTCTTCTCTTTTATTTCATTAACATGTGAAAAGTCTTTTCACTCAATATCAGCCTGCTTGTTTGTGTTCCTTTGGTTGTAATTCAAATCTCAAAAATTATGAGGAAACTGTGCTAGACATGTATTCTCTTTAGGTTTTAAGGCAATCTCATTTCTGAGTTGTTGGCTGGTTTAGGAATGCTGTGTTAAAGACAATCTGTGTGAATAAAGTAACAAGTGTCCAAAGGGAAACACTTCTGAGAGCAAAGAGTACACTCTCTAGAGCAGTTCTCCTGAATCACACTTCTGAAATGGATGTTAGACATAATCTGAATTTTCAGTTATACTCAGCAAAGTCTGTATGGCTTTTCCTTCCTATTTCTCCTCATGTCTTTCCCAACCTTTTCAAGTTAATGGTGTGTGTTTGAGAAAAATGTTCTTTTTCCTCAGGGCACCAGCAATGTTGGGTAACATTTAGCGAAACATGCATCATCCAAGTGATCTGTAGGTTATGCAGAGGACAATACCACACGGTGAAGCAACCAGAGTTAAAGCCAACTGTTGATTTATAAGGAAGCTTGGAGCCTGGAGCCAAATGGTACTTGAAATCATGCAGCAAATGATTTTTTGAGTTGTAGAGATACTGGAGGTTTATGGGACAAGATCAATGCATCAAGATGCACAGGAGCACAAAGTGGGTGGTGGTAACAGAAAATGAGTCTTTAAAAGACTTCTTTCCAAATTTTGCTATGAAAAGACTCACATTTTTTCCCAAGTTGCAAAATTACAGATTCTGTCATGAAACTCAAAAAAATAAAACACTGAAAAAGGTAAAACACTCAAAAATCCTATGAAACTGTGTGCTGTATACACATACATATGCATGTGTGACACCATAAAATTTCCAGATCCTAAAGAAGCCAAAACCCACCCTCAAGCCAGAAATACAACCACAGCTTTACAAATCACATTTGAGGCAAGGTTCTAGGAAAATAATAAATTTAAATAGGCATCCTCACATAAATAGAAAAGAACACTGAATCTTTTCAGCAGAGTAGCGTTTCTTCAGTTCCTAAACATCTATAAACTCTGCCTTCCCCACAACCACATCCTCACATCCCTACAATCACTCTGTGTCATGTCTAAGACACTGAACATATAGTAAACAAGAAATGATCCTGTAAAACTCCAGGACACAGTTCAGGTCAGGAAACACTTAGGCCCCTGCCATGCCAGGACACGGCTCAGGCTTCTTTCCGGGGACACCATCGGGGTGTGTGCAGCAGAACAATGCCCTGCCCTGCCAGGAGCCACCTGGAGCTGTGCACATCCCATCTACTGCTCCTGGAGAGCAAAACAGAACAGAACTGGGCCAGGACAGAACTAAAATAGACAAGCTCTATGTTACCAGGAACTGCAGACAGCTCCTACTATGTGACCGTTGTTAACTTCTTTATAGCTGGTGACTTGAGAGGAAAGTGACTTGGTGACTTTATAGCTGGTGACTGATTTGAGAGGAAAGCAAGCAATACAGAAAGCCTTGCATTTCTAAGAAAGCCAAATATTGCTACACCTAGTTTCTTCAGGGAGGAAATGAAGGAAAGAGTTAATTAAACCCGCTGTCTGTGGTTTGAAATATTAACCTGACACTGGTGTTTATCTCGTGTGAAACAGCTTTAACGATTCTATTTACGCCTTTACATATCTCTCATTGTTTTGCTCACTGTCCTCTGTTGCCGCTAGTATTATTACACTTTCAGTAGTAGTAATAAAACAATTACTGAGCCTCTCTGCTGTTTAATGGGTTTGAAACCTCAGGAGCTGAAAATAATTAAGTTGGATTTTTGTGCTCGCTATGAAGTTTGATATTTGATGAAAAAAAAAGAAAAAAAAACACAAACAAAACTAGCAGAAAGGTCCATAGATATTGAAGTCAAATGGGACCTCTGAATGAGTCTGACTTCCAGCATACTACAGCAACCCTGTCATTTCATCCAATTTTACCTGTGTCAAACCTAGTATCTTATATAGGTAAGTCCATTATTATAAAAATAGTCTCAGATCTTGAAAATGATAATACAAGCTGCAAGTGCAGGACCTTACAGCTGCTGATCACAACAGAGTGGGATCATTCCTGTCTCTTCACATCAGCTAACCTAAAGCCCCCCACCTTGCAGCACATTCATCCTGTCTAAACATGGCAATTCCATCTCAAAATGCATTTCTCACAGAAAGCTAAGAGAAACTTTAAAAGAGAGGGAAACTAGTTAGAATACCTGAGCAAGAATGCAACAGAGATGACAGGTGCTTCTACCACCTGTTATAAAGGAAACACCCAGAACTTATATTTTCAGAAGTCTCAGGAAGATTGCAGCCACATCACAGTACTAATTTTGGGGGTTTCCTGACAGAATAATGTGCTTTTTCCTCAGTGTTGTTTCTTGGATAACATAATGGGGAAAGAGACATAACTGCTAGGTTTAACATGAATCAAAAGATTATCAGTGCTGCATTTCAAAAGGTAAATGTAAATGTTAACTCTGAAATTTCTTGCAAAGAGAATGTATGAAGTTGTCTGGAACCAAATGCATACATAACATATAGGGTAAAAAAAATGGAAGGTTGGCTTTTACACAGTAGGAAAGAGCAGGACAAAGAGAGACAGCCCTGTGCTGCATTATAGTGGGATTTACAGAGGAAACTTCTCAGTTCCATCAGCACTCCCTGTACCTGCCTGAAAAATCTATTTGCAGGGTTGCTTCTGCTAATGAATAAAATGAACACAGCTGAGGGGAAAAGGGAACAATAGAGCACGTGCAAAAATGGAGGAAATAAGGGAAGGGAAAAAGAAAAGAAATAGGTATTTTCTCTGTCATTCCTCTCAACATTTCTGACACTTGGAGTGGATTTAGAGATGAATCAATAAGGAAATAAGGATTAAGATACAAATGAATACAAAAGAAAACAAACACAAATTACAGAATCGTTAATGTTGGAAAAGACCTCCAAGATCATCAAGTCCAAGCTTTAGCCAAACACTACCTTGTCAAATAAACCATGGCACTGAGTGCCACATTCAGTCATTTCTTGAACACTTCCAGGGACAGTGATTCTACCACCCTCCTGGAAGCCCATTCCAATGCCTGACCACCCTTTCAGTGAGTGAAGAAATTCTTCCTGATGTCCAGCTTGCCCTGGTTGTCGTTTGAGGACATTCCCCCTCATCCTGTCACTGGTTGTCTGGGAGAAGAGACTGACCCCCTGGCCACAGCTTCCTTACAGAGAGTTGTACAGAATGATAAGGTCTCCTCTGAGCCTCCTTTTCTCCAGGCTAAACACCCCCAGCTCCCTCAGCTGCCCCTCACAGGACTCGTGTTCTGGACTCTTCACCATCTCCCTTTCCTTTCTCCAGCACCTCAATGTCCCTCTTGTAGTGAGGGGCCCAGAACTGGACACAAATGGAATGAATCAAAGTTCCAAATACAACATCTAGGTGATGTAACAGATGTCCGTC